>CM065377.1:42294182-42634182 GCA_033060915.1 Euryodendron excelsum | reverse complement strand
TGACTAATGCTTAAAAGATTGTGTTTGAGTCCCTTAACAAGTAATACATTTTCAATAAAGGTAGAGGAATTCTTACCAACACTACCTATACCGATGATCTTCCCTTTGCTATTGTCACCAAATGTGACAAGACCTCCATCCTTTGGTGAGAGAGAAGTGAATTGTGCTTCATCTCTTGTCATATGCCTTGAGCATCCACTATCCAAGTACCAATGGTCTTTCTTGGATTTGGCTTGAAGGCACACCTACAAAAGGATTTATTTTACCTTAGGTACCCAAATCATCTTGGGTCCTTGGGGGTTAGTCCTCACTGGTCTTTTAGAGACCCATGCATTGCTAGGAATATTTGATTTTTGTAAGGTAAAGCATATACTAGCAATATATCCTATTTTATGACAGTAAAAACATGAGATATGTGATTTTCCAATTGAAGTACTAAATCTGATTTTTGAAAATTTCTTCCTCTTAAATGGATCAAAACCAAGACCAGCTTTGTCAAGAGAACAATTTTGTTTTCCTGAAATTACATCCAGTTTTTCTTTTCCATTTACATATTTATGAAGAGTTGTTTCCAAGCTTTTGACCTTTTCAAGCAAAATGTGATTTTCTTTTGAAAGGTCCTTTTGAAAATAATTTTTCTTAACTTTATCCTTTAAGACACAAACTTCATTTTTCAAAACTTTATTTTCCTTTTGCAAATTTTCATTTTCACCAGTAAGAGTAGAAATCATCTTCTTAAGAAGTCCATTTTTAATTCTCAATTTTCTGAATTCACAAAGTAAATCATCAAAAGCATCTTGTAATTCATTAAAAGTGAATTGGGAAGAATCAGATACCTCACTATCATCTTTATGAGCCATGAGACATAGGTTAGCCACTTCATGTGGTTCAGTTTCTTCTTCGGAGCTTGAGTCTTCATCATCACTCCATGTCATGGCTGCCATGACCTTCTTCCCTTAATATTTCTTTCCTCTCTTTCTGAGCAGAGGACACTCTACCTTCATATGGCCAGGCTTCTTGCATTCGTAGCATGTTATGTTAGATTCCTTGTTAGGTTCTCCCTTAGCTTCATGCTTCTTTCCGCCTCTCCATTTTTTCTTTATGAATCTCCTAGATTTCCGAGTGATGAGAGCAATTTCATCTTCATTCTCTTCACTTGCAGATTTAGCATCTTGACAGGTGGATTGGAATGCAACTACCCTTTTCTTCTTTTCTTCACCCTCTTGGGCATGTTGCTTTTGTGTGAGCTCATGTGTCATTAGAGAGCCTAAGAGTTCTTCGAGTGGCAGGGTGTTAAGGTCCTTGACTTCTTGGATTGCTGTGACCTTAGCCTCCTAAGCCTTTGGTAAAGACCTTAATATCTTCCTCACTTTCTCATTGTTAGGATACACTTTTCCAAGAGATTTTAAACCATTAATAATATCGGTGAACCTAGCGAACATTTCGATGATGGATTCTTCAAGTCTGATTTTGAACAATTCATAATTATGTACCAATATATTGATTTTAGATTTTTTTAACTTGATTGGTACCTTCATATGTGATTTCTAATCTATCCCATATTTCTTTGGCTGATTCACAAGTAGAAATACGATTAAATTCATTGGTATCAAGTGCACAATATAGAATATTTATAGCTTTAGCATTAGATTGTAGTATTTTTAAATCATCTTTATCCCATTCTAATTCAGGTTTAGGGACATCTAATCGTTCTATTCTGGTAGTAGGAGTTTTGGGACCATTTACAATAAGTCTCCATAATTCATAATCAACCGATTGGATATAGATTCTCATTCTATTTTTCAATAATTGTAATTGGTGCCATTAAACATAGGTGGTCTATTAGTGGATTGACCCTCACCAAGAGAGCTTCCAAAATTGGTTGCCATGGATCTATTCCTAGGATGTTAAGCCTTAAGAATAGGAATACTAGCTCTGATACCAATTGTTGTCCCAAAAGGCAACCCAACAGGGGGGGTGAATTGGGTTTCTCGAAGATTAATAGCAATTAAGATTAATTAAAATTAATCTAAGCAATATAATAGTGTTCAAACTAAATGTAATGCGATGTAATCAAATGGAGAAGAGAAAACAGAGCAAAAGAAGAACACACCGATTTACTGAGGTTTAACCACAAACCGTGGTCTATGTCCTCACCCCAAGACCTTCTTAAAGTCTTCTTCCACTATGTAAACACCAATTACAAATGGGCTACTGATTGACAAATTACTCAGCTCACTATACACAAGAACTCCTCACCAAGTTCTTCAGCCACCAAGTGGTTTTGTCCAAGTTCCACTCAAACTTACAAGAGTTTTTCTTTCTCAAGAGAACTCGTAAACTCTCCTTTACAAGTGCATGAGAATATAGAAGTAACAAGCAAACTCTCTAACAAGAGTAGATTTTACAATCAGAGCTCACAGGTTGAAGACAGGAAGAATATCAAAGTTTTCAGTAAATCAGTCAGTTAAATCTTGTTTTTTTCTCTTGTCTCTTGTATAAATGCAGCTGGAAGCTTGTATATAAACCCCTGTATTGCTTCCATCAGTTAGAGGTTGTTGAGCTTCATTAATGCACGTCCAGTCCGTTATAACGTTAGGAAAACTAGCCGTTATATTCAAGGAGTCGGCTCCAGGCTTATGGAGTGGACACTTTCTGCTTCTGCATTTACCAGATGTTGTTCACTGACTTCATGAGTTCGCTCTTCATAACAATGAGTCGGTTCTTTATTCATTTTGTCTTCACATCTTTGGCTTCTGCTGTCATGAGGCGACTCTTCATCTTCAGGAGTCCGCTCTTTGTTCATTCGATCTTCAGCCTTTTACTTCTGTTGTTATGAGGCGACTCTTCATCTTCATAAGTCCGCTCATTGATCATGTCATCGTCAAGCCTTTGCGTCTATCTCCATGAGGCGACTCTTCATTTCAATGAGTCCACTCATTGTCTACTTGATCTCCAAGCTTTTTGCTTCTGTGATCAAGAGGCGGCTCTTCATTTTTCATGAGTCCGCTTATTGATCATTTTGTCTTCAGGCCTTTTGCTTCTGTGATCAAGAGGCGACTCCTCATTTTTCATGAGTCTGCTCATTGATCATTTTGTCGTTAGGCCTTTTGCTTCTGTAATCAAGAGGCGACTCCTCATTTCTATGACTCTGCTTATTACCCAGAAATCTGCTTTCTGACTTCTAATGATCTAGCTCATCTTAGCACTAGTATAAGATCTTCAAGGAGTATTTCTTTGGGGTAAGATGATCAATCAAATCTCTTTAACTCATCAGAGTTAACTTCTATTCAATTTGGATTGAATCAATCATTTGACATTCATCTTCTCTTGACTCTCAAACAATCAGAACTTCATTAGATCAATGTTAATCTTTTCTTCTTCATTTGCAAAGCTTTTTCTTTCATTATTTCTTTCAATACCAAGCTTCCTCAATTATATAGAGCTTCACAATGTTTCATTTCTAATTTCTTCTCTTTGCTAGCAATTCTTCTTTCTTCTTTAAAATCACTTCAATGAGACTTTTGCAGGCTTGATGAAATCTCTTCATACATCTAGTCTTCATTGAATCTTTATATTGTAGAAGAATTCTTCACTTGAATTCCATGTAGAGATCAGACAATCATTGTGAATCTTCTTCTCAAGCAACTTCAATCTCCTCAATAATTAATTCATCTTCAACTGATCTTTACATTCTTGATGCGATATTCTTTTGAGCATTTTCAATTTCTTCAACAATCAATTTATCTCCAACTGATCATTGCGTATTCTAATGAAGTCTTCTTCTTTCTTGAGTGCAAATCAATCTTCATTGAGTCTATGCATCTTTGTAGAAGCTTTATTTGAACACCTTCAATTTCTTCGATTGTAAAACATTTGTTTGAAGTAGAGATATGCATCACTCCTCTGTTTGGTTCATTGCATAGCTCTTGGAATTTGTTGTCTGATCTTGAATTTGTTGTGGATTCTTTTTGACATGTATTAGACTTAAAATTGAACTTTAAGTCTAAGTTATGAACTTTGTTAATCTGCACACTGAGTAAATTCATTAGTAGAATAATACAAGGTTTAGTTATCATCAAAATCAACATAGGATCAACCTTGAGTCAACAAGGATCAACCTTGAGTTAACACTTTTCTTTTAAGGACTGGGATGAGATATATGCAATGATTGCATACTATCATTACTTGTCACGAAATGACCAACTGTCATTCATTTTAATACGGCGCTTATGGTCCTTGTAACGTGTGCTTGAGGCGCGCACCAACCTCACTAATGATAGTCGTTTTAGAGCCTCTTTCATTATTATTTCTATTCCGAAATGTCGCCTAACTATTCATCCATTGTGGCTTTTTGTTTAGCTTCGAAGCGGTAAGGCAGTGGGAATTAAATGGTGCGTCTTTTCAAATGTGGCCTGGACATACCTATACATATATATGCTTCTTGTTTCCCTCCTTTTGTCTCACACATCTCTTCACATTTTTCTACATTTGCTCTCCGAATCCTTTCAACAAATACCATTCTTGCTCACTTTCCTTTTTCCTTTCTCTTTGCTTATTCATGGCTAAAGGAAGAAAGATTGATAGTGTAGATACAGATGATATGGGAGCTCTCTTACCCTCTAGGCCTACTCCTCCTTGCCTTGACTGGCGTCGAGCCCCTTACCTATTCAGGAGGAAGGACAAATTTTGTTAGCTTATTGATTCTTTCCTCCCAGAGGCAGAGCCCCTCTTGGAACCTTTGCTCTTGAGAGCGCCTGAGCCTGATTTTCATGAGGCTAAGATGATCAGTCCTGGGTCTGTCCTCTGTCTTTATGTGGAACAGGGAGATTTTCCCTATTCTTTTATCCAGTTCAAATGCCTCTCCTTACTAACTCATGGATGGAAGGAATAGGTCAAGGCTGTGACTCGAGGACCTAAACTATCTAAGTGGCTTTAGGATGTGGGTCTCCTTATGTCGACCCTAATTTCTAAGACCTTGAACATCCACAAGAACAACTCTAGCCTTAAAGCCTTGATTGCTTGCTGGAATATCGACACTCATACTTTTATTACTCCCTTCGGAGAATGGGGGGTGACTCTGGAAGACGTGCACATTCTTCTTGATTTGCGAATTCATGGAAAAGAGATGTTCAACTTTGCCCATCCTTCTACTGAGGACCAACACACTGTTCAGTGCCTCCAGTAATGCCTCCACCAGACAACGAAGTCCGGCTCCTAGTTTGGTGATGACGAACTCCCATAAGCAACTCATCCTTAAAAAATGAAGTCTTCCTATACCGCTTGGATCTGGTATTTTTACAAAGACCTTCGTCCTGGGGGACCTCGTAACAGCGATGTCCTGATGAATTCGAGGGAGAAGGGTACAATTCCGACCTCTCCCTTACTGCATTCATAGCCTTATTCCTTTCAGTTTACCTCTTCCCAGATCCCCCAATTGACAGTATAACCTAAGCATTTTCCTTATCACCACTTAGTCAGCTAGTGGGGTTTCCCCTGGCACCTCTATTCCTGGGCAACTTGTACGCCCGCTTAGACCTTGTACAGCTCAAGATGGAGAGATCGGTGGGTCATTATGACGTGGCCAGCTTCGTACAGATATAATTCTTGTTGGTGGTGTTATTTAAGAGGTTTTCAGGGTTTGCCCCTACTCCTAACATATTGGAGGCAACACATATGGTCGTCGTAACAGATACGAGTGGGGTTGTAATTATTGATGAAGCTGGTTTCCTAGTTGCTAAGGAAGCCCGACAAAGTGCTCCCCAAATTGATCGGTGGTCGGACAAAAGTTCTGCTAAGAACGTTATGGACTTCTTGTTGGAGTTTGAAGATTTTCAAACTTGCCCCTATACTCATGAGTACCTGGTATTGCTACCCCACCACTATATCAAGCTTCTACCTCTTATTTTTCCCTTTTAGGAGAAACGTATCCTCCGGGGAAGGGTCTTCCCTTAATGTGTGTTGCCAAGTTAGCTACCAGTTTACTCAGATGGCCTAGGCTCCAGCGTTGTTTATCGCCCCGATTGAGTGGCTCGCCAATTTGGCTACGATCAGAAGTTTATGAGGGCTATTCTTCCCTCGATATACCTTCCTTCAATTGAATCGATCAATTCACGCCAAACTAGTAGCTATATTGGCATTGGAATTTCAATGCCTTCACGTCTTTCCCTAGGGGTCACACTGTTCGGGCAAAGGCATGTGATATCGTGAAAGCGGCCTCTTCCTGTCGCTTGCCCCAAGAAAAACCTATTAAGGCCCACGGGATGCTTAGCAAGTATGCTTTGGAAGTTTCTGCTTCAAGTGTTGCTGCAGTCACGAGCCTTCTTGCTTTTGCACCCCTACCACCAGCTAAAGGGCAGTTGACTCGCTCCAAGGCCATTTCTCAAAAGAGGACCGTCCCTGAGGCCCATTTTGAACAACCTTTGAAATGATTATGGCGCTTATAAACAAAAAAGTTTCTTCTTTTCTTGGTTTTATTCTTATCGTGTAGATGGCCCTTACTTGTGCTTATCCTTGATCGTTGTAGGGTATTGTTGCTTAAGCATCTCTTTTTATAACGGCAACAACGACTTCAAGTATGGCACCTCTTCTTTTTCTTTTTTTTTTTCACTTATGATGGTTCATTTCAAATACCATGTCTGTAGGCACTGTTTTGGTTGATAAAGAGGGTGAAGCAGAAGATACATAGCCTTTGGTGCAGTTAGTTCAACGGGCAGCCCCTCAACATGGATCCCCTCGAGGTGGTTCCTCTTTTTGGGTCAATCCCTTGGTCGAGGAGGAGGAGGAGGACCTTGCTACTTTATTTCCTAGTGTTCAAGTTATAGCATTTCAAGTGGCATGAGGCCTTAAGGGCATATCTTTGCACCCTGTTGACTCTACTTTTACAACAGGAAATATGCCTGATCCTTCATCGACCCCCATTTTGGATGAGGAGGAGCATAAGACAGGCTTTTTTGAAGATAACTAAGCCTCTATTCTTGATGCTAGCACAACTCCTATGGTGACACCACCTCCGAGCTTTGGGACTGTTTGCCTGGAAGTCCCTGCTGATCTAAGTGTTGGGGATTTTCCTGGTGACCTTGAGGCCTAGCCATCAATTACCCCTTCATGCCTAGAGGAAAGTGAGGTTCTTCCTATTGCCAATCCTGCTATAGCGGCCACCATCTTACTATTGGAGTTGGTTGCTCATACCCCTGTCGTAGGCGGGAGTGAGACCTAGTCCACCACTTCAGTGGAAAAAGCTCCCTAGTAAGCCACCTTAATAGGGCAAGGTGAGCAATCAATCTCAACGTAGCGTGTTAGTTCTTCGGGGAATTTACCCTTTCCTTCTTAAGGTTTTCTTCAAGGTGTTGTTGCCAGTATCCTTATGATGAGGCTTTCACCCACAAGACCTAAGGATGCCCTTTCAATGACTCTTGCCATGATTACAGCAAACCCGACTTCTAATGGCCACGCTTGTCACACTCGTAACTCGGCCTATGTGGATTTAGGGTACATGATCGGCCAGTAGCAAGGCTACCCGAGGCCGCATTACATAAAACGGTTGATCACCTGTGCGAAATCATCTAAAATTTTGCAGAAATAGAATCTTTTATAACTTGAAATATAATCTGTGTCATACATGGTAGAGCTCTGCCTAATCCAAAACATAACATACATAAGGACCAAATCATGGTCCACCAAAGTTATAGCATTATATCATTACAAAATATTAGGTTCAACCCTTAAACATAATACAAAACATAGGCCCGTAGGCCGTAGCTCAAAATCCACGTATGGCCTTACTCTAGGGTCTCCCAGACTAGCTACCTGAAAATCATTTGAGAAAATGTAAGCTAATGCTTCGTGAATAACAATGATGCATGAGCATGAAAATACCATGGACTAGCAGTTATGTCCAATGTATAAAACAATAGATAAAACATTTATACATATAAAACATGAACTTTGAAATGTGTAAGCATAGGCTTGAAATTGTAGATAGCATAAACATCATATTGAAGCATTCTATCGTTTCAGAACATGGTGTCATAAAGAGAGATGCGACATATCTTTGCTCGTGATAAAGCTTAACATAACTTATCATAAACATTTGAACATATTATTGTTCTCGTTTTAAACCATAAGTGTGCTACAACCTGACATCAGAGCTAGGCTCTACATCAGTAACCTTAAAGGTCACAAATAGGGCTCTTTAGGCACGTGGGACATCTCTTGAACATGGCGATAGTTTATTTCACATCCCCTATTGTAGGACCATCGTTGCTAGTATAAGGTCTTGCCACGAAAGACCTCGAGTTGGCACCATACATTAGAAAGTCTTGCATCTCTTTCATGTAAGCATTTTAGTCCATGGGTTTCAATTCATAACAAAATATAACTTGCATGCCTTTAAAAGTATGACATTTATAATTGAATATAACATTGATGCATTGAAAACATATGTAAAACATTGTATGATATGGTTTGAACTTAAAACAGTTGGAAAGTAGTAGAATTTACTCATGGCATATCGTTACTCACCTATCTCTAATAGAATGGGTGGTAGACAAGGTGTTCCTACACAAAATGCACATAGAAGTATAGAAATATCAATACAAGACTTCAAGGCAAAGCAACAACGTGAAACGAGAACATAAGGTTGAGGTTTGAATATGAAAGTCAGGACGTCGACTCCATCATTGCATCTCAACCACTTCTCAAGGAAGAGTTCACACTCTAGGCTAGTTCCATTTGAAAATAGGCTTAAAGAGTTTTAATTTGATAGGTAATGGATTGCAAATACATTTCGGATGAAGAAGTTATGTCCCATAGAAAATGAACTAAAATTTTGGAAGAATAATGTTACTGATAGAATTTTGGATCAACTTCAAAATTCAATATCTCTTAATATATAAGGAATTAGAGTACAAACTTTATATGAGTACAAAGGTCTATAAGTCTACTATCCAATGCTTCAAACGGTGCATCAATCCAAGTTTTCTAGAGAAAGTTATGCCTATTTTACTAAACAGTGATAGAGCTAAGAAAATAAAACCAAGAACTGGGCAAAAGGGTTGACTCCTGAGGACAAAAGGGTCGACTCCTAGGCTGAAGAAATGAATCTGGGAGTTTTTTGGATGAAAGGGTTGACTCCTAAGGCAAAAGAGTTGACTTCGGAGCTAAAAACCCAGATTTCAAACCCGAAAATCCCCAAACCTCACTCAAACCAAAACCAAACTTCATCAAACATTTTCCAAACTCCTCAAATGCTTCTAAGGAATAAAGATTGATCCAAGAAGACCATAATAATTCAGAATGAAACACTTTAAACAAGTAAATCGAAGGGATCTAGAGTTTTAGGAACCCAAGCCCTAACTTGCATAAGTTGGGGATTTCAATCCCAAACTCTCAAATCTTTTAATGAGGCTTATAATACTCTATACTTAGCTAATTTGGGACTCAAAAGAGTCACCCACAACAACCTAACAACACAACCCACAAGATAGATACATATATATACAATTGTAGAAGAAAATGGAGCATTACCTTTCTTCAAGCTTGGTTGAGTCTTTTATTGACTTCAAACTCTTCCTTCAAGCTTCTTCCTCCTCTTTCTCTTCTCCTCTTCTCCCTCTCTTCCCTCTCGACAGGTTGAAAAGTGTGAGTTGTGTACACATAAGTGTATATAAGATGATACACATGGGAATAATCTTATGTGTCTCACCCTATAGGCTTAAGTTATAACATAAGCTCTCATTGGTCATTTTTGACCCAAAAGGAAAAATAATTAAAATTAAATATTGCATACACTAGAAATTCTCATTAATATAAATAAATAGAGGTTCGGGATATCACAACACTTCTTATAATGCTAAAGGCAAATCGCCAATTGTTACCCTCGAGGGTGGTGTTGAAGGGCAAGCTAACTTTTTAAAGTTTTGGGTTGACCCCGAGCAGCTTTGTTTTCTTGAACATGCCCAATGCCTGTATCCAAACACTTTTATGGGCTTTAGGCTAGAGAGTTCTCGTTTGCAGTCTGTCATGCTTGAGAAGTTGGGAGCACTGCTATAATAATGGTCAACCAAGAAAGTTGGTGAAGTTGATGAAAGAGACGTTATTCCAGCGCTCTCGACCATCAAAGATTTGGAGCAAGTGGGTCTCAAGCTCTCATACCATAGGAATAAGATTGACAGTGCCTCGATGATGAAAGCCTACAAAGTGCAAGTTGTTACTGTAGCGGGTTTGGAAGGATCTTTCCAAGACGGTCGATAGGTGTTTAAAGATGCTCAGCTTGCCTTCAAGGAGAGCGAGAGGCAACTATTGGCAGTGTGTACTGAATTATCTAGAAATAGCATAGGCTTGCCTTCTTCTGTATATGAAAGTGCCCTTGCAGACTTTTGATGTAAAAGACAAGTTTTCTATTAATAACATTGGGCCTCTCGAGCCACTTTTAGTTACATTGCTAGATTCATTTCAGTTTTATTACATCAAAACAAAACATCAGAACCATATGAAATGATACTAGGGATAGTACTTTTTGATGAACTTTACATCAATTGGACCAACCCAAAACCCATCACTACTTTGCGCTAGTCTATAATATCCACTTGAATTTTGTTCTATTATCTGGTATGGTCCTTCCCACTTGGTATCAAATTTCGGGATGGGCAGTCCTCTCATAATTGGATCAATAGTTTTCCATACTAGATCATTCAAGTCAAAGTTTCTTTTAACCACCGTTTGATTATAAGCCTTTGCCAAGCATTGGTGGTACTTAGCCATTTTCTGAGAAGCTTTATCCCTTCTTTTGTCGATTACCTCAAGTTCATCCTCTCTTAACTTTAGGTCCATCCTTGCAGGGAGGGCCAAACGGGCTAATGGCACTTGTAGTTCCATAGGCAAGATAGCTTCTGACCCATAAACTAGTAAGGAGTTGCTTGAGTAGGCATCCTGTTTGAAGTTTAGTATGCCCACAATACTGCGATAAGGTGGTCTGCCCAAGCCCCTCTTTGCTCATCCAAGGTCTTGCTGATAATTCTAATCAGTGTCTTATTCGTGGCCTTAGCCTGACCATTTCCTTTAGGATAATATGGCATCGACTTATTGTGTTTAATGGCATCAAATGTGAGAGCTTGTCTCACAAGCCTATTAATGAATAGGATCCCATTATCTGAGAAGATAACCTTTGGTATCCCAAAATGGCAGATGATGTTTTCTAGAATAAAATTTGTGACAACTGCGCCATTAGCTTTCTTTAATGTTATTGCTTCAACCCATTTGGTATTGACCTCAGTGGCTGCAAGTATCTATTGGCTTCTCCTTGATAGAGGCGAGATGGGGCCAATGAGATCCATGGCCTAAGTATGGAATGGCCACGAAGTCGTTAAGCTGTGGATGTCTATTGCAGGAGCATGAACCAGGTTCCTATGCTTTTGGCATGCTTGACATCTTCGCACATGCATCAGTGAGTCATGTTCCATTATGGGCCAGTAGTATCTCATGTGTAGCAAATGTTGATAGAGTCAAGCTCCCCTTTTGTACTCTCTCTAATGGGATTCTGAAAGGACTTGCTCACCACCGGCAAGGCATCGCATATTACCTCCTCGAGGACTTTTTCTATACAAATCATTTCTATTGATGAAGAACCGTGATTCCCTCTTTTTGACTTGAGCAGGATCTCTGGGTTCCGGTGGGAGAGAGCCTTCTCGAATAAAATCTTTATAAACTACCCTCTAATCATCCATGTGCTCGGTGAAGTAGCATTCATCTTCTTTAAAGAATAATTGACAATTTGGACAATTCCGTTATATGTTGCCTACTTCTCGCTCCATATTTGGCCAGTAGTAACCCTGTCTTAGATCCTTCGATAAAGGCTTATGTCATCTTCCTTGCATGATTTTTCATGTATCTGTTTTAATTAGAGATTAGCTTCTTCTTGGCCTACACATTGAGCTAGAGTTCGCTTTTGTCTCGGTAATATAATTCTTCCTGTAGGATTCTGAATTGTGCCAACTGTGAAATTGGCAGGTTTCCCTGTACAATTTTCAATTGCTTGGCAATTTCCCCTTGCCAGTCTTTGAAAAGATCTTCAAGGTGGTGACATAAAGCTGTAGAGGCCAAGTTATCATTTAGAGGCATCTATATCTGGTTGTATCCACTAAAACCATCCATGAATGAGAACATCTGATGCGTCACGATGGAATCAACCATAGTATCAAGATGGGGAAGAGGAAACTCATCTTTAAGGTATGCCTTATTCAGGTCACGAAAGTCTACACAGATTCTGATATGGTCGTTCTTCTTCTTAACTGGCACAATGTTGGCAAGTCAAGAAGGATATTGAGTGGGCTCAATAAAACCTACTTTGTGGAGCTTCTATATTTCTTCTTTGATTTTCTCCTCAAATATTTTATTGTTGGCTGTTTATATGGCTTGGAATTTGGGAATACATCTAGGTGGTGGGAGACAAGATTAGGAGCGAGTCCTGGCATCTCATTATAATTCCAAGCAAACTCATCGATGTAGCTTCGCAATAGCTCGATGAGCTTCTAAAGCCCATTGGCCATAATACCTTTACTTATGAAGACTAGTCGAGGGGTGCCTTCACCAACCCTTAAATTTATGTCCTCGAGGTCTTCTTGTTATAGCTTTGGCCCATCTTGCATGTATTCGGGGGTAGGTTCAGGTTTATCAACCATGTTCTTAGCACATGTTTCATTTTTTTTTTGCGTCGATGACGTCCTTGGTCGCTGGGTCAATACCACTCGATGAGTGTCTTGCCCTTGCAAACCATCTTTTGATGCCAGGGGCATTCTTGGTCGCAGCATCAAGATCGCCACATGGGAGCCCTGTACTTATAAACCACACCTCACAGTCGAGGGCTATCTTGGCCAGGGGATTGGAGCCACTTGGTGAGTGACTCACCCTCACAGGCTGCCCTTCATAGCCCATGGTGTCCTTGGTAGAGTGTTCAGGGTCACCGTGTGGGAGCCCTACCCCTGTGCACCGTCATAAATAATACACTATTTTCCCTCCCTCTCGAACCTTCAATATCTTCGAGTAGGAGGTAGGAATGATCTCATTTGTCATTTTCTGAATTGTCGCGACCTCGAGAGGGTCCTCATCTTTGATGTGCTCCCATATTGGGATTTTGACTCCACTAGACCTCGAGGTAGTGGGCATTTCTTTAATAGAGAGTTCGTTAAAAAATATTGTGCCGGAAAGATGGGCTTCATTCACCTTGAATGGATGATCTGAGGCTTCGATGGTAATAATGTTTCCAGCCCATATACCTGTCATGCACTGATGATAGCTTGAACTACCCTATATTTATGCATCCAAGTCCTTCTAAGTATAACATGATAATTTGTGTCAGCATCAATCACATGAAACTTGGTTGCTGCTTAAATCTGCCCCACTGTAAGGTTGAAAACTGCATAGCCCAATGTTGCTTTCTTTTCTCATCAAACCTAATTATGGACACCGATTGACTTATCAGGCATTGTTCAGGGATCCCAGTCTTTTTGAAGATCTCCCGAGCCATGATATTTATCGATGCTCCTCCATCTAAAAAGGCCCTCTTGAACTCCACTCCATTGATGTAAGTGGTCACATACAATGGTCTATTATGTGGGAATGTGTGTTTTCTGTTTACCTCTAAGAATGTGATGGCACTGGAGTTGTTTCATATATCTCGAGGGACTGACCCTTTAAGTCCCATGCATTCCTTATGATGGTCAACTGCAATCTGGATTATGGACTTCGTGGCTTCCAATCGAGCATTGCTCGAGAGTTCAAGTTGATCGAAGAATTGCTTGAATTTACACAATTTTGCAATATCCTAGCATGCATGTCAGGATCGACCAGATAGGGGGTGGCTGATAATCTGCCAATTCTTCTTTCTTATCGTATTAAGATGTCATGTTAGCCTTATAGAATTCATCATTGTCAAGCTCATAATCTTCCTTCCATTGGCTCGAACAATCATTATATCTTTCATCCGCTTCAAGAGGGTCGTAATAAGCTATCATATTCACATTCTTGGCTTTGTCTATGTGTTTCAGATATGGGTTGGTTCAAACATGAAGTTTCTTCCCATTTGTGAAGCATAAGTCCTTTGCGATGAGCAATCCTCCGTGAGGTGTTTTAGGGTCTTGTGGTACATGCAGAAGGCCTTGCTTTCTCTATCACTCTTGGAGATTGTTTCTTTTGCTTTGAGAAGTGTCAGGCTCCCCTCATTGACCCACTCCTTTACCAGGACTTTGACTTTGTTCATGGCGCAAGGGTAAGGAGGGGCGCCCTTATATTCCTTTGGTTGGTTTCCTCTTGAACCACCACCTTGCATTTTTCATTTTGAAGCATTGAACACCGTAGCAACATGGTTTTTACTGCCCTTCCACCCATTTCCTCGGCTTGGTGGCTTGATAGTAGTTCTAAGTTTTCGAGCAGCTATGAGCAGGGCAAAAAAAGTGGGGATCGAGTGGTTCATGAGATAGACTCAATATTCTCGAACCATCCCAAGAACACATATCTCGACAAGTTTGCTTTCCTGGACTTGCTTATGGCATTTTACTGCTCAGTCTTGAAACCTTTGGATGAAACTGAGAATATCCTCCCCCAATCAATGGACTTCGAATACTAGGGAAAAGGACGTGACTCGCTCGTATGCTTGGAAAAATTTAGTGTAAAACTTGTTGACCATGTCTTCCCAAGTTAGGATAGAATCAACAAATAAATTGACATACCAACAATATGCCTTGTCGAAGAGGGATTTAGAGAATTCTCAAAGGCGAAGGTTCGTGTTAGATCCATGAGCCCCTAGGGATTCGATGAATCTAATGACGTGTTTGATTACACCCTAAACGTGTAATCATAAGCCCTTAATTTGCACATTGTTAGTTTTAGATTGTAGTTAATTATCCTATTTTAGTCATACATTTGCCTAATTGTGTTTTTTGTGTGTTTTATAGGTTTTTGGGGTTAAAACAACAAAAATGAGCCAAAGTGGCAGGAAGACCATTCGGACAGACTATCTGGATGGCGTAATCGTTTGGATGCACCGTTCGGACAAAACCATCGTTCGAACATAGCATTCCAACGGTGATTGACCATTTGGATGCCCCATTCAGATGGTCATTTCACCGTTTGGACGCCCATGGGGCGGTAGACCTCCAAAGTCGATGTTTTGCATCCGAAGCCATTCCACAGTTGAGATTTTACGTCTGAAGAGCATTCTGATGGTCCACCTACCATTTGGACGGTAAAATGATCATTCAAACATTTTACCATCCGAACGATACGTCCGGACACGTATCTAACAAGCGTCGGACATGTATCGAATGGGCGTCGGACGCCTAAAGGACAAAGTGCACATATTTGCCCTAAAACGCTAGCCGTAGCCGAGAGGAAAGGGGATTTGGTTTTAGAGTTAGATTTTTAGGTAGAGAGTTCAATTTTGAAAGTTTTAGGACTAGATTTTGTAAGTTTTTGATAGTTAAGAGTAGATTTGAGGTAGATTGGCTACGGGATTGCTTCCTCTAAGGTTGGTTTTCCCATTTTGTTCTTCAATTTATTAGTTTAGATTTATCTTTGTAATTTTCATTGTTGTATTGTAATTTTCTTGTATTTTCCTTCAACTTCCTTGTACCCAAATATTCTTCATGTTTAAGTAAATTTAGCTTTAAATCTTTGTATGCTTTATTTACATTTTATATGTTTTTAGGGTGAATTTAATTAACTAGTTATTAAATTGGGTTTAAATGTGAAAATCATTCAAATAATCCAAAGAATTCAACGGAGGTATCTCATAAATTAATTGGTATAATTTTCTAGAATTCGAATTTCTAGTAATTATATGTGGAATTTTAGAAAACCTAGATTATTAATTAAGTTTGGGGATTTTGATCACCCAAATCGATGGTATTAATTTAGGACTCTTGACTCGACAAATACTCCACAATTGCTAGAAAATTCATTCCCAACAATTGATTGAAGATGCCTTAGAAAACTTAGGTTATTGACTATGTTTGACTAATTCAATGCACAAACCACAAATTTGGTATTGAGCCTAGTTAAATCGATGGTATTAACCTTTGATTCCTCATTGACCATGTATCCAATTTCAATTGCTTGAGAATTTTCGGTTTTCAAAGCTAAATCCTCTAAATCAAACACACTTAAATGGTGTGTTTGATTTAAGTTATAAAACCCATTGGAAGCCTTGAATGAAATTGAGCGATTGGATCATTTGAGCCCAATTTCCTTTTTATTGCTTTAAGTTTAATTTCAATTGCTTTAATTTAATTGTCTAGATTAATTGCCTTTAGTTTCATTGCAATAGGTTAGTAAATCAAAACAATCATCAAAACCTAAAACATTTTCAGTCTCTTTTATTTTTCATTTTATTTTAGATTCAATTCACATAATTGCAATTCAACCCTAGTTAGGTTAGTGTGAGTTGAGTGCTAGAGCCTATATTGGGTTAGGTCCTTTGGGAGAGAACGATACCGGATTACTGGTTTATACTTTATCGCGACCCCCGTACTCTTACAGGGTAACTAACTCCATTTGTAGTAAACCGTATTTGGGGACGAGTCCGGGTTCTCTAGCATTGACAACCTTCCCATCAAAACGTAGGAATTTGGGAGTGGTGTCTCCCTCAGGGTAAGGCAAAGTGAGGATCTCAGCCGGATATGGTGGCTAAATGTCTAGATCAGACAGTGCAGGCATAATTTGCTTCGTCCTTTCTTATAGCAGCATTGTTTGTACATCCTCCATAGTGACGAATTGCTGAGAGGGGGCAACGGAGGCAGTGCCACTTATAGGTTTTACCATAGAGGCAATACCCCGGCGTGAGCTGCTCTTCTACCGGCGGGACTGAATTAATAGTGGGAGTTGGATTTGCCCCAACTTGTGGAGGAGGTACCTGAATCGGGGGTGGGATTATGTTAGACGGGCCAGCCTAATGGGCATGAATCGTTGGTTGGGTTGGAATTGCCCATGAAACTAGGGTAAGTATGATATCATCCAACTTTTGCAAGGCAGCAAACATTTTGACCTAGGTGTTCTAGATAGCCCAAAGGGGACCCAGTGTGGAGGCATCGTCGGTGACAACATGAGGAAGATCTACGTGACTACCGGACAAAGCTTCTTGTTCAGCCATCTCTGGAGTTGTTTGTAGACCGCTATGAGTACTGACCATCCACCAACCCTATCTCCCTAGTGGAGCCGCCTTAATGTAGATCATGTAAACTGTGAGTCTGGAGAGATAGAAATTACCAAAGGATCAACACAGACAATAGGATCTTATAGAGGTCAAGGACAGAGCTAGTTGTGAACAGAAAGAGAAAGGTAGGGGTGGGGGGGTACTCTAGTGGTACTTTGCCAGGGGTTTGCTTCCTCTCTTCTTCTCTCTCTCCTTGCTTACCCTTGGGGTAGCAGGCTTTATTTATAAGTGTACTTGACGCATACCTGAATGACACGTGGCCACTAAGGCCATGTGCTCAAGATTCCCTATACTAGCCAGGTTGAGGCAAAGGGGTTCTCCTAGACCCCAAGGGACTCGAGGCCCTTTGTGGTCAAGGTGATGCCCCTCACCTTAACCACCAATCCATGCCATACCTTTGTCCCGCTGTGATGAATATCCCAAGTCCTGCCATCTAACTTGGGTCTCCTTACTCTCGAGGGTGCCCTTGTGCTCAGGGGTATACTTGGAAGCGCCGCCGTTTTGAGGCAAGGTTTTATATTGCCTACAATCCTTATAGGTGATTTTAACTAGAAAATTGGGTTGGCCTACCAATACACTATCTTTAAATTTCCTCGCCAGCTCAATTGGACAATTGTTATGTTCGGACTTTTTTTTATTTGTTAAAGGGAAGAAAATGATATCTCACTTACTTATTTGCATATATAATTACTTCTTGATTTCCACCACCTACTAGTTTGACTGTCATTGCCACAAACATGAAATTGCCATCTTCAATGCAACTTATCACCGGCAACCATGACAACCAACATCTCCAACACACCTCATAGGCATTTAGTTGAACCAAATTATGCTGCCTGTTTCAACAGAAAACATTTTTACATAACATCATTAATGTTGCTAATGGTAGCAACGGTCATTCGCGGCAGTAATGGCGGCACATGAGCAAAGATGGTGGTGGGGGTTAAAAATCCACCATGCCACTCAAGTACACCAAATTAGATACTTAAAATGTATATGTATTGCATGTACAAAATTTGGACACAACGTATATAAAAAAAACAAAAATAAATTAAGGGTAGATTTGGGATTTTAGAATTATCAAGATGGTGACGTTAGCATTATCAATCTCAAAAATAAATTATCGTCAATAACAACGCAGTCTATGACCACGTGTCCATCCATCGCTAAGGATCGATGTGTATATATACTAAATATTTATTCGGTGTTTTAGGAAACGATGTGCTATGACACAAGTTTGGTGGTGTTTTTGAAAATGCCACAAAAGAAGTACCATGGAAACCTGTTTTCTGGTAATGTTACTATAATTTCAAAAAACCTAAGGAGTGTCTC
Source organism: Euryodendron excelsum (assembly GCA_033060915.1). Classification (NCBI taxonomy): domain Eukaryota; kingdom Viridiplantae; phylum Streptophyta; class Magnoliopsida; order Ericales; family Pentaphylacaceae; genus Euryodendron; species Euryodendron excelsum. The sequence goes on along the minus strand of CM065377.1, from coordinate 42,615,644 downwards.
TAATTATAACCTCAAGAGGAATTATGGTTATTTCTTCTCTTATTTGTGTATATGGTGCCAAACAGTCAAGAATTAACCTGTGCCTAATAATCTATCCCTAGTTAACTTGTGTTTTGCTAATCGTCGATTGTTAAACCACTCAAAAGTTCCAATTAAGTTGCAGGAAATGATTAATTTGTAAATAAAGAAATATGTACCTCTATTGTTCAATAATTATGTTCAAGTTGCAAGTATACTATTAGAGACTAATTTAAATCTCTACTAATCAAATTTAGTTGGTTGTTTTGTGTAGCTCGAATAGATTTCTTTTGACTTCATCAAAATATCTTCATTTAATCAAAGAATTATCAGATAACATTTGTTGTTACACCCGACAACAATCATATTCTCGTAAATATGCAACTTGCTAGCACTTTGAATTTTCACATTAGTTTCATTATTCATTATGTGGGACCATTTCTTGATTAATGGGTCAATTACATGACTACTGAAACAATGGAACCTTCCATGCATATGCTCTTGCCACATGATACCACTTAGACCATTCGTCAGATATAAACCTATTTTGTATAATGTATGTTATATATTCACTATACAATATACAAATGCTTCCAAAAGAAATATACAATATACAGATAGACATTGTATATTGGTTCTGCATAACTTCGACAACTGGATATTTACATTAAATTTTTATTTTTTGCTACAGGCCCACTACAAAAAATCTGTGATTTAGAGGGGACAAAATAATGTGTCTAAAGAACACAAAGTCGTCACTAAAGGGATTAAGGGCAATTATAAAATTGCCACAAAGTTGTCACTAAAAGTCGTCACTAAAAGTATTTTGTGATGATTTCACCACTAAAAGGTTAAGTCTTTAGTGACAAACTGGAATTTACCACAAATTAAAAACACATTAGTGAGGATATATTTCAGCTCTAAATATAAAAAAATATGTTGTCGCTAATAGTCCAAAATCGTCACTACATTTAAAACCTTTTGTGACAATGCTAAGATTCGTCACTAAGTTTATCACATTTTAGTGACAAAATAGGAGTTGCCACAAATGGACACATTAGTGATGATAGATTTCACATCTAAAAAGCAAAAGAATTGTCACTAAAGTTCAAGCATTGCTACTAAAATCTGATCTGCTACTTCAAACTTCATTAGAATTTAACAAAACAAACTTGAGGATAGAGACTCGAACGACTATGAAGACTCGAACCCGATGCATTTTTTTTTTTTTTGAGGTCTTATTGTTGTAACAAAAATTTGTAAATTTGTAACTTTCATTGAAGGCTGCTTCAAACTCAATTAATTTATGCAGATTACCCCAAAGTTTAAGCTTGTTCACGTACTTAAACAGCTACATTCTGACATCAAATTCTAAAAAAACACACCATAGTGCCTGTAGCCAACAATTTTGACCCTTACCGGTGGCAAATTAGCAATTTCAAGGTACTCTAGTCTATCTCCCAAAAGGGACAAAAAAAAAAAAGAAAAGAAATAAACGGTACTAGGGTATATCATCAAAACCTGAAATCTTTGTTTGCATGAGTGATGGACCATGCATGGCAATGCAATTCAGGGAACAAGTAGACTTCACAAGGGGAAATTTGGGAAAAGGCAATAAAGGATATCAATAGCTGCGAGCTTTGAGTTGTGCAAACCTTGATGGTCTGATTGTAAACTTGGTGGACTTAATTGTGCGAAATTAAGGTCAAGATCTATAGTTTACAATGGATTCTTTGTAATTGGACAGACTTCCATTCTTTAGACTGTCAATTTGGTGATTTTTTCATTTAAAAAAAATTAATTTTACAATAACTTTCCCTGTAAGTATTGGAATTTGATTACATAGATTTTTCCTACATTACTGGAGTAAATTATTTTGGTTTCCACAGCTCGTCTGATTTTTTATTTTTGACAAATTTTTTGTAAATACTGAAATTTGAATATTCAAATAATAAAGATAAATTTGTGCCGCACCAGATGAGCATTTCTAGAAGTAATTTTTTGTAATTAAAAGCCATCATGATAGTTGTTTGGTTTTCAAGTGTGATGCTCTCATTCAACTATATTATTTTGGACATAAATTGTGTATGAATTTTCAAGTTATACAACAGTACTAAACAGTGAAAATGCAAGAGATAGATTGGATAATTAATTGTTATTTATATTTAGGCCACTTTGGATCAAGATCTAGTGGACCATGGAGAAGGTAGCTACCTAAAGCTATGGTGCAAATTAAAATAAATAAAAGAAAACAAAAGGCTATGGTTCCAATTAACTAGGGTTTATATTGGTCCGCTTACTTCAATTTAATACATAAACCAAAAGCAAAGCAAAAATTTGCGATTTGGTTCGGTTTAAACCACGGGTCTATTAATTTTTTCAAAAACATAAATAGCTGGAGGAATGGTGACTGTTAATGAATTTAGGAATCAATGTAAGACGCATCACTGTAGCCATATGGGATGCCCATATTTGAATCCTTCTTAAGTCTAAAACATTTGAAGAACTCTCAATTGACTGAAGTCACAAAAAAATAATTTTGTTCCTTGGAAACAAATATTTTGGGTTTTTATTTATTTCTGGATTCACTCTCTCTCTCTCTCTCTCTCTCTCTCTTCACTATAATTCTGGTTCCCAAATTTCCTAATTCCATCATCGACCAAAGCAACCCCAAGTGAAAAAAAATACGAGCATGATATATTATAATTATCATATATTCTATTATGAATTACAAAGTATAATTTATTCTCCAACTCTTTGTTTGGATGCTGAGGAAACTCATGTAATACCAAAGAAAAAAATTGAACATAAATGATAGATGATTTATTAATTAAAATGGTATGTATATTCTTTTGAATAAAAATAAAGTGTTAAAATCTTGTAGCTAATTTTTTTTTCTCAAAAAATTAAGTTAAATTACATAAAATCTAAATACATGTGATTTATTAAAATATATAAATACATTGTTGTATTGCTCAATCCCTACATCTGAAATCAGTTCTCCAACAACCTTCATGAAATTCAAAAAACTGAACTGTTTTAAACTTTTGAACATTGTTTTTAAAATTTTAGAAACAATAGACTGAAAACAATTTCTAAATTTTGTTTTGTTGTACAGAATTTGAATTAGATTAAAAAAAATGAGCTTTGCTTGGGGAAGTACACATCATTCTGAAAATAATTGCACTTCCAACACACAATTTGAAGATGTGTGTTGGAAGAAGTGGCGAGTACTCTGTTACCATTCATTTACTCCTTGCCAGTGGGTACCTGATGTTGTTATCTTGCTTTTCTCCTTGGATCTTGGCAACACCACTAAACGAAAAGAATCAGTAATAACCTTGAAAGGGCTAGATTGTTAAACTAGATCAAAGACATCATGGGTCGATCACTACTAAAAGCATTGTAGTATCGAACTTCTCGTGGTTTTTGTTCAACTTGTTTTTTTTATTTTTATAAATCTGATCATATCTTAGTACTTTATTGTAATTAGTACCAAATCTGAGGCTCACCAGGAGTTAATCTCAAGTTTTGCCATTTATATAAAGCGGAAGGAAGTCTTAATCAATCACTTCCGTCCTCTAACTAAAGACTTGACTTTGGGTGTCCAACTCAACATCCATGTGCTAGCTATAGATAGCTGGTCATATATTTCACATCGTTGAAAATGACTGCTAAGAATGGCTAGCCCGGTTGTGTAAGCTTTACGGCAAGCTTTACTTTTGATAAGTTTATACATTTCATTGAATTCCAAAGTATTAGCAGGAAGTTTCCTCACAATCTTAACTGACATTTGATTTGCATAATGCTTCATCCACCATTGAGATTTTTATTGAATTATGGCTTGTATTAACATCTCTCAAATTGTAACGTCATTGGTCGATCAAGATCTAGCGGTCCATGTAGAAGGTAGGTATTGAACTTTTTCCTATCCCTTTTAAAAAAAAAAAGCCGTAAAAAATGTTATTTCTGGCGTTTTAGAAGACCCAGCAAAGTCTCTTTTTATTTATTTATTTATTTATTTTATAGTATAATTATCTATGTTTTTTTGTTTGTTTGTCAATTGATAAGAATAACCACATTATATTAAAACAATTAGATTGGGTATTCAAATATCAAAAAAAGTCGTGTGATCATAACATTGCGAATACGCAACAAACTTAATATAAAGTAAATACACTACCAGAATCTAAGGCCTCAATAACTAAGATACTAGAGTAACTAACCGGATACAACTAAATTACACAAGTATTGGCAACTATTTGTACTTATATGGAGTCATGAACTGCAAGTTTGAGTATCTAAGAATGGAATCTTGTTGTTGATGATGTGTGAACCATTGTGGCACAAATGTCAGAAACTAATTTGTAGTTTTCAAGGAGGTATTTCGATTCAAACCAAATGACATGAGAGAAACTTGGATGTTCGGAAATTATATCCAAAAAAATGTAAATGCAAGAGGATCAGAACTAACTCATTCACTCTCTCCCCAGTATGTTTGCTTATAAAAAACAGATACAGGATCACGACCCAACACCAAAATTTTCAATAGCATTAATCACCAACTACCAAAGCGTTTTGAAAAAAAATCAACCTAAATTGTTGAATATCTAAGCCAAGTTGGATGAGACGCCCCGGCCCTCCTTTTCATAAACTAAACACCCATCTTATACAAAATCCATGATTGTATTAGTTGTTTGGTCTTCTTCCTAGCTGGTCACAAACTAATTGGAAGATTTGTTTGGCAATTAATGAAATGAGATATGATCTATCCTCCAGGGTAAATGCTTCCGCGTTGCAATTAGTTTCTGAAAGCTAAACTTTGTCGCCAGCAATTTAATTCCAAAGCTACTTTTGGCTGATTCGATTATTCAAACCTACAGTTGTGCTTGGTCAGCTCGTGTTACATTGGGATCCTGAGGTCACCATTTCTCGTGCTTTTGGTAGTGTACTTTTTTCTAGGGGGAACATAATGACGCCACCAACCGAAATAGATACATGTCCAAATTCATGGAGGTGTTTGGCATCGAACCACATGATGTTCAGAAATTGTATTAAAAAAAATGTAAATGCAAGAGGGTCAGAACCAACTCATTCATTCTCTCTCCAGTATGTTTCTTTATAAAAATAGGTACAGGATCACGACCCAACACCAAAATTTTCAATAGCATTAATCACAAACTACCAAGATGTCTTGAAAAGAAATCAACATAAATTGTTGAATATCTAGCCAAGTTTGATGATACGCCCCTCCTTTTCATAAACTAAATGTCCATCTTATACTAAATCCATGAATGTATTTTTTGTTAGGTCTTCTTCTTAAATCTGATCTGCTACTTCAAACTTCATTAGAATTTAACTAAACAAACTTGAGGATACAGACTTGAACGACTACGGAGACTCGAACCCGATCATTTTTTTTTTTTTTTTGAGGTCTTATTGTTGTAATAAAAATTTGTAAATTTGTAACTTTCATTGAAGGCCGCTTCAAGCTCAATTAATTTACACAGATTACCCCAAAGTTTAAGCTTGTTCAGGTACTTAAACAACTATATTCTGACATCAAATTCTAAAAAAACATACCAGAGTGCTTGTAGCCAATAATTTTAACCTTTACCAGTGGCAAATTAACAATTACAAGGTACTCTAGTCTATCTCCCAAAAGGGACAAAAAAAGAAAAGAAAAGAAATAAACGGTACTAGGGGATATCATCAAAGGTCTTATTGTTGTAATAAAAATTTGTAAATTTGTAGCTTTCATTGAAGGCCGCTTCAAGCTTAATTAATTTACACAGATTACCCCAAAGTTTAAACTTGGTCAGGTACTTAAACAGCTGTATTCTGACATCAAATTCTAAAAAAAATACACCAGAGTGCCTGTAGCCAATAATTTTAACCTTTACCAGTGACAAATTAACAATTACAAGGTACTCTAGTCTATCTCCCAAAAGGGACAAAAAAAGAAAAGAAAAGAAATAAACGGTACTAGGGGATATCATCAAAACCTGAAATCTTTGTTTGCATGAGTGATGCACCATGCATGGCAATACAATTCAGGGAACAAGTAGACTTCACAAGGGGAAATTTGGGAAAAGGCAATGGAGGATATCAATAGCTCCGAGCTTGGAGTTGTGCAAACCTTGATGGTCTGATTGTAAACTTGGTGGACTTAATTGTGCGAAATTAAGGTCAAGATCTATAGTTTACAATGGATTCTTTGTAATTGGACAGACTTCCATTCTTTAGACCGTCAATTTGGTGATTTTTTTCATTTAAAAAAAATTAATTTTACAATAACTTTCTCTTTAAGTATTAGAATTTGATTACACAGATTTTTCCTACATTACTGGAGTAAATTATTTTGGTTTCCACAGCTCGTCTGATTTTTTTATTTTTGAAAAATGTTTTGTAAGTCCTGAAATTTGAATATTCAAATAATAAAGACAAATTTGTGCCGCACAAGATGAGCATTTCTAGAAGTAATTTTTTGTAATTAAAAGCCATCATGATAGTTGTTTGGTTTTCAAGTGTGATGCTCTCATTCAACTATATAATTTTGGACATAAATTGTATATGAATTTTCAAGTTGTATAACAGTAGTAAACAGTGAAAATGCAAGAGATAGATTGGATAATTAATTGTTATTTATATTTAGGCAACTTTGGATCAAGATCTAGTGGACCATGTAGAAGGTAGATACCTAAAGCTATGGTGCAAATTAAAGTAAATAAAAGAAAACAAAAGGCTATGGTTCCAATTAACTAGGGTGTATATTGGTCCGCTTAGTTCAATTTAATACATAACCCATAAGCAAAGCAAAAATTTGCGATTTGGTTCGGTTTAAACCACGGGTCTATTAATTTTTTCAAAAACATAAATAGCTGAGGAATGGTGACTGTTAATGAATTTAGGAATCAATGTAAGACGCATCACTGTAGCCATATGGGATGCCCATATTTGAATCCTTCTTAAGTCTAAAACATTTGAAGAACTCTCAATTGACTGAAGTCACAAAAAAATAATTTTGTTCCTTGGAAACATATATTTTGGGTTTTTATTTATTTCTGGATTCACTCTCTCTCTCTCTCTCTCTCTCTCTCTCTCTCTCTCTCTCTCTCTCTCTCTCTCTCTCTCTTCACTATAATTCTGGTTCCCAAATTTCCTAATTCCATCATCGACCAAAGCAACCCCAAATGAAAAAAAATACGAGCATGATATATTACAATTATCATATATTCTATTATGAATTACAAAGTACAATTTATTCTCCAACTCTTTGTTTGGATGCTGAGGAAACTCATGTAATACCAAAGAAAAAAATTGAAAAAAATGGAACATAAATGATAGACGATTTATTAATTAAAATGGTATGTATATTCTTTTGAATAAAAATAAAGTGTTAAAATGTTGTCGCTAATTTTTTTTTCTCAAAAAATTAAGTTAAATTACATAAAATCTAAATACATGTGATTTATTAAAATATATAAATACATTGTTGTATTGCTCTTGCCAATTACATGACTACTGAAACAATGGAACCTTCCATGCATATGCTCTTGCCATATGATACCACTTCGACCATTCGTCAGATATAAACCAATTTTGTATAATGTATGTTATATATTCACTATACAATATAAAAATGCTTCCAAAAGAAATATGCAATATACAGATAGACATTGTATATTGGTTCTGCATAACTTCGACAACTGGATATTTACATTAAATTTTTATTTTTTGCTTCTGGCCCACTACAAAAAATCTGTGTTTTAGATGGGACAAAATAATGTCTCTAAAGAACACAAAGTCGTCACTAAAGGGATTAAGGGCAATTATAAATTGCCACAAAGTTGTCACTAAAAGTTGTCTCTAAAAGTATTTTGTGATGATTTCACCACTAAAAGGTCAAGTCTTTAGTGACAAACTTGAATTTACCACAAATTAAAAACACATTAGTGAGGATATATTTCACCTCTAAATATAAAAACCGTTGTCGCTGATAGTCCAAAATCGTCAATACGTTTAAAACCTTTTGTGACAATGCTAAATTCGTTACTAAGTTTAAAACATTTTAGTGGCAAAATAGGAGTTGCCACAAATGGACAAATTAGTGATGATAGATTTCACATCTAAAAAGCAAAAGAATTGTCACTAAAGTTCAAGCATTGCCACTAAAATTATTACAATAGTGACGAGTTCTTGACAAGGCAATAATGATATTTTTTTGATTGTCCCAAAATAAGTATATTGAATTGCCATTTCTGTCTCGCTAGTTGTAGGTAACCTTTTATGCTTATGAATACCTTGCTAATTGTAGAAGTAGCAATGAAATACAATTAAGATAGAAATCTTCTAATTCATCAGACCCACACCAAAAAAAAAAAAAAGAAGAAGCACAAATAGTAAACCATTAACAAAGCAAAATGGTAGAAATTCAGGCCAAAAAGGTAAATAGCATAGGTAATAGTGTAATTATGCATCCATTTGTTCACATTGGTGACATAAACTTGAGAAAGCAAGCAATTGCGTAAACCTTTGAGTTTCGATAATAGTAACTTAGTATCTATAGAAACAAAAACTACAATTTGGTTGGGTAATCCTTCAATTAGAAGTCAAACCCTAACTATTATTTAGTTGGACAGTAAGATATTTTAAGGGATTTTGTCACATGTCGACATGTAGAAACTGCTGAAGAAAAAAACAAAAGGGAATGAGAGGAGGTCTTAGGTTTGTGGGAAATGGGGGAGGCATCAATGTTAGAAACTATTGAAAACGTGAAATGTAGGTGGAAAGAAGGGAAAATAATAATTTTTTTTTAATGTTCAGTGATGAGGTAGAGTCGTCATTTAAAACATGATTTGGGAATTTTGTGATGCGAATGAAAATTTTATCAATGAAAGGTTTTTTTACCCGTCTTAGTGCACAGGCGCTAATTTTTTACTGCCAAAATTTGACAATGTACAGTGACAATTGCTAACTTGTCACAAAAAATCACTATTTTGAGTCTTTAATGGCATAGCCTACTTATGTACTTGGTGATAGGTGTTTTCGGGATTTTGTCATTGATCACCAGTTGCTGGACTTACCAAGCCATGGAGTGCCTTTCACATGGACTAATAATAGAAAGGGATCTGCTCTCACTTTAAAAAAAGCTAGATAGAGCAATGTGTTCTTAACAATGGCTCTCTGATCTCCCATGCGTCCTACTGCTTATTTTGCCCATACAATGGGCTGGCATTCGTTGGTGAATATCTAGTCGTGTTGAAGCAACATGGTTAAAGTTTTAGGCAACAACTGATATCACAAAAAAGGTTTGGCAGTGTGCAACCCCGGGTTCCCCATTGTTCTCTGTAGTGCATCGTCAGAAGCTTTTGATGACACAATATTTAAAGATGTGGAGTAAACTCTCATATAAGAGTATTACTCTACAAAATTTTGAAGTGCAAAAATGGCTACAGGAGGTCCAAGAGTCAGCTAGGGAGACGAGTCGTGATGAGATAGCTAGGGAGGAAAAGGATCGCAGGTTGAGATCCCAGTTAGATGATTTACTGATGCAAGAAGAGGTCTATTGGTGCAAAGAGCAAAGTAGTTTTGGCTCACAGCAGGTGATCGAAACACTCATTTTTTTCATCTAGCTGTAACAATCAGATCCTCCAAGAAACACTTTTTCTTCCTAAAAGACAGTAATGGCTCTTACACTACAGAACCGTCTGAGATTCATACAATCATGGTGGAGCACTTTAAGAAGATTTTCAGTGACTTGCCACTAAACGCTTAACGATGAGCCGTTGGTTACTGATATGCATATAGATGTTTTATCGATTGTAGACCATCGACTAACAGTAACACAATGCAATGAGTTGGATCAACCTTTCATTAAAGCTGAAGCGGAGTAAGTGTAAGCACCCCATTTTTAACTGCTCGGCAGTCTACACTCCGTCCAGACTTGTGTTCAAGTCATTGTGGGCATATTCCAATTGAAACCAACTCTCTAAGTCCAAATCCCGTCTGTCCATCGCTTCACGAGCCTGCCAGGCCCAAATAGAGGCAAAATGACCAAAATGCCCTCAGGGGCATTGTTCTTTCCAACTCCAATTCTAATTCCTCTCTCGAGACAGTTTATTCCTTGAGACAGTCCTAAATTAGGCACGTTTTTCCGAAGATAGTAAGTCCCCTTTCCAATCCCTCTCTCGAGACAGTTTATTCCTTGAGACGGTCCCAAATCAGGTACGTCTTTCCAAAGACGGTAAGTCCCTTTTCCAATCCCTCTCTCGAGACAGTTTATTCCTCGAGACGGTTTCAAATTAGGCAAGTCTTTTCGAAGACGGTAAGTCCTCTTTCTAATTCCAATCCCTCTCTCGAGACAGTTTATTCCTCGTGACGGTTCCAAATCAGGCACGTCTTTCCCAAGACGGTAAGTCTCCTTTCCAATCCCTCTCTCGAGATAGTTTATTCCTCGAGACGGTCCCAAATCAGGCACGTCTTTCCGAAGATGGTAAGTCCCCTTTCCAATCCCTCTCTCGAGGCAGTTCCAAATCAAGCACGTCTTTCCGAAGACGATAAGTCCCCTTTCCAATCCCTCTCTCGAGATAGTTTATTCCTTGAGATGGTTCCAAATCAGGCACGTCTTTCCAAAGATGGTAAGCCCCTTTCTAATTCCAATCCCTCTCTCGAGACAGTTTATTCCTCAAGACCGTTCCAAATCAGGCACATCCTTTTGAAGACGGTAAGTCCCCTTTTTAATCCCTCTCTCGAGACAGTTTATTTCTCGAGACGGTTCCAAATCAGGCACGCCTTTCCAAAGATGGTAAGTCCCCTTTTCAATCCCTCTCTCGAGACAGTTTATTCCTCGAGACGGTTCCAAATCAGGCACGTCTTTCCGAAGACGGTAAGTCCCCTTTCCAATCTGTCTCTCGAGACAGTTTATTCCTCGAGACGGTTCGGCACGTTTTTTGAAGAAAATCTCTTCAAAACAGTAAGTCCCTTTAAACTTGTTGATCGGGACGAGACCCCAAGTCCCCTAGATGGTAGAACGGTCCACCTTTAGCGCCTGTTAGCCCGCCAATGTAGAAATGTCCATTTAGGCACGCCTTTCGAGGAAGTTGACTTCTCAGGCGCTAAGTCCCTTTAGCATCTTCCCAAGATCAGGCAGTCCCGGGAATGATCGCGAACCGTTAGAGTAGCGAAAATACTCGTAAACATCACAACCGTCAGAGTAACAAAAATACTCGTAAGCAGGTTGATATAGGGAATTGCCAACAAACTCTTATGTCATGACGACCACCATCAGAGTGGCGGAAACACTCAAAACCCAGGTCAACACCAATGCCTGCTAGCCCACATAGGTGAAAAATGACCAAACTGCCCCTTGGGCCTTTTCTAAGACTTTCCGGGCAAGATGACCATTTTGCCCCTAGGCATCCGAACGCCCCAGGAACCACACCGGCTCTGGGTATCAAACCGGTAACCTCCCAAGAATGCTTCTTATAGTATTCTCAACCTTCCTCTACCTTTCCGGATCATTCCGAGTCAATTCTGGCAAACCCGGTACAAAATGACCATTTTGCCCCTAGTGGGCCGGTCACCTTTTCCGACCACACCAGCTCTAGGTATCAAACCGGTAACTTCCCAAGATTGCTTCTTATAGTATTCTCAACCTTCTTCTACCTTCTTGGATCATTCTGAGTCAGTTCCGGCAAACCCGGTGTGAAATGACCGTTTTGCACCTAGTAGGCTGGTTACCTTTTCTGACTACACCGGCTCTGGGAATCAAACCAACCTTTGGGAACATTCTGAATAATGTTTCCAAATCTCGAGTCTTCTTCCGGGACAGTCTGAGTCCGTCCCGGCAGCTTCCCGAGTCAATTGACCATTTTGCCCTTTACGGTCCGGTCAACCCTTCCGACACATCCCGTCCTCATTTTCCCAGTCAAATACCTCCAGGATACTGTTCTAAGTGTTCATACTCTTTTCCTGCCTTCCGGACCAATTCTGGTCCCTTAAATTATTCCCGGACTTTCCAAAGTCACTTCTAGTGAAGCTAGGCTGAAAATTGCATGGTAGTCACTAGTACAGGCGCCCAAATCTAGTCAAAGATACGTTGCTTGCCGACCTTAAACATTTCCTAAATGGCTGGCGCCACTCTAAAAAATGGCTTGGCACCACTCCTAGTGGCGCCAGTGTAAGTTTTGGCCTGGCGCCACTACAACAGGCGCCAGTGCATTCCTCTCTCTATAAATACAGAGCTTCTTCCAGCGTGAAAGGGGTCAGCAAAATTAGTATAAAAATCATATAAATTCGATATACAGAGCTCGTGCACTCCCTAAACCCTAGTTCCCTTAGGTTTTCTAAACCCTAGCCACCATACACTAAACCCTAGCCTTCTATACACTCATACACACCCTCATGCACTTATACACTAGCCTCCAACCTTCCTTTGAAGACTTGAAAAGCTGCAATCTGAAGTTTGAAGATTGAAGACAACTCTTGAGGATTGAAGACGAAGATCAAGACGAAGATTGAAGACAAGCAAGGCGCGTAAAATAAACAAGACACAAGGTAAGCTTTCGTTTTACATTTCTACAATTCCCCCTCTCTCTTCTCTCTGCTAACCCACTTGGGTTTTCTCTATTTTAATCCCCCACCTCTTTCCCCCCCTTTCTTTGCATGCTTGAAACAAGGGAACTCCCGGTCCATGTGTAGGATTAGACTATTGGAGGGTCACCGTGTCGGGGGCTTTCCTTTAGGCTAACTGGAAACCACGTGGGTTCGGCCCCCTTGATTTTGTGGTGAAGCCTTTACCTTGTATGTTCTCGACCCCAAAATTACATTGTGCATACCATGATCTTGCATCTTCCAAAAACCATTTTCAAAGTTGTTTTTAAAATCGTTTTCAAACTTGTTTTCAAGATTGCATCAAAATCCTCTTTTTCAAAAACTTGTTTTCAAAATTACAATCTTAAGGTGATTCTAGCCTTTCCATGGCTAGGGTTGCTTTAGGAAAGTGTTACATTAAAAGTGGCTTTTATGATCCATATTTTCAAAACTCTTTGTTTTCCAAAACCACTTTCTTAAAGTGGTTCTAACCTTTTTATGGTTAGAATCACTTTAGGAAGGTGAGATGTTTTTATACCTTCTAAAAACTCTCTTTTCAAAGGTCTCTCTTCCTAAAAATCTCTTTTTCAATATACTTTCCTAAAACTCACCTTTCCAAAGTTGTTTTCAAAAACTCCCTCCTAAAATCTATTTTTCAAAACTCCCTTTTTCAACTCCTTTCCAAAATACTCTCCCTAACATCTACTTTCTAAAAACGTTCACTAAAAATCTTTCCAAAAACTCTCTCCAACAATCTTCTCTTTAAAATCTCTTTCCAAAAACTCTTTCTTCAAATTCACTTTTCAAAAACTCCTCTCTAGGATTCTCTTCCAAAAACTCTTTCCTTCGATCCCAAGTCAAGCCCTAAAACACACAATTAGCAAACCATAATTTTCTTTCCAAAAACATGGTTTTCAAACTTGCCTCAAAACCTAGGTTCTCAAAATCTCTTTTTTTTTTTTTTACATCAAAACTATACATATTTCCAAAACCTATTTTCTACGTCAAAACTATAGTCTTCCAAATCTAGGGTTTCTAAAACCTCCCTTTCCAAATCCTTGTCAAATCCAATTTTCCCTTTAGGAAACCAAATCCCATCTTCCGTTTAGGAAACTAGATCCTATCCTCCGTTTTTGAAAACAAAATCAAACCTTCCCTTTTAGAAACAAAATCCGATCCCTCCCTAATCCAAATTTTTCCTAATTCAAATCCTTCCTAATCCTCCACTTTCCTAAATCTTAAGTTTCCAAAACTTGAACATAAAAAATCTTTTCTAAATTTTAAAACTCAACTTCCAAATCTTTCATAATTTGACCCTTTCCTAATTCTATCCCTTTCCAAATCTTAACTTCCCAAATCTAAGTTTTCAAACCTTTCCTAAACTCAAACCTTTCTTAATCTCAAGATTTTCTAAAACTCAAACTCTAAAACTTTCTAAATTTCAAATTTTTCCAAATTCAAAATTTTATAAATTCAAAACTTTCTTAAGTCAAACCTTTTCTAATCTCAAAACTTTCTAAATCCTAAAATGTTTTTAAATGTCAACTCTTTCAAATTTCAAAACTTTCTAAACTCAAAACTTTCTTATTTTCAAAATTTCCTTGTTTTCTAAACTTTCCAATTTTCAAAACTTCCTTATTTCGAAAAATTCCAAATTCAAAACTTTCCTAAGTTGAAACTTTCCAAATTCAAAACTTTCCTAAGTTGAAACTTTCTCAATTCAAAACTTTCTTAATTCAAAACTTTCCTAATTCGAACCTTTCCTAATTCCAATTTTTCTCTAATCTTCCAAGTCCAAGTATTCAAGTCAATTCTTCTCCAAAATATTTCCAAGTCAAATCCAAGCCTTCTTTTCTAAGTCTCAAGTCTTTCTAGGTTTCCTAAAACCGAGTCTTTCAAATCAAATCTTTTCAAATCTTCCAATCAAAGTTCAATCTCTCAATCTTTCAATCCAATTTCCAATTCAATCTCTTTTCCAAATCAGCCCTTCTATTTTCAATCGGACTCTTGTCCGAACTACGACTGACCTGATTCCTCCAAAAGGATACATAGGCAACCCTCATGGGTGCGGTCTCCACATTGTTCAAATTTTCAATTCCACAACATTTTTCAAATTTTTATTTCTATAATTTCTTTCCAATCTCCAATCCTATAATTTTCTTCAAGTTTCTAATTCTATGATCTATTTCTATTTTCAATCTTCAATTTCAATTTCCAAATTCAATTTCAATCTTCAAATTCAAGCTTCTATCTCTTTCTTTTTAAATCAAATCAATTTCTTTTCAAATCTCTTTTCAAATCTATTTTCTAAATCAACTCTCTTCTATTGTACTTGCATATCATGCATCATGTTTTTTCCTAAAGGTTGTTTTCTAAAGTGGATAGGATTGAACAATAGTTAGTTAAAGACTCTCATAAGTGAATCTAGGGTAGATTGACATGTAGGTGCCGAAAGGGCGAGGTAGGGTAATAGCTTAGTGCGTTTTCCCTACACGTAACCAACCTCCAAACCTAGAATCACTATTTTCAAAAACCAAAACGGAGTTATTTTCAAAAAAAAGGGCTAAATGTTTTCCAAAGGTTGCCAAACAACCTGTTTTTCTTAAAACCCTCTCTTGAGGTGGTATTTTCCAAAACCTTTTCCAAAAACCCTAAGTGTAGTCTTCAGATTATTCTTAGTTTTTAGGTGACCTAACTCATCTTAATCAAGTTAGGTGGCGACTCCAAATCTTTTTCAAAAGCCCTTTATTCAAATCTATTTTTAATTCAAACCTAGTCGCACTCAATCTTCTAGGAGGGTGAGTTCTAAGGAGAGAGTACAATATTTTTCTCGCTTGTGTGTGTATTCCTCGAGTGCGAAAAATCTGGGCCTGATGGGTTCATTGCTGCTTTTTATCAAAAGAACTGGGTAGTGGTTGGTAAGGATATATCACATGTGGTTCTCTCATTTTTGTACTCGAGTGTTTTGTTGAAGGACATTAATCAAATCTTTATTGTTCTCATCCTTAAAAATAGTCACCCACAGGCTGTGAATGATTTTTGGCCTATAAGCTTGTTTAATGTTCTTTATAAAATCATTTCCAAAGTTCTTATGAATCGCCTTCGCAAGGTGATTAGCTTTTTAGTGTCCAGGGTGCAGACTACTTTCATCCCAGGACAGTTAATCTCGGATAATATTTTGATTGCATATGAACTCTTGGAGTTTCTCCAAAAATATAAGTGGGAAAAAAGCTCTTTTTTTCCTCTTAAACTAGACATGAATAAGGCTTATGACCGCATTCGATGGATTTTCTTCGCAAGGTGCTAGAAGTTAAGGGTTTTAGCTCAAAATTGATCAATTTGATTTGGCAATGCATTGCTATAGTATCTTTTGTTGTTCTAGTTATTAATCAGTTGTCTAAATACTTCTAACTACGATATGGCTTGCAACAAGGGGATCCTTTTTCTCCCTATTTATTCATTTTATGTATTGAAGTCTTGTCAGCTGCTCTTGAAAGGATGGCATCCCAAAATTTTTGTAGAGGTATTTCAGTGGGTCATCATTCACTTGCCATCAATAACCTCTTATTTGTAGATGATTGTTTCATGTTTTAAAAGTTTGATCTGACTACTGTATGATGGCTAAAAAGGGTATTGGCTATTGTCGCGTCCCAATTTTTCGCGCTCGAGATGATAGAAGGAAAACACATGGTACTCTTTTATTAGAATTCATCCTCCTAGAAGGATGAGTGTGACTAGGTTTAAATTAGAAATTGACTTAAATAAGGGCTTTTAGAAAAGGGTTTGGAGTCGCCATTTAACTTTGTTAAGGTGAGTTAGGTCACCTAAAACTAAGTAAAGTTCAAAGACATAAACTTAAGGTTTTGAAAAGATTTTGGAAAACTTCTTTAAGAGAGGGTTTTTTTTGGAGAAATCAGGTTGTTTGGCAACCTTTGAAAAGATTTAAGCCTTTTTTGAAAATAACTTTATTTTGGTCTTTCAAAAATAATGATTCTAGGTTCGGAAGTTGGCTACGTATAGGGAAGATGCACCATATTATCACCTTATCCTGCCCTTGTGCTACCTACATGTCTTTTCACCCTAGATTCACTCATTTAGAATATTCGGTTATCCAATGTTCAATTATATCCACTTTAAGAATTTTAGAAAGAGGTTGATGTCATCACCTTTAGGATAATGTGATGTATGATATGCAGGTGCATGAAAATAATTTGGAAAGAGACTTTGAAAAAGGGAATTAGAATTTTGAAAAAGGTTGTGACTGCATCAATGAGGGTTGTCAATGTATCCATTTGTTGGGAATTAGGTCAATCATAGTTTGGACTCGAGGTTCGATTGAAAATAGACACTTTGAGGTCATTTTTTATTTTAAAAGACACTTTGGGGCCTTTAGACAGTTTGACTTGAAAAGGGGATAATTTGAACTTTGATTGGAAGATTGGAAATTGAACTTTGATTTAAAATTGACTTATTTTGAAAAGTTTGAATTGAACTGTGAAATCATCTTGACTTGAATTGGGGTTTAAAAACCATCTCGATTTAAAAAAAAGTTGAAGTTTCCTAACTATATTTTAGGGTTAGGGTTGAACTAGGGTTTTGGCCTCCTAGGACTTAGGTAACCTAAGGTTTGAACATGCACTTGAAATAGAAACGTTTGATTTTAGAAAGTTGAATTTTAGGAAAGTTTGATTTTAGAAAAGTTTCCATTATAGGAAAAACTTGATTCTGGAAAGATTTGAATTTGGAAAGGTTTGATTTTGGAACGATTTGAATTTGGAAATGTTTGAATTAAGAAAGGTTTGAATTTAAAATTTGGAAAGTCAGAATTTGGAAAGATTTGATTGAAGAAGAATTGAATTTGAAAAATTGAGCTTGGAAAGGTTTGACCTAGGTTTAAGGAAACTTGGGATTTAAGCAATTTTAGGACCTAGGGTTTATGCAATTCATTTGAATTGGAAAGATTGAATTTTAATCGAAAAAGTAGAAGGTTTTGAAATCAGGAAAGATTTTATTTGACTTGAAATTAAAAAGCTTTAGTTTTGAAAATCTATCATTTTATGTGACTGTTTGAATTAGGAAATCTATAATTTCTTGTAAAAAATAGTTTTGAAAATCTATGATTTGATGCACATAGAAAGCTATCATTTTATGTGAGAAAACTAGGGTTTCCTAAATATGGACTCTAAGGTTTTGACTTTAAGATAGAGTTTTTGGAAAATAAATTTTTGAGAAGAATTTTTGGGAAGTGGATTTGCAAAACTTATTTTAAAAAGGTTTGAATATAAACTTTTGAAAGTCTCTTAAATATCTCACTTTCCTAAAACGATTCTAATCATAAGAAGACTAGAACCATTCTAGGGTTGTGACTTTGAAAACAACTAGGGTTTGAAACCCTAATATAGACTTTGATGGTGTCATTGAATATAACACTTTTCTAAAACAATCCTAACCATAGAATGGCTAGAATCATCTTAGGGTTGTGGTTTATTGAAAAATAATTTAAGGTTTGAACTCAAATTTGGACCTTGATAGTCAAATTGAATATAACACTTTTCTAAAACAACCCTAACTATGGAATGGTTAGAATCAGCTTAGGGTTGTGGTTTTGGAAACAACTTTGAAAGAAAATGTTGTGAATGCAAGTTTTGAAAGCAACTTTTAATGCAAGTTTGAAAACACCTTTAAATGCATTATTGTAATAGCAACAATGCAATAGGGACATGAACATACAAGGTTAGGCTTCACCACATAACCAAGGGGGAGAACCCACACCGTTTTAGGTTGAACTCAAAAAAAATTCCCGATACGGTGATTCCCTCAAAGGCCTTCCTAGGCATGAACCGGAAGGTCCCTTGTTTCAAGCATGCAAGAAGAGGAGGTAGAAGATGGAGATTAAAATAGAGAATAATCCAAGTGGACTAGGAGGGAGAAGAGAGAGAGGAGGATTACATAAAAGTAAATAGAACCCTACCTTGTCTTCTTCTTTGGTTGAAGGCTTCAATAGAAGACTTGCTTAAACTTTGAGATGATCTTGAAGAGCTTCCAAGGACTGGAGTTTACCTTCAATGGAGCTTGAAGACTAGGGTTTGAAGTGTATAGATTAGAGTTTGAGTGTATAGATTCTATGGAGGCTACGATTTGAAGAAGGCTTGAGAGAATTAGGGTTTTAGAGCAACTCGAAGTCTGTTTTTAGAGAGCTAGAGTTTCTGGAGCGATTTTACAGATCTAGAATATGTAGGGGTTGTCCTGTATTTATAGGCAGCAAAAATCCCACTTGACGCCTGTTCCAGGGGCGCCAACCACTTAGGAAACTTCTGAAGGCAGCAAGAAATAGATCTTTGACCCTTGGGTCGCAAGATAGAAGATTTGGGCACCTGTCCTAGTGACTACCATGCAATATTTGGCCTAACTTCACTAGGAGTGACTCCGGAAAGTCTAGGAATGATCCAGAAGGTTTCGAGTAGCTTGACTAGGCCTGGAATGGATGGGGATGTAATTAGGGATCTCTCATTCTTTGGTACTTAGATAGTTGAGATTTCTTTGTACTGAGGAGTAGTGTAGAGATAGAAACTTTATTTTCTTACATTTTCCTTAGCTTTCCTTCATTTTTCTTGTAAACAAACACTAGTTTCTTCTCAATTTAATGCAAGATTTACATTTCTCTATGCTTTCTACCATGAATTATAGTAGCTAATCTTCTACTTAGATGCAATTGTGAAGATCTACCAAGGATCTTCAAGGATTTCAATAAAGGTAACTAGATTTCAATGATATATCTTATGATTTCTCTAATTCATCTTAATTGAATTTGGATCTATAAGAAAACTTAGATACATAACACAATTTGGTAACTCCTATGCACAATTCTTCAATTGGTATAGGAATTGCACAAATCCAAGGTTTGTTTCTTTGATTCTATCAATGGATAACAATTCTATTCTCAATTTAGTATAAATCCAAGGTTTTATAGTCTAAATCCTCCGAATTAAGGATCCACAAAGTGATCCTTGATTTGAGTTATCAAACCCTCCATTGAAACTCTTGTTGGATTTGGTTAATTGGATTGATTGTATCCAAGCCCCTTTTAGTTGTCTCTAAATCTATATTTCAATTGCTTTGCATTAGTAGTTAAACAACCTCTCTTCAAACAACAAGCTTTTACTTAGATTCAACTTAGTTGCACTTCAATTCAAGTTAGGTTAGTGTTCTTTAAGTATTGATAGCCTATATTTGGCTTGGTCATCGAGAAAATTGACTTCGGTACTCACCAAATTTTATACTTCAATCGTGACACCCATTCTTTTGCAGGAGCTTATCATACAACATCTTAAGAAGTGATTTAGCTACATTGATGGTAGGAATATTGTGGATGTGGAGAAGCTGAGGAGAATTGGTTTTATGGTTTACTCCATTGGTAAGCCTATCCATGGGTTAAGGACATGGTTTTTTTATTATAAAGAACATGAATCAATGCTGGAATGACTTGTGAGACATCACCAGTAGAATTGACACCAAACGAAAGAGAGAGAAAGAGAAAGAGAGAGAGGGTAGAAGCAATATATGAGAGAAAGTTTGAATGCACAGTATGCTTTTATTACTCTTTTATTATACTTTGATTTGGGTTTTCGATGTTCTAGAACAATTGTTTGGTCCTTCCATTAGTTCCATGGCATAGCAGTGTATGAATCCTTATCTGTTTTCAGTAGAAAATCTGAAGTTCTTTTTTGATAGTGTAGAAAAATAAGTCAAATCTCACAAAAGTCTTATAATGAGATATCTCTATATCCCATTCTTACCTGATTATATATCATTGTGAAATTGAAGGTTGAGAACAATGTCAATTTTATGATATTTCTCTCTTTGAGTTGGTTTGTGAGATACATAAGTTCAGTAAAGCCATTATTGTGTGTGACTATTTGGAAAGTTATGAACTTTTGACGAATTAACCCAAATCTAGTCATCAAATGGTACTTTCTACCAAATTGATTATCATCTCCAATTATATTCATAAGCATGAGTTCCATAAGGCAATTGTTTTGTGTGGTATTTGGAGTAATGGTGGTGCATTACTAAAAGGAATATATCACTTGCAAAGCTCCTCTTTGTTTAACTCTTTGTTTAATGTTTTGTCTTGGGGAGGAAAAAGATTGTGAATCCTTCTTTGTAGTCAATTCACCAAGCCCAATAGACAATACAAATTATTTTTTAGATAATTTTTCTTTTCCTTTTGGGAGGAAAAAGATTTTGAAGTCATGGCTCGGTTGTTTTGGAATTGGTCATTCGGTTCACTTGCAGCTTGTATAGGCACTCTCCATGTGCATTGCACATCCACTTTTACTAATAATTATTTTAAATGTTGGAATGTATTATAGTGCATGCAAATTTTAACTTTTGAAACGTTTTTAGTTATTAAACTTGCTGTTTCGAGTTTTTATATTTGGATTAATTACACTTTATCCCTTATAGTTTGAGCCAAAATTAGATGACTCCCCTGTAGTTTAAAAGTGAACACATGACTCCCTTGTGGTTTTAACTTATTTGAAAAATGGATAAAAACTATTAGATTTAACGAAAATTCTATTAGAGGTTTATTTTTGTCATTTTATCTCTGCTTTGCAAATTAGAAAATGAAAAAGAGGATTTGGTGAAATAAAAAAAAAATCTCTCGAAAACAACCCTTTATTTTAGCATAAAATGGCCAAATCGTCTTTTTGATGTTCTAATTTAAATAGATAAAATGACAAAAATACCCGTATGACAAAATTTTTGTTAAATCTAATAGTTTCCATCCAATTTGCAAGTAAGTCCAAACCACGGGAGAGTTATGTGTTCACTTTTAAATCATAAGGAGTTCATATGATTTTAGCTCAAAACACAAACGGGTAAAGTATAATTACCCCTTTATATTTTACACTCTCATTGAGTTAATATTAAACCTTTTTTGCCTAGTAACAGTAACATAATCTCACGTGATTCTATGTGGCAGATGGTACGTAATGGTGGAATTGGACCTTGGCCCAATGGGAATGCAAGGTTTCCCACTTATTGGTTTCTCTTGTTTATCTTGACCACTCCCAACTTTGTAATTAAGTAGGTAGTGTTTTGTATGTCTTGTTAGTCTTGATCGCACCTAATGGCTTTGGAAAGTCTTTTTAAGTAATGTTTGGTACATCTTATTTGTGACTCTTGCTCATAAATTTGTTTTTGCTACTTTGTATTGCCATCTCTAATGGCAAACTTATGAGGAAATTTTCAATTGAGACATGTTAAAAGAATCAAATGACTTGCTTTGGAGCATCCCTCGACCTAATTCCCATCAAGCTGCTGTAAAACTTGTTCCAGTTAATCTACAAATTTCTTGCATTCTAAAAACTTGCACATTGGGTACGTTTTGGTGGATATATCCACATGGGAATGTAGGGTCTTCCATCTATATATTGGTTTCTCCTGCTTGTCTTGATCTATCCCACTTCTGTCAAGCATAGTTTGGTTTCAAAAAATTCTTTAAGTAGGTAATGATGATACAGTGAATTTGTATGATCTTCCTGACCTTTGATGTGAATAGTTGGAGTGAGGACCCCTTTGCTTAGAACACAGGTGTGGTGCTTGCCAAAGACACTACGATACCAAAGTTAGGCTAGAGAAAAATAAGCAAAGTAATAATGCTCAAGGGTTGATGTTTTTCATACTTTCCTTGGAGATGATAATTGCCCTTTATATAAAGATGTAAGCAGGGAGTGTGGCTTGGATTGTGGGCACATTAGTGGGAGAGCTAATCATGCCCTCAAATTGTGCACTATGGATAATGGGTGTGAACCGTGCTCGCATGCCGGGCTTTATGGACCATGCCCCCAATCATGTGCAAAATTGTCCTAATCATGGGATAGTGGGGGTTAATCTCCAAGCAAGAATCTCGAGGTACCTTAATGATGGTGCTTGATAACTTGTTGTGGCTCTGACCTCCTAGGTCTGTCAACATGCCTAAATAGAAGGGTAGCTTGGGATAGATCGGTCTAGAGGTGTGTTCTAGACTTCTCACAGACCAGTTATACTTGTCACATTATCAGATGCCCCTAATTCCCTCAGCAGCTTGGGTCTACTAGTGGGAATTTCAAAGAGCAGCGGAGTGTTTGAGGTGCATTTAAGGCATCATAATCCATAATGATTACGGCAGCTGTCAAATCGATGCAACCCTTGGGGTGCCTGCCACGTGGCCTTGCAGGGCAGGTCCCCATCTTTTAATGGGACGTTACAAATGCTGGTTGTTCAATCCAAGAGCTGAGGGTAAATCTCTACTGTTGCTTTTAAAAGGGGGGGGGGGTGCTATAAGGCTTTGGCAGTTTGTTAAAGAGCCCTTTATTTTATATCTCTTTAAGTTACCCAGTGAGTGGCTTTTCTCGTCTTCTTCTGCTCCCTCTCCCCTTTGCCATTGTTGAACGCTTGAAGCAGTTCTAGGCCTTCTTCTCAATTTCTCCAAGATTGTTAAGGTATTTCGGATGTATGTGGGTCTATGTTTTGGCTCCTGCAAAAAGCCATATGGTATTACGAGTGGAGGGTCAGGACTTCGTACCCCCTAGGGTTTATGGGCAACCCCTTTGTCATCGAGTCTGTGTATTGGGGTGCTTTAGAGGCCTCCAAGTCCACTTTTAAGACCTTACGTGAAATAGAGGACCCTAGGATCATGAACCCCCAACCAATCAACCTATCATCCAGCTCCGAGCGCACCGCCTCAATGGACTTGGATAGGGTTAGGCTAGATGAGGCTTCAAGTGCCTCCGTAAATTACTCGGGGGTAGACGTTGAGGATGTCACCTAAGATGTAAGGCCAGAGAGGGTAAGAAGCCCTGTGGCCATCGTGGATGCCTTTGAGGATGTTCCCATGGTTGAGGCTGGGGAGGAGGTTGGAGTGCCCCCTACCCTAGAATATGGGTATGAGGTGAGAAACATAGCCTCCATCTTAGATGGGCCAAAAGTGAGGAAGCTTTGATATGCCTATCAATTCCCAGCTTCTATGAGCTACAGGGTTCCTAGGAATGAGGACAGAGTGTGTTCCCCTAGCCCTGGGGAGATTATGATGCATGAGAGTGCGTTATCTGGAGGGCTGAGATTCCCTATCACTCCTCCCATTAAGGGAGTCTTGAGCAGGTGTAGGCTAACTCTAGGGCAGCTCATGCCCAATTTATGGTGCATACTGGTAGGCTATGCAGCCTTGTGGCGAGCTGCCACAAATAGGGAGGAGTACTTAACCCCAGAAGACTTCTTCTATTGTTGTAAGGTGACTGAGAGCGAGGGCTCGGGTTGGTACTACTTCTCAGCTGGGGATGGTTAGCCTGCCATGATATCTGGTCTCCCCATTTCTCACAGATGCTGGAAGGAGAAGTACTTCTTCATGTAAGGCGAGGGCATGGAGATCGCCCACTGGGAGGATGTGACTAACCAGACCCCTCGCATAACACGACAATGGGGTAGACTAGGTAAGAAGGGTAAGCGCTTCTCGTGCTTTCATACTTAGGCTCTGCTTAAGGTAGTGGTCTGACCATCGTTTTTTATACTCAACACGTCTTCCTGTGCTAGAGGAAAAGTCAAGGAAAGTTCGGGTAGCGAGGGTGAGGGAGCACCCAGTCAACTACTAGGCGCACCTTGTGGCTGGTGAGAGTTTGGCCGTCTACCTCTTAAGTTCAGACCCTTCCATTGAAGCCCTTCATGTTGAGAGGAGTGAGTCTGGTATGTTTATTGCTATTGCTTTATTGTGCAAGCGTATTGACCCTTACTTTGTGATTTTTGTAGAACAAGACTCCATCATGGGCTTTGACAAGAGGAACATGGGGACCTCTGCCAAGAAGAAATTTGAAGAAATGGAGAGGGTGAAAACTGTTGGGGAGAAGCCCATCAAGCGCCCTCTAGACAGCTTTGCGGGCAAGACTGTTGAGCCCCCAGCTATTAAGGGTCTTGCAATAGTCAGCCCATCCAAGGGAACTCAGGCTCCTGCTGCTGCTCAGGTTCCAAGTCAAATCTCTAGGCCTGGAGCTGGCATGCCCCCACCTGCTGCTAGAGTGCCCTCTGGTCAGTCCCCTTCAGGTCAGTTGGGTGAGCCCTTCGTGGTAGAAGATGTCCAAGTTGCTTGGGAGAGGATGCACAAGTTCATCAGCTTGGAGGACGTGGTCCCCTTCAACGATTGGACCAACGCCCAGCTGACCAAGAGCATGAATCAAGATGCTCTCAAAGTAAGGCTTTTGACTGATCTTTCCTTCCATGCACTTACTCTGACTTGTTGATTCTGATGATCTGTCGGTTCTTTTGCAGCTGCATGTTAAGGCACTCTGCCTGTCCACCCACCCTAAGGCGAAGACAACTGAGAGCTCCAAGAAGGGTCAGGTCATCGAGACCTTGACCAAAACCAGCAGTAGGCTGGAGAAAAAGCTCAAACGTGCTGAGGAAGCCTTAGCAACCTCTAAGGCAGAGAAAACTACTGTCATAGATGAGGTGATGGAGCTTAGAAAGAAGGTTGAGGAGCTAACCTCTAATGCCCAAACCTTCGAGGCTGTCAAAGATTCTTTGGCCTTGAGGGTGGCTGAGCTGGAGGGGCAGCTCAAGACAGCTCAAGAGAAGGCTGTGGAAGAGTTCAGGGCTTAGGTGGCATTCTAGGATGAGGTCGGCAAGGCTTACATAGAGGGCTTCGTCGATGCCAAAGTTGCAGTGAAGAAACTCTTCCCAGACCTAGACTTCTTTGCTTTGAAGCCGTTGGACGACACCACCTCCCAGGCACTTGGTGGGGAAGACCAGGTCCCTACTGCGGAGGAAGAAGATGACGCTCAATCTTAAGCTCTTCAAAGGCCCCATGCCCTTGTAATTGACCTTTTTTTTTTAACTCCCTTTGTAATCTGCGTTTTATCAATGAAAATGCCTTTTGTGCTTATCTATGCTCTGTGTCCCTGTATTTTAATGCTTGAGTTTGGACCATGGTCTAGAGATACATTCTATCGTTTGGATCGTCACAACAAATTGAGTATTTGTGCCACTTAGTTGTGTACCCTTAGGGAGTTTTACCCTTGGTTGGTTGCTTGGGCTGACCAGCTATCCTGGTCAACGTAGGATAGGTTCCAATCAATCAATACTTTCCTAGTGACTTTCCTGGTCTGATCAGTTATGTTGACTGACTAGGCTAACTTAAACAGCCTTTAGGTCTCAGTCATAACCTCATGGGTTGGCCAATTGGACTTGGTGGATTTTTGGCTTTTGGACTTTCGGTTTGACGATCAATCTCACGGATTGACGATCAATCTCACGGATTGACTAGCTGGATAGCTTTTTTGACCCTTCGGCTTGATTGGTCATACTTGTGGACTGATTAGGGGGGCTTAGCATCCTTTTTCTTTCAACTGATCTGGTCAGTCTCATGGACTGACCAGAGGGCTTGGTAACTGGCATTTTGACTTATCTGGTTAGTCTTGTGGGCTGACCAGGCAGGCTTAGTAGCCTCTTGGCCTTTCAGGTTATATGGTCAGTCTCGTGGACTGACCAAGTAGGCTTAATAGCCTTGTTTGGCCTTTCGGCTTATCTAGTCAATCTTGTGGGCTCACCAGGCAAGCTTAGTAGCCTTTTGGTCGTTCAGCTTATATGGTTAGTCTCGTGAACTGACCAAGTGGGCTTAATAGCCTTGTTTAGCCTTTCGGCTTATCTGGTTAGTCTCGTGGATTGACTAGGTGGGCTTGGTAGCTTTGTTTGGCCTTTCGGCTTATCTGGTCAGTCTCTTGGACTGACAAGGTGGGCTTGGTAGCCTTGTTTGGCCTTTCAACTTATTTGGTCAATCTCTTGGACTAACCAGGTGGGCTTAGTAGCCTTTTTACCTTTTGGCTTGTATGGTCAGTCTCGTGGACTGACTAGGTGGGCTTAGTAGCCATTTTTTTCATAAGCCATGCAAGTAGACGGGATCATTTGGAATGTTTAAAAAGTAGGCATTTCATTAATGAAGGCGGATTACATCATGCATAATACTTCCTCAAGTGCTCAACATGCTAGGGGTTGGTTAGCTCCTTGTTATCCAACCCTGTCAACCAATAGGTCCCCTTTTGAGAAAATCCCTTCACTCTGTACTGCCCTTCCCAATTTGGCCTAAGTTTGCTGTCACTGAGCTTCTTAGTGGATTAATTGACTTTCTTGAGGCCTAGATCTCCTTCCTGGAAAGTCCTAGGCTTTACCCTGGCATCATAGTATCCGCGTATCCTTTGCTGGTAGGCTATTACTTCCATGATTGCCTTCAACCTTTTTTCCTCAAGTAGATCTAGGCTTACTTCCAGGGCCTCGTTGTTAGCCTCTGGTTTGTAGTGTTCGACCCTGGGGCTATGCAGATCTATCTCTACTGGGATGACAGCTTCTGATCCGAACATTAACGAGAAGGGGGTGTGCCTTGTTGCTACCCTTTCAGCTGTCCAGTAGGCCCACAAAATGTTAGGAAGCTCTTCAGCCCATAAACCATTCGCCTTTTCCAGCTTGGCCTTGATGATGTTGAACAGGGTCTTGTTAGTAACTTCCACTTGGCCATTGGCTTGGGGGTGCTCTAGAGATGAGAAATGATGATTAATCTGGAGGTTTGCGCACATCTGTCCAAATTGGCCACCCTTGAATTATTTCCCGTTGTTTGTGATAACCACCTTGGGGATCCCGAACCTGTAGATGATATTTTTTCAGAGGAAGCTCTTCATTCTTTGTTTGGTGATAGTGGTGACGGCCTCAGCCTCGGCCCACTTGGTAAAGTAGTCTACTGCCACCACTACGAATTTAGTCTGACCTTTTCCCAAAGGCAATGGTCCTACAATGTCGATTTCCCATTGGGCGAATGGCCACGAGCTTTGGATGAGTGTCAGTTCCTAGGGTGGTTGCCTTGGGATGTTGGAAAACCTTTGACACTTGTTACATCTTCTTATAAAGTCTTGGGCATCTTTTTCCATGGTGGGCTAATAGTAGCCTATTTTAAGTATCTTCTTGGCTAGGGCTCGTTCGCTTGAGTGGTTGCCACATACCCCTTCGTGCACCTCTCTTATGAAGTAATCAGCGTCTGCTTTACCTACACACCTAAGCCAAGGCAGGGAGTGCCCTCTCTTGTATAGTGCCCCATTCATCATGGTGTATCTGTTGGCTATGTGTTGGATCCTTCTGGTTTTAGTTTTGTCCTCTAGTAGGGCCCCTTACTCCAAATAAGCTCTAATTGATGTTGCCCACTCAACTTCCTATTCCACCTGATGTATCTTCGGGCTCTGAATGCTTGGCGAATCTAGCACCTCCATGGGGACTCTTGGGTTTTCTTCTTGAGACGAGGCTATTTTGGCCAGTCAGTTTGCCTCTTCATTCTGTAGTCTGGGTACTCTTTCTAATAGTACTGTGGAGAACCTCTTGGTTAGGTTATTTGTCATCTGGTAGTACTTCTGCATTTTTTCCCCTCTGGCCTCGTAATAACCTTGGACATGCTTAACCACGAGTTGAGAATCGCTACGTACCAGGGTATGCTCTGCCCCCATTCACCTAGCCATTTTGAGTCCACCTAACAAAGCTTTGTACTCGGCTTTGTTGTTAGAAGCTAGGAACTTGAATCTAATAACATATTCTAGTTTGTGTCCTTCGGGGGTGACCAGAACAACACCGGTGCCACTAGATGTGTCGGTGGAGGAGCCGTCAACATTGAGGATCCATTATGGCTGGTCGGGATCTACATCAGGGTGGGTTGTGGGGTGGGTGAACTAAGCGATGAAGTCCGCCACAGCCTAACCTTTGATTGCCAATCTTGGTCGATATTGAATGTCAAACTAGTTGAGTTCAATTGACCATTTGACCAGTCGACCCGAGGTCTCTGGTTTATGGAGGATCTTTTGTAGTGGTTGATTGGTTAGAACCACTATAGAGTGGGCTTGGAAATATGGTCTTAATCTTCGAGCTGACATTACTAAGGTGAGAGCCAGTAGCTCCATTTTAGGATATCATTCTTCTACCCCCCCCCCCCCCCCCCCCCCCCCCCCCCCTCAGGGCCCTGCTCTTGTAGTAGATTGGTTTCTGGACACCATCCTACTGTCTGACCAAGGCTTAGCTGACTGTTTTGGCCTACATAGCTAGGTAAAGGTAGTGCTCTTTCCCCTCAATGGTCCTGTTAAGTAATAGGACTAAGCCCATGTACTTCTTGAGTTCCTGGAATGCCTGATCACATTCTACTGTCCATTCAAAAGCTTTTCGTAAGACCTTAAAGAAAGGAACGCATTTATTTGTGGATCTCGAGATAAATCTATTCAGTGATGCCACTCTGCCGGCCAGCCTCTGGACTTCCATGGTGGATATTAGGGGCCGCATGTCTATAATTTCTTTGACTTTCTCGAGGTTTGCATTTATTCCTTTGTTAGAGACCATGAACCGTAAGAACTTGCCAGAGGCTATTCCGAATGCATATTTTGCTGGGTTCAACTTCATGCTATAAGTCCTTAAATTTTGGGACATCTCTTCTAGGTCTATTAAGTGACTGGCTGCTTGTTTGCTTTTCATTTACATATCACTAACATACACCTCCATGTTACTGCCAATCTGAGTGCTGAACATGCGGTTGATAAGCCTTTGGTATGTTGCTCCCGTGTTCTTCAGGCTAAAAGACATCACTTTGTGGCAGTATAAGCCTCTTCCTGTCACGAACGCTGTGTGTTCCTGGTCATGCTCCACCATCTTTATCTGGTTATAACTTAAGAAAGCGTCTATGAAGGTTAGCATCTCGTACCCTACCGTTGAATCCACCAGTTGATCTATCAAGGGTAAGGGGAAGCTATCCTTGGGATAAGATTTGTTCAAATCTGTGAAGTCCACACACATTCTCCACTTTCCATTTGCCTTCTTGACCATGATCACGTTGGACAACCAAGAGGGATATTGGGCTTCCTTTATGAAGTTAGCTCTGGTCAGCTTCTCCACCTCTTCAACTATCACCTTATTGCGCTCTGGGGCAAAATTCCTCATTTTCTATCTGACCGGTTTCACTGTTGGGTCTATGTTTTGATAATGGGAAATGATGCAGGTATCGACGCCTGGCATGTCCTCATGAGACAAGGCAAAGACATTGGCATTCTACCTAAGAAAATCCTTCAATTCTTCATTGATTTCCTCTGGCGCTGTTGTCCCTATCTTTACTACTCTATTCTGGTCTTGCGTTCTGACCACGGCCTCCTCGAGCTCTTCCACTGGCTCTCCCATCCTAACCTCCTCTTCGTCTCGGACCTCTAGCTCCTCGTTTAGCATGGCTTCCTTGGTCCCCCCTATGAGGGATGACATGTAACACTCTCTGGTGGTCTGTTGGTCACCCTTGGCTTCCCCAACTCCTTCAAGTGTGGGGAATTTAACCTTCAAGTGGTAGGTGGATGGTCTAGCTTTGAATTCTTTGAGGGCTATTTTGCCCACGATGATGTTGTAGGCCGAAGGGCAGTCCACTACCAAAAAAGTCACCATCTTGGTGGTTTGTTACGGTGCTGTCCCCAGGGTCACTGGCAGGGCTATAGAACCTAAAGGGGTAACTCTATCGCTAGTGAAACCAACCAAGGGGGAGTTGACCAGTTCTAGCTTTTCCTTACCCACCTTCAACTGCTTGAAGGCCTTTAGGAAGAGGATGTCTGCCGAACCGCCATTGTCCATAAGGACTCTCCATATCAAAAAGTTGGACACTACTGTTGATATGACCAGGGGGTCATCGTGAGGTTGACATATTGCCTCTGCCTCTTCATCGGTGAATATGATAGGGGGCATGCTCTGCCTTAAACCTTTTAACTGATCGGTCTATAGACATAACTTCCTTCTAATTATGGGCCTCCCTAGCGTGCCTTTTTTTGGCAGATGAAGATTCACCACCGCCTGCGAATCCTCCAGAGATGACCCTTATCTCTCCCATTGGTTGTTGATTCTGTCTTTACCTCTTAGGGCTGCATCATTCAGCCTGTCTGGGGGGCTGGTCTTGCCTTTCGTCGCGCCTGCCCTTTGCTATGTATCTTCCCAACCTCCCTTGCTTGATCAGGTTCTCCATCTGCTACTTAAGGTCATAACAATCCTCTGTATCATGGTCGTGGTCCTGGTGGAGTCGGCACCACTTGTTAGTTGGTCTCTTCTCTAGTGGGGACCTCATTCGTCCTAGCCACTTTAACGTTGGGTCCCCCTTAATCTCGTAGAGCACCTGATCCAGTGGAGTATTTAGGAGGGTAAAGTGCTAGTTGTACCTGGTTGACTTAGCCCTATCACCCTCTGTCTTAGGCTTCTGCTCAGCCAGTCTAGGGGCTTTTGTTACCCTGTCATCTTTCTTCTCCTCAGCCAATCTCTTCTTGTCTAAGCTTAGGATGGCATTCTCTGGGTCTTACTTGGCTTTGAGGGTGTCTTCTACATTCATGTATTTCTATGCTCGGAGCATCAGCGCAGCCATGGTCTTAGGCGCCTCTTTAGCCAGGGAGAAAAGGAACTTAGGGGTTCTGACCCTTGGAACGAAAGCTTCCATTGCCACCTTTTCGTCTAGTTCGTCCTCGTAGAGAGTCTCCTTGTTGAAGTAGGTGACAAACTCACGCAGAGTCTCCATCTCCATTATTTAGTGTTGAACAAGGAAGTGGACGACCTTTTTTGCCTCTGCCCTCTAATGTAGTGGCTGATGAACAATCTGATTAGATCCACGAATTTGTTAATGGTCTTGGGGGGAAGCCTGCGGAACCAAATCTGGGCCTGGCCTTTGAGGGTTATAGGAAACATCCTACACATAATTTCGTCAGGGCCTGCCTGGAGGTCCATTAGGGCTTTATACGTCTCCAGATGGTCCATGGGATTTTTCGTGCCATCAAAAGACTCCAATGTGGGCATTTTGAATTTTGGGGGTAAGGGTACCCTCATTATTCCTGGTGTGAAAGGCATGTCTATCCTGTTCACCAACTTTTCTACTGTGCTGGGGCCTTTTTCTTTTATAGCGGCAATGACTCCGGCCGGTTGAGCCTGCATCTCATTCAACTATTCATCCCATACTGAGTGACTTTCATCAGTGTGCTCCGGAAGCACCACTATCACTGCCTTGGATTGGGCCATGTGGCTTTGGGCTTCATCGGCATAGGTTCCAACCCCACTCTGAGGAGGGTTTCCTCTAGGGAGCATTGGATCCTCCACTCCTTCGCCTATGTTGCCTTCCTGGTTCTTTGTTGTTGGCTGGTTCGCATGCATCAAGGGGTCTTCTGGTGGCAGAGGGTCTACTACCGCTAGCGCTACTGGCAACAAAGGCAATCTTCTTTCCAACTCCTAATTTTGAGCTTAAAGCTAATTCATGGTAGTCATCATTTCGATGATTTGCTGCTCCAAGGCAACGATGCTTGCAGTGCTTTGTTCCTCCATTGCTTCATCTAGCTTGATGGATGTAGCACCAGATCAGGTCAAGACCATGAAACAATCAAAATATCATTCCCATAGACAGCGCCAACTGATGATACAGTAAATTTGTACGACCTTCCAAACCTCTGATGCGAACAATTGGAGTGACGAACCTTTCTGCTTAGAACTTCGGTGTGGTGCCTACCAAAGACACTTCGATGTCAAAGTTAGGTTAAAGATAAATGGGCAAAGTAATAATGCTCAAGAGTTGATTTTTTTTGTACCTTCCTTGGAGATGATGACTACCCTTTATATAAAGACATAAGTATGGAGTATGGCTTGGATCGTGGGCACATTAGTGGGAGAGCTAATCGTGCCATCAAATTGCACACCATGGATAATGGGCGTGAACCATGCCCCTATGCTAGGTTTCATGGACCATGCCTCAGTCATGTGCAAAATCGTCCCAATCATGGGATCGTGGGGGCTGATCTCCAGGCGAGAATCTCGGAGTGCCTTAATGATGGTGCTTGGTAACCTGTTATGGCTCTGACCTCCCAAGTCTGTTAACACGCCTGGACAGAAGGGTAGCTCGGGATAGATCTATCTAGAGGCGCGTTATTCTCTAGTATGCCCAGTGAGGGCAGACCGGTTATACTTGTCAGATTATTAAGTAATGTTAAAATTCTTTGTGACTTTTGCTCGGAAGTATGTTTTAGCTACTTTTCATTGCCATCTAATCATGCAACTTGAGTCAATGTGAGAAATTACGTCCCAATTGCATGTATGTCCATAATCACATTCACTTTATTATCCCATTAATTAATCCATGAGGTAGTGTAGAACTTTGAATCTTCCAAAATCAGTGTCATACATAGAAACAAAGAAAATTCAGCATCTTAATTAGTACCATTTTACGACTTCTTAGTATCTGGCCATGGCTTCCTTCACATGTAATATACGTTCTCCACAAGAACATTAGTTGATATGTCAATATAGATCTTTCAAGATCATGGACCAAATAGTTGAAAGATTACCCACGCGAAGCAACTTTCTATTTAACCCACTATTTCATCATTCTTTCACCAGACAAACTACAACCAAATAAGTCCTTGGAGACAGCTTCTCTTCTTTTCTTACATTCTCGCAAACCTTGGTGGTCTTACCATTGCACAGAATGAGTTCCATGGCATCTACGTAGCCAGCGGCGACAACTACATGAATAATAATATGTACCAGATGAACCTCTACACCATCCTGTCTTTTCTTTCCTCCATTACCAACAAATATGGGTTTTACAGTTCCTGAGTTGGCAAAAATTGATCGCTCCAAAAACATGCGATAAATAATTGTTAGTGTACAGCCATAATGTAATAATAATAACTCGGTGAAGTCCGAGGTTAATCCACAGGGAATGAGGGTTAGCACATTCCGAAAAACTTACCTTGGTTCAGAAACCCCAAGGGAGCATTCCAATAAAATAAAAATCTATACTTTTGAAAGAGTTTGATTTATCTAATCTAAACTACAAAAGCGAGTTTTAATTAATAAAGAAAAGTCTTGACTACGTCGTGAATCTTTCTTCGGAAGATTAGCGATAAAAATTTTATTCTTTAACAATCAAATCTAGAATAAATCAGGTTTAGAATCATAGATGCATACCATTGACTTGTACAGTAAATATACCGAACTAGGATTTGTACATAAATATTACCGAGAACAATCAAACATTTAAATTTTCATTAATATCTAAGGTTTTACTCCAAAGAATTAAGAAGAATAAGATAAAATCATTGAAACCCTAGTTACCTTCATTGTTCATCTGAGATCTTCAATTAATCTTCACAATTGATCCTAAGATAGAATTTAGCTACTCCTAGACATAATAGATACACAAAGATATATTTAAATTTATTGAAAGACTGAGAATCATATTACAGGGATTGAAAAACTATGAATCTGATTACAGGACTTGAGAAAAAACTATGAAAAAGCTATAAAGTTCTACTCTAATCTACTCCTAAAACTCGTAAAACTAACTACGAAAATGAACTCATTAAAATAGGCTTCAGTCATAACTTTTATAGGAAGAGAAAAATTATAATTCTCGTGAACCGTTCGAACGCCTTAGCTCACCATTCGAACAGGCTTCTAATGCCCTTCTGACGCTCATTATGCTCTATAAATCTCTCGAACGGGCTTCAAACCTGATTTTGACGCGACACCATTTGACGCACCGTTCGAACACCCCAGTGCACCGTTCAAACACTTGACTCCACCATTCCAACGAGCATTCGAATACCCGTTGGACTATTCGAACGATCTTTTGCTATTTCGTTTGAATTTATCCTCTTTTGCATGGAATTCCTGTTTACAATGAAATAAACTAAGTTACTACGAATTAGGACTCAAACTAAACAATTAACCTTACTCTAGGCCTAAGAAAGAACTAATTAGGGTAAAATAATTATACTTCTGGAACACAATCACACCCCCTAACTAGATTTTTGTTAGTCCCTGGAAAAACACTAAAAATCAAAAGAGATAATCCCCACTTTCGTGGAAGTCATGAGTGCATTTAGCATATGCACCAAGCTTCTAAACCCCTAGATTACCCCTAGTGGATAAGTGGTTTCTCGTGAGGGTTTACAGTGATGCTACCCACAAACATCCATTATTGTGAAGAAGTCAAAGATAAAGAGCAATTGAAGCAAATAATAACTTACTCAAGATAATCCTCAATTTACCCTATGTCTTGAATCATGCAACGTTAAGGCATAAAAACTTATAAGAAGGATACACATTAGAATGTATTATCAATGCAATATAACTTAAATGTATCAAACTCATGCAATCATATCCTACATGCTTTGATTCATGTCTCACCGGTCATACACTCACAAAGAACATTGAACATATGGATCTCTCAGTGGAAAGCTCATCATAGGAGTAAATGTATAAGACATGCAATAATAGCAATCCAATAGCAAAAATTGCAAAAGCTGTAAGTGTATACGACTTGGCATAACTCCATGAACAAATACCCACCGTTAAAGTGACAATCAAATAATTGAAATAGATAAGTCATACTCAAAAGAATTTCTAACTCATTTATACTTTCGAATCAACTAAGGACTTTTGTATGAAGAAACATATATGGAGAGCGAAAGGGTAATGTAAGCACCCCATTTTTGACCGCTCGGCAGTCTATGCTCCGTCCAGACTTGTGCTCAAGTCATTGTGGGCATATTCCAATCGAAACAAACTTTCTAAGTCCAAATCCCGTCTGTCCATCATCTCGAGGGCCCGCCAGGCCCAAATAGAGGCAAAATGATCAAAATATCCTTAGAGGCATTGTTCTTTCCAATTCCAATTCCAATCCCTCTCTTGAGACAATTTATTCCTCGAGACGGTTCCAAATCAGGCACGTCTTTCCAAAGACGATAAGTCCCTTTTCCAATCCCTCTCTCGAGACGGTTTATTTTTTGAGACGATTGCAATCAGGCACGTCTTTTCAAAGACGATAAGACCCCTTTCCAATCCCTCCCTCGAGACAGTTTATTCCTCGAGACGGTTCCAATCAGGCACGTCTTTCTGAAGACGGTAAGTCCCCTTTCCAATCCCTCTCTCGAGACAGTTTATTCCTTGAGACGGCTTTAATTGAGGCACGTCTTTCTGAAGCGGTAAGTCCCCTTTCCAATCCCTCTCTTAGACAGTCTATTCCGCGAGACGGTCCCAAATCAGGCACGTCTTTCTGAAGACGGTAAGTCCCTTCTCTAATCCCTCTCTCGAGACAGTTTATCCCTCAAGATGGTTCCAAGTCAGGCACGTCTTTCCGAAGACGATAAGACCCCTTTCCAATTCCAATCCTTCTCTCGAGATAGTTTATTCCTCAAGATGGTTCCAATCAGGCACGTCTTTCCGAAGACGGTAAATTCCCTTTCCAATCCCTCTCTCGAGACAGTTTATTCCTCGAGACGGTTCCAATCAGGCACGTTTTTTCGAAGACGGTAAGTCCCCTTTCCAATCCCTCTCTCGAGATAGTTTATTTCTTGAGACCGTTCCAAATCAGGCATGTCTTTTCGAAGATGGTAAGTCCCCTTTCCAATCCCTCTCTCGAGATAGTTTATTCCTCGAGACGGTTTCAATTAGGCACGTCTTTCCAAAGACGACAAGACCCCTTTCCAATCCCTCTCGAGAGAGAGTTTATTCCTTGAGACGGTTCCAATTAGGCACGTCTTTCCGAAGACGGTAAGTCCCCTTTCCGCTCAATCCCTCGAGACAGTTTATTCCTCGAGACAATTTTAAATCAGGCACGTCTTTCTAAAGATGGTAAGTCCCCTTTCCAATCCCTATCTCGAGAGAGTCTATTCCTCGAGACGGTCCCAAATCAGACACGTCTTTCTGAAGACGATAAGTCCCCTTTCTAATCCTTCTCTCGAGACAGTTTATCTCTCGAGACGGTACCAAGTCAAGCACGTTTTTCCGAAGACGATAAGACCCCTTTCCAATTCCAATCCCTCTCTCGAGATAGTTTATTCCTCGAGACTGTTTCAATCAGGCACGTCTTTCCGAAGGCGGTAAATTCCCTTTCCAATCCCTCTCTCGAGACAGTTTATTCTTCCAGATGGTTCCAATCAGGCATGTTTTTTCAAAGACGGTAAGTCCCCTTTCCGATCCCTCTCTCAAGACAGTTTATTCCTCAAGATGGCTCCAAATCAGGCACGTCTTTCTGAAGACGGTAAGACCCCTTTCCAATTCCAATCCCTCTCTCGTGACAGTTTATTCCTCAAGACGGTCCGGCCCATTTTTTGAAGAAAACCTCTTTAAAACGGTAAGTCCCTTTAAACCTGTCTACCGGGAGGAGACCCCGAGTCCCCTAGATGGTAGAACGGTCTACCTTTGGCGCCTGCTAGCCCGCCAATACAGAAATGTTCGTTTGGGCACGCCTTTTGAGAAAATTGACTTCTCATGCGCTAAGTCCCCTTTAGTAACTTTCCCAGAATGCTTCTTATAGTATTCTCAACCTTTCCTTACCTTTTCGGATCATTCCGAGTTAGTTCCGGCAAACCCGATGCAAAATGACCGTTTTGCCCCTAGAGGGTCGGTCACCTTTTCTGACCACACCGGCTCTGGGTATCAAACCGGTAGCTTCCTAAGAATACTTTTTATAGTGTCCTAAACCCTTCTATATCCTTTCGGATCATTCCGAGTCAGTTCCTGTAAACCCGGTGCAAAATGACCGTTTTGCCCCTGGTAGGCCGGTCACCTTTTCCGACCATACCAGCTCTGGGTATCAAACCGGAAACCTTTGAGAGCATTCTGAATAATGTTTCCAAATCTTAGGTCTTCTTCCGGGTCAGTCTAAGTCTGTCCCGGCAGCTTCCCGATCCGATTGACCGTTTTGCCCCTAAAGGCTCGGTCAACCCTTCTGACATATACTATCCTCATTTCTCAAGTCAAATACCTCTGGGATACTATTCTAAGTGTTCCTTCTCTTTTTCAGCCTTCCGGGTCATTCCCAGCCTCTTCAAATCATTCCTGGACTTTTCGGAGTCACTCCTAGTGAAGCCAAGCTAAAAATTGCATGATAGTCGCTAGTACAGGTGCCCAAATCTAGTCAAAGATACGTTGCTTGTTGATCTTAAATATTTCTTAAATGGCTGGCAACACTAGTAGTGGCGCCAAGCCAAAAAATGGTCTGGCACCACTCCTAGTGGCGCCAGTGTAATGTTTGGCCTAGCGCCACTGCAACAGACACCAGTTCATTCCTCTCTCTATAAAGACAGAGTCTCTTCTAGCATGAAAGAGGGTCCGCCAACTCAGTCTAAAAATCATATATTTTGATATAAAAAACTCGAATACTCCCTAAACCTTAGCTTCCCTAGGTTTTCCAAACCCTAGCCACCATACACTAAACCCTAGCCTCATATACGCTCATACACACCTCCATACACTTATACACTAACCTCCAACCCTCCTTTGAAGACTTAAAGAGTTGCAATCTGAAGTTTGAAGATTGAAGGCAACTCCTGAAAATTGAAGACGAAGATCAAGACGAAGACCAAAGACAAGCAAGGCGCGCAAAATAACGAAGACATACGGTAGGCTTTCTCTTTAAATTTTCGCACTTCCCCCTCTCTCTTCTCTCTTCTAACCCACTTGGGTTTTCTCTATTTTAATCCCCCATCTCTTTCCCACCCCCCCCCCCCTTTCTTTGCATGCTTGAAACAAGGAGACTCCCGGTCCATGTGTAGGATTAGACTATTGGAGGGTCACCGTGTCGGGGGCTTTCCTTTAGGCTAACTGGATACCATGTGGATTCGGCCCCCTTGATTATGTGGTGAAGCCTTAACCTTGTATGTTCACGACCCTAAATTTGCATTGTGCATATCATGATCTTGCATCTTCCAAAAACCATTTTCAAACTCATTTTCAAAGCTTGCATTAAACTTATTTTTAAAATTGCATCAAAATCTCCTTTTTCAAAACATGTTTTCAAAATCACAATCCTAGGGTGATTCTAGCTTTTCCATGGCTAGGATTGCTTTAGGAAAGTGTTACATTCAAAGTGACCAATATGGTCCATATTTCAAATTTTGTTGTTTTCAAAACCGCTTTCCTAAAGTGGTTCTAGCCCTCTTATGGTTAGAATTACTTTAGGAAAGTGAGATGTTTTTACACCTTCTAAAAACTCTCTTTTCAAAAGTCTCTCTTTCTAAAACCCTCTTTTCAACATGCTTCCCAAAAACTCTTCTTTTCAAAGTTGTTTTCAAAAACTCCCTCCAAAAATTCATCTTCCAAAACTTCTCTTTTCAAACTCTTTCCAAAATACTCTCCTCAAAATTCACTTTCCTAAAAACTCTCTCCAACAATCTCCTTCCAAAAATCTTTCTAAAAAACTCACTTTCCAAAATCTTCCCTCTAGAAACTCCTCTCTAGGATTTCCTTCCAAAAACGTGTTTCCAAAAACACACTATCCAAAAATCCTTTTTCTTGGTGCCCAAGTCAGGCCCTAGAACCCACAATTAGGAAAACCCTAATTTTCTTTCCAAAAACATGATTTTTAAACTTACCTTAAAATCTAGGTTTCCAAAACCTCTTGTTTTTTACATCAAAACTATACAAGTTTCCAAAACCTATTTTCTATGTCGAAACTATAGCCTTCCAAATCTAGGATTTTTAAAACCTCCTTTTCCAAATCCTTGTCAATTCCAATCTTCCCTATAGGAAACCAAATCCCATCTTTCCTTTAGGAAACCAAATCAAATCTTCTCGTTTAGGAAACTAGATCCTATCCTCCGTTTTTTGGAACAAAATTAAACCTTCCCTTTTAGACTCAAAATCTACATCTTTCCTAATTCAAATTTTTCCTAATTTAACACCTTCCTAATCTTTTACTTTCCTAAATCTTAAGTTTTTAAAACTTGAACATAAAAATCTTTCCTAAGTTTTAAAGCTCAAAATCTTAATTTTTCCTAATTCAACCCTCTCCTAATTTTCTATCTTCCTAAACCATAAGTTTCCTAAAAAACTTTTCTTAAACATTAAACTTCCGCATCTTTCCTAATTCTACCCCTTTTTAAATCTTAACTTTTCAAACCTAAGTTTTCAAATCTTTCCTAAACTCAAACCTTTCCTAATCTCGGGATCTTCTAAAACTCTAAAACTTTCTATATCCTAAACTTTATAAATTCCAAATCTTTTCAAATTCAAAGTTTTCTAAACTCAAAACTTTCTTATTTTTAAAACTTCCTTGCTTTCTAAACTTTCCAACTTTCAAAACTTCCTTATTTTCAAAACTTTTCCTTTTTCAAAGCCTTTCTTAAATTGAAACCTTCTTAATTCAAAACTTTTCTAAGTTGAAACTTTCCAATTTCAAAACTTTTCTAAGTTGAAACTTTCTTAATTCAAACCTTTCCTATTTCAAAACTTTCCTAATTTCAAAACCTTTTCTAATTCGAAATCTTTCCTAAAATGACACTTTCCTAATTTCGAAACTCTCCTAATTTGAAAACTTTCCTAATTCAAAACTTTCTTAATTCGAAAACTTTCCTAAAACAAAACTTTCCTAATTCCAATTTTTCTCCAATCCTCCAAGTCCAAGTATTCAAGTCAATTCTTCTCCAAAATCTTTCAAAGTCAAATTCAAGCCTTCTTTTTTAAGCCTCGTGTCTTTCTAGGTTTCTTAAATCCAAGTATTTCAAATCAAATCTTCTCAAATCTTCCAATCAAAGTTCAATCTCTCAATCTTTTAATCCAATTTCCAATTCAATTTCTTTTCCAAATCAAATCTTTTATCTTCTATCGGACTCTTGTCCGAACTACGATTGACCTGATTCCTCCAAAAGGATACGTAGGCAACCCTCATGGGTGCGGTCACAACCTTTTTCAAATCTCAAATTCCACAACATCTTTCAATTTCTATTTCTACAATTTCTTTCCAATCTCCAGTTCTACAACATTTTTTTCAAGTTTCCAATTCCATAACTCTTTTCAAATCTCTTTTCAATTCCAATTTCAAATCTATCTTTTCAAATCTATTTTTAAATCAAATCAAATGAAATCTCTTTCCAAATTTATTTTTCAATTCTCTTTTCTTGTACTTGCATATCATGCATCATGATAGTTTTTGAACATTATTTTTCTAAAGTAAATAGGATTGAACATTGGTTAGTTAAGGACTCTCATAGGTGAATCTAGGGTAGATTGATATGTAGGTACCAAAAGGGGCGGGGTAGGGTGATGGCTTAGTGCGTCTTTCCTACACGTAACCAATCTCCGAACCTAGAATCACTGATTTCAAAGACCAAATGGAGTTATTTTACAAAAAAGGGCTAAATGTTTTTCTAAAGGTTGCCAAACAACCTGTTTTCTTAAAAACCCTCTCTTGAGGTGGTATTTTCAAAACTTTTTTCCAAAAATCCTAAGTGTAGTTTTCGAATTATGCTTAGTTTTTAGGTGACCTAACTCACCTTAATTAAGTTAGGTGGTAACTCCAAATCTTTTTCAAAAGCCCTTTATTCAAATTAGTTTTCAATTCAAACCTAGTCCCACTCATTCTTGTAGAGGGGTGAGTTCTAACGAGAGAGTACAACATTTTTTCCACTTGTGTGAGTATTCCTCGAGTGCGAAAAATCTGGGTGTGACAGCTGGCGACTCCACTGGGGACACTTAGAGGGTTAGGCCATAGTCATGTCTCTTTTTCCTTCACCCATGTAGAGTTTTCAATTAACTTGTTCAATCCTATTCCCTTTAAATTTTCAAAACTACATTTTCAAAATTGTTT
Source organism: Euryodendron excelsum (assembly GCA_033060915.1). NCBI lineage: Eukaryota > Viridiplantae > Streptophyta > Magnoliopsida > Ericales > Pentaphylacaceae > Euryodendron > Euryodendron excelsum. The sequence continues at coordinate 42,574,393 of CM065377.1, read as the reverse complement.
TCAAAAAAACATGCATTTATTCACATTATCTTGTATTATGTTTGTCATCCACATACTAAAATTTGCATCTTTGTTTTGTAGGTGCGCTTTGTGCTTAAATTTTATTAACTGTTATGCATGAATGTGATAAACAGGATGAATGAGAGTTGTTGGGCTCTTTCCTCCACTTTTAAAAATCACACACACACTGCATGTGCGCCTGCATTCTGTATACTTGCATTTTACCATGATATGTCATTTCTGGTTAAAAAGGGGGAACGGTATATTGGTTGTGGGCAAGATGCTGTATCAGTTTCTTCGCCTACGGCCTCTTCATGGTTCTCTTGCTCGGATCACTAACCGATCATGGTACCACCTCAGGGAGTGGGCCTAGGTTTGAAGATCCAGGGACCGAGCTTTTTTAGGATGCATTAGTCAACCCTCAACATCATACTCATATAGACACCATGCATAGCCGAACCTCTATCGGATTTAAGACACGAGCACCATTTTCAAAACCACGGAGGAAAGGGCGACTGCTTTTACTTTCATTTATACCTGCTTATCCCTGTTGTTATAATGCCTGTATTTATACTGTTATAATGCCTGTCTAACTGCTCATGCGTGCACATTTACCTTGCTATTGCATTCTCCCTCCTTATACTCTTTGCATACCCATGTTCATGCATTCAATATTCCATGTCAAGACAAGAGTTCTAAGTAACTCAAGTCACTGCATTCTCATGCATGTGATCAACCAATTGAGAGTGATACCAAAGTCACTCTCCCTTGCATTAAACCTACCCAAACCCTAAGGGTTCTCGCGTAACCCTAAGGACTCATTGCATGCATCTCAATTCATTTCATAAGAGGGGTCCCAATCTCTCTATGCTCACGGAGATAGGATTGTCATGAAGACAAGGGGAAACCAATCAGTAAGGTCCCTCAGCGACCTCTTCGACATCAAATCCAAGGAAGGCGAATCCGAAGACTCAAGAGTAGTTTAGGGTTTTCCTTTGTAAAATTAGATAGGCGGAAGTCCAAAGGAAAATGTTCCCTTCCCCCTGGTGAAATATATTTTAATTCTTTTGTATCTTAAATCCAAAAATTTAATGTACTTCTTTACTTTTATGAATGAATGCATGGATGGCTGAAGGTTCCTACTTGACGGTAAGGTATCTGCATATAGGGGCAAATCCCCTATCTCCAAAAGTGAGCCAATACAACATGTTTAGTCTCCCTCTCAAGCAGGGGCACCCTTAGGACATGCATTGCATAAAAATGTTCAAATCAAGGCACTAACTTCTTTTTCTCTTCTTTTGTTTCTTGTCTTCTATCCTCCCCCTCCTCATATCCAAGTACTAAGAGAACCGAAGACAAAAGTAAGACAAAAAAAAGGGGGGGTTTTCTTAATCACTCACTTATTATCATCATATTGCCTACATGTTCACTTCTTTTATTACTCGTGCATCCACATCCATTTCAAGATAAGAGTTCCAAGAAACTCAAGTCATTTCATTCTCATGCATCTAAATCAACCGTAGAGAGAAAGGAGCAATCCAATCTCATTTTAGTCGAACCCACCAAAACTCCTAAGGGTTCCTTAACCCTAAGGATTCATCGCATGCATAGAATCATATCTCGAGAGAGGCCCAAATCTCTCTCAGTCCATAGAGGCATGATTTCCCAAATAAAGAAACATCAACCGGCCCACGCCGAAGAGGTATTGTATTGCATAATAGGGGCAAGACCCCACCTCCCAAATGGACTTGCCATCATGCCTAGATTCCTTCAAAGAAGGGACCTTCATAGGACATGCATCGTATAGAACTTCCAACTCCACATGTTGACTGCATTCTGTTTTTCTTTTTCTTTTCCTAAGTTAGAGGGCACAACTGAATTCATGGAATCTCTCTAGTCCCCCATTAACTTGAAACTCGTGGAAGGATGAGCTTAGTTGTTAGAAGAGGCCGTCAGGGAGCAATAAGAACTAACCATTCATCAACAAGACATTACCTCCCCGCCATGCCGCAACAATCACCATCCGTGTTGAAGAAGGCTTTAATGTTTGCAAAGTTTTGTCAGACACGTGCATTATTGTGAAAGAATATCCTAACTTCCGAATGCCTGCCAAACACCGCAAAAGATCTGTCAATTCTCCCTCTGTTGTTTGGTGATACACCCGAGGAATGAAATACTGAAGCAGTTAGCACAGTTTCAAAACCCTATTAATGGTTCTCACCAAGAGGTCCACAAGAAAAGGAAGGTTTTCATAAAATTCATCTATTTCCTTTGTATCTTTCTATTTCTTGCATATCTTATTTAAATGAACACTGCATGCCGTGTAATCATGTTTTTAAATGAAAATAGGTAGTTTATCCCCTTTGTCTCATACTCTTGTGGACGATTATTACTTTTAAGGATTCTTCCCCATTTGGTAAATGACTCGATTTAAAGGATGGGATAGCATGGGCAACCCATTTAAAAGGGGTTAAAACCTTTGAGAGACTGAGAGAGAAAGTGAGAGATAGGAGGAAGGCAATCTCAACAAAGAAGTGCAAATTTTATTGAAAAGACGACACTTGCATGATATCCTGGTTAGGCGATGGGCAGCCGAGTGCTCAAAATGATGAGGAGCCATTGTTCTATTTATCCCAAATAAACACTATCCTTTGCTCAACCCACTAGAGCCGTCAGCGATCTATTTTCAGATATCCCCAAACCTATAACCATCCCCCACACCGGGGTAAGCATAAAGTAGTTGATTAGATAGAATATGTAGGGATTCACTGGCCAAAACACATCATCCTTAGAAATATTGTCTAAATTTTGTATAAAGGCTTTATGGACTAAGCAATTTAATTTGAAGTGATGAAAGACCTTCATTTCTTCTACCATACACAAAAATAATCCCTTTGCTTAACCCATTAGTGCCTCGCAGAAAGCCGAAGATTTTTCTTGTCAACCCCGATCCGAGACCATCCCCCCACACTAGGGCAGACAAGCAGCAGAAGATCTGGCAGAGAACGTCATTGACCACAAAGCTGAAGCAATGTGAAGGCTCTATGGATCAAGCAATCTTGTTCAAAATGAAGAAAGACCCTCATTTCATTTCCCATACAGTTAAAAGCAACCGTTGTCAAACCTATTGAACCGGTTACCTTTCCTTTTCAAAAAACACCCCAACCTAGGGATCACCGTCCACAATGGGTTAAATCGAAATGCTAAGGAAAGGATTTGAGAAAAAGAAGTTGTAGAAATGTTTGAAAAAAAAGAGGGGCATATCAAAGAAAAGACCAAAAAAGAACCATGTTTGTGCTATCTTGAAAAGCATATAGGAAAGTCGGAAATTAAAAAATTAAAAATTAAAAAAAAAAAGAGGGAAGAAAGAAAAGGGGCAAATGTTAGACTAAGAAGGTCAAAAGTTACAAGAAAGGTCAACTCCTCTTGTAAAAAAGAAAATTCAAAGGTGATCCTAGGTAACAAAGCCACCAAGTAGAAGCAATAGGTTTGAGCATTTACCCTTTCTTGTTAAACCCCAAACCATGGCCTACATTACAACCCTACGAAAGTCCTCTCTGATTGAGAAAGATTGCTTGATCTAAATGAGCCAGATGTGTTGCTGAAGCTAGAGGAGGATATCAGGGGATGAAACCCCACTGAAAGACCGACCAAGGATGGTACGGATCCAAAACCTACTGGAAGCAACATCAAATTTGAGCCTACATATCCGGTTCATTCATAAACCACTTAACCTAGCCTACATTATAGTCTAAATTAAAGTCCTTTCTGATAAAAAAAAAATTGCTTAGTCCAAATAAGCTTGAACAATACTAAGACAACTAGGCTGAGAAAGGAGAACTGGAAGGGAATACAAGGGGCAATTTCATGCTCCAAGGTGTGCTTAGATGGTTTCGGTTTAAAAAACCCACTAAAAGAAGATCTTTGAGTCTAAATATCCCTTCATTTCTTACAACCCCTAAACTTGGCCTACATTACAGTTCTAAAAGAAGTCTTCTTAGATTGAGGGCTTAGCTGTTTATCGCTCTGTAAAGGGCATGCTGTAAGCACCCCATTTTTGACCGCTCGGCAGTTTACACTTCGTCTGGACTTGTTTTCAAGTCGTTGTGGACATATTCCAATCGAAACCCATTCTCTAGGTCTAAATTTCGTCTTTCCATCGCTTCGCGGGCCTGTCAGGCCCAAATAGAGGCAAAATGATCAAAATGCCCTTAGGGGCATTGTCCTTTCTTATTTCAATTCCAATCCCTCTCTCGAGACAGTTTATTCCTCGAGACGGTCCAAGTAGCAAAACCACTCACAAAACCGTTAGAGTGGCGGAAACACTCACAAAACCGTTAGAGTAGCGGAAGTACTCACAAAACCGTTAGAGTAGCGGAAACACTCACAATCCAGGCACGTCTCTTCGGAGACGGTAAGACCCCTTTCCAATCCCTCTCTCGAGATAGTTTATTCCTCGGGACGGTCCCAATCCAGGCACGTCTCTTCGGAGACGGTAAGACCCCTTTCCAATCCCTCTCTCGAGACAGTTTATTCCTCGAGATGGTCCATGTAGCAAAACTACTCACAGAACCGTTAGAGTAGCGGAAATACTCACAGAACCGTTAGAGTAGCGAAAATACTCACAAAGCCGTTCGAGTAGCGGAAATACTCACAAATCATCAACCCCGTCCAAGTAGCGGAAATACTCCCAAATCATCAACCCCGTCCGAGTAGCGAAAATACTCAACCCCGTCCGAGTAGCGGAAATACTCCCAAATCATTAATCCCGTCCGAGTAGCGGAAATACTCACAAATCATCAACCCCGTCCGAGTAGCGAAAATACTCACACCGTTAGAGTGGCGGAAACACTCAAAACCTAGGTCAACACTAGTGGCTGTTAGCCCACTTCGGTGGAAAAGGACCAAACTACCCTTAGGACCTTTTTCGAGACTTTTCGGTCAGGATGACCATTTTGCCTCTAGGTATCCAAATGCCCCGAGAACCACACCAGCTCTGGGTATCAAACCGGTAACCTCCTGAGAATACTTTTTATAGTGTTCTCAACCTCCCCTTACCTTTCCGGATCATTCCGAGTCAGTTCCGGCCAACCTGGTACAAAATGACTGTTTTGCCCCTAGAGGGCCGGTCTCCTTCTTCAACCATACCGGCTTTGAGTATCAAACCGGTAATGTCTCGAAAATACTTTTTATAGTATTCTCAACCTTCCTTTACCTTTCCAGACCATTCCGAGTAAGTTCCGGCAAACCCGGTACAAAATGACCGTTTTGCCCCTAGTGGGCCGGTCTCCTTTTCCGACCACGCTGGCTCTTGGAATGAAACCGGCAACCTTTGGGAACATTCTAAATAATGTTTCCAGATCCCAAGTCCTTTTCAGGGACAATCCGAGTTCGCCCCAGCAATTTCTTAGTCCGATTGACCGTTTTGCTCCTAAAGGCTCGGTCGACCTTTCCGACACATCCAATCTTCATTTTTCAAGTCAAATATCTCCAGGACACTATTTTAAGTGTTCCTGCTCCTTTCTGGCCTTCCGGGTCATTCCCGGCTCCTCCAAATCATTCCCGGACTTTCCGGAGTCACTCTTAGTGAAGCAAGGCTAAAGTTTACATGGTAGTCACTAGTACAGGCGCCCAAATCTAGTCAAAGATACGTTGCTTGCCGACCTTAAATCTTTCCTAATTGGCTGGCGCCACTACTAGTGGCGCCAAGCCAAAAAATGGCCTGGTGCCACTCCTAGTGGCGCCAGTATAGAATTTAGCCTGGCACCACTGCAACAGGCGCTAGTTTTGTCCAGCCTCTATAAATACAGAGCCTCGTTCAACATGAAAAGGGTCTGCAAACTTAACCTAAAAATCCTATATTTCAATATACAGAGCTCGAGCACCTCCAAACCCTAGTTTCCTTAGGTTTTCCCAAACCCTAGCCACTATACACAAACCCTAGCCTCTTATACACTCATACACACCCCCATACACTCATACACTAGCCTTCAACCATCCCTTGAAGACTTGAAGAGCTACCATCCAAAGCTTGAAAACAACTCCTAAAGACTGAAAGTGAAGATTAAGACCGAAGATCGAAGACTGCACGGCGCGCAAAATAAACTAGATACAAGGTAGGCTCCCTATTTATGTTTCCGCACTTCCCCCCTCTCTCTTCTCTCTCCAACCCACTTGGGTTTTCCCTATTTTAATTCCCCATCTCTTTCCCCCCCCTTTCTTTGCATGCTTGAAACAAGGGGATTCCCGGTCCATGTGTAGGATTGGACTATTGGAGAGTCACCGTGTCGGGGGCTTTCTTCTAGTCTAACCAAAGACCACGTGGGTCCGGCCCCCTTGATTATGTGGTGAAGCCTTAACCTTGTATGTTCACGACCCCAAATTGCATTGTGCATATCATAGTCTTGCATCTTCCAAAATTCGTTTTCAAAAAGTTGTTTTCAAAAATCATTTTCAAACTTGTTTTCAAAATTGCATCAAAATCTCTTTTTCAAAAACTTGTTTTCAAAACCACAATTCTAGGGTGATTCTAGTTTTTCCATGGCTAGGGTTGTTTTAGGAAAGTGTTATATTAAAAGTGACCTTTTGGTCTATATTTTCAAACCTTATTTTCAAAACTACTTTCTTAAAGTGGTTCTAGCCCTCCAATGGCTAGAATCGCTTTAGGAAAGTGAGACGTTTTTATACTTTCCAAAAACTCTCTCTCTTCAAAAATCTCTTCCTAAAAAAGTCTCTTTTTCAACGTACTTTCCTAAAACTCTTCTCTCCAAAATTGATTTCAAAAACTCCATTCCAAAATCTATTTTTCAAAACTCCCTTTTTCAACTCCTTTCCAAAATCCTCTCCCTAAAATCCACTTTTTAAAAACCTTCCTCAAAAATCTTTCCAAAAACTCTCTTCAACAATCTTTAACCAAAAACCTTTCTAGAAAAACTCTCTCCAAAAAAAATCTTTCCAAAAAACTCTCTTTCCAAAATCTTCCTTCTAGAAATTCCCCTCTAGGATTTTCCTTCCAAAAACTCCCTCTTCAAACACACTTTCCAAAAACTCCTTCCTAAGATTCCCTTCTAGAAAATCTACGTTTCTAAAAACACACTTTCTAAAAATCCCTTTTCCTTAGAGCCCAAGTCAAGCCCTAGAACCCACAATTAGGAAACCTTAAATTTTCTTCCCAAAAACATGGTTTTCAGACTTTGCCCCAAACCTAGGTTTCCAAAACCTCTCGTTTTCTACATCAAAACTATACATGTTTCCAAAACCTCTTTTCTACATCAAAACTATAATTTTCCAAACCTAGGGTTTCTAGAATCCCCCTTTCCAAATCCTTGTCAAATCCTATCTTCCCTTTAGGAAACCGAATCAAATCTCCCCGTTTAGGAAACTAGATCCCGTCCTCCGTTTTTGGAAACAAAATCAAATCTTTTCTTTTAGAAACTAAATCCAATCCCCTCCTAATCCCAAACCTTTCCTAATTCAATTCCTTCCTAAACCATAAGTTTCCTAAACCCAAACTTTAAACCTTTCCTTAAACTTCAAAATCCAACTCTTTCCTAATTCAAATCCTTCCTAAACTTCTACTTTCCTAAATCTTAAGTTTCCAAAACTTGAACGTAAAAATCTTTCCTAAACTTTAAAACTCAACTTTCCAATCTTTCTTAATTCAACACTTTCCTAATTCTACCCCTTTCCAAAATCTTTTTCAAATCCAAGCTTTCAAATCGTTCCTAAACTCAAACCTTTCCTAATCTTAAGATTTTCTAAAACTCTAAAACTTTCTAAATCTTAAACTTTCTAAATATCAAATCTTTCCAAATTCAAAACTTTTTAAATTTGAAACCTTCTTAAGTTAAATCTTTCTAAACCTAAAAACTTTCTAAATTCTAAACTTTCTTAAACTTCAAATCTTTCCAAATCTAAGACTTTTTTTTCAACTCGAGAGTTTCTTAATTCAAACATTTCTTAAATTGAAAACTTTCCTTTTTCAAACCTTTCCCAAAACGAAACTTTCTTATTTTCAAAACTTCCTTGTTTTTCAAAACTTTCCAAAATCAAAACTTCCCTTTTTCAAACATTTCTAAATTTGAAACTCTCCTAATTTGAAAACTTTCCTAATTCAAAACTTTCCAAAAATAAAACTTTCCTAATTCAAAACTTTCCTAATTTGAAACTTCCCTAATTCGAACATTTCCTAAATCCAATATTTCTTAATCTCAAGTCTTCCCTAGGTCTCCTACCTTTTCTAAGTCTAGGTTTCCTAAACTTCCATCTTTCCTAAAACCAAATCTTTCCAAAACCAATTTCAATTTCAAAACCAATTTCAAAAATAAAGCAAGTCCAATTGTTTCAATTTCAATCTCAAATATCTTCTTCCAATTTCAAATCAAAATTCAATTTCCTTCTTCAATCCAACCTTCAATCGGACTCCGGTCCGAACTACGACTGACTTGATTCTCCCAAAGGGATACGTAGGCAACCTTTATAGGTGCGGTCACAATATTTTTCAAACTTTCAATTCCACCCTCATGGGTACGGTTTTTAAAATCTTTTCAAATCTAAAATTCCAATTTCAAATTTCTATTTCCAAATTTTCAAACTTTCCAATTTCAATTCCATCTCTTTAAATCTATTTTCAAATCAAATCAGTTTCAAATTAAACTCTTTTCAAATCTATTTTTCAGTTCTCTTTCCTTACACTTGCATACCGTGCATCATGTTAGTTCCTTTTTTTTAAGCATTGTTTTCCTAAAGTGAATAGGGTTGAACTATTAGTTAATTAAAGACTTTCATAGGTGAATCTAGGGTAGATTGACATGTAGGTACCGAAAGGGCGGGGTAGGGTGATAGCTTAGTGCATCTTCCCTGCACGTAACCAACCTCCGAACCTAGAATTTTCAAAGACCAAAAGGAGTTATTTTTCTAAAAGGGGCTAAATGTTTTCCAAAGGTTGCCAAACAACCTGTTTTCCTAAAAAACCCTCTCTTGGGGAGATATTTTCAAAATCGTTTTCCAAAACCCTAAGTGTAGTCTTCGGACTTTGCTTAGTTTTTAGGTGACCTAACTCACCTTAATCAAGTTAGGTGGCGACTCCGAATCTTTTTCAAAAGCCCTTTATTCAAACCAGTTTTCAATTCAAACCTAGTCGCACTCATTCTTCTAGGAGGGTGAGTTCTAATGAGAGAGTACAGCATTTTTTCCTACTTGGGTGAGTATTCCTCGAGTGCAAAAAATCTGGGCGCGACACATGCGAGTTGTCGCTCGAGCCATGATGGCATTTTGGAGATTTGAGTGAGAAACCCAAGTGAGCTCAGAAACACCCCAAACAGTAACCTTGTAAAAAGTAGGGATAGGATAGTAAACCAAAAGGTCAAGATCCCTGGAGAATGGAGCAAATGCTATCACACCCCGATGAGAATGGGACAAAACTAAATGGGGCAGAATCTTGGAAAGGAGCAGAATCTTGAGAGTATGGGCCCAAGAGGCAATCCTGGGGTTTTTTTTTTTTTGTAAATAGCTTATATACATGTAGTACTGATGCAACTATGACATGTATAACATGTACATCCATTTAGATTCTTATGTAGTTTATTCAAGCATTCAACTGCGTTCCTGTATGAACCTGTTCATTTGTAAGAAAGTAGGTCATGCATTTAATTCAATTTTTACATAAATCTGTGCATTTATCACAAAAAAAGGGGGACATTGCATTTAATTCTATTCCTGTATGTGCATTGTCCAAAAATATAATATGCATTCATTTTCACTTCTGTGTAAACCTGTGCATTCATAAAAAAATAGGATATGCATTCGATTCAATTCTTATATAAATATGTGCATTCATAAAAAAATAGATCATACATTTAATCCCATGGGCAATCATCATAACAATGATGACACCCCTTATCGGGGCATTTTTAAACTGTTTTTGCACAAAAATTCACTCTTTGTCTTTCTATCTCTCTCAAATAGGAAACAATGAACAAGGCAAAATATAAAAAGGAGCTAAAGCCACCCCTCAAATATCTCCAGTATCGGCGCACACCTCAGAAAGCTCAGATTTTCATGACCAACAAGAAACAGAGAATGGGGTAATGACCCACCCTCGACCTCCCCAATCAAATGACTTCGAAAGAGGGGTAGTGAATAAGTGTCTAATCACCCAAAGCTGGAATAATGAAGCACATCCCCAACAATAAGCATCGCCCACCTGCCGGAGTCTGGTAAGGCTCACGAAGGTCTCTCCCACGACCATAGGAGCATGGGAGTGTCCCTCATGGATCTTGAAAAGTAGTGCACATAACCGACAATCGACCAAGTCATCTCGCCTAGCAGAAACATCAACAAGTTCAGAAGAAGCAAAGCTAGGGTTACCATGGAGAAATGGACCAATCTTGAGGAGTATGCTAGTCCCTTATCTGTCGCAAACTCAAAATGGGAGAAACAGGAACTTCACCAGGACATGAGGAAACTAGGGCAGCAGATCAGAAGAAAAGGCCGCACAACGGACCTCAAGCTGAGAAGAGACAATCGCGACGCAGCCATTAGGAAAAGTAGGTCTCGTAATGTCAGCTGCACCATCCCGAAGACCTAGGAGGAAGCCATACTCATGGGGAGTCGCGGCAAGCTCACATTCCCCAAGAAAGACGGGTCAGGTGGCCAAAAGGGAACCATTGCCAGAAAACAAGCTGCGTTAATAGAAAAGAAGCCATGCAACCAAAGAACCGGTGAAAAATGTCTTGCTCACCTGGAAAGTATTCGTCATACCAAATTCATAGTCGACTCAAAATAGCATCGGCCATCCTAAAGGTCAAAAGGTGGGAAACTTCAACATCCATTTTCTCTTCAAAGGCTGGCTTGACTAAAAGGAAGGGGTCAACTGGAGGCCTACACCCCCCTCCCACTCTGGCTGGAAGATGCTCGATTGGCAAAGTACTGACTACCCCTAGAGCGGCTGGAGCTGCCGACATAATCTGTCTGGGCTACCTTCTCGAAGTAATGTCTCCCCTCGGAACCGTCATCGCCCGCGTATGCCGTCTTGAAAGGTGAGTCAAGGTAAGAGGTATTAATTCATGGCATATGCAATTCAGAAGATAAGAAATAAAAACAAGGAAAAATTAATAATGATAATAACCCAAGATAAAATATAAATGAAAATGAATGACACAACTTCTACTCAAACCCACTTAAAGGGTTTCTTAAACTTTTCATTCAAAGGTTCTTTGCCAAAATCAACTCTCAAAGGTTTCTTAAAAAAGTTCTTTTTCCAAAAACAATTCTCGAAAAGTTTCTTAACTTCTTCCCTTCAAAAGTTCTTTTTCAAAATCAGTTTTCCAAAGGTTTCCTATTATTTTCCTCCAAAAGTTTTTAAAAAATCGTTCTTCTAAAAGTTTCTTTCCAAAATCGATTTTCAAAAGGTTTTCTAATTCTCTCTTCCAAAAGTTCATCTTCAAAATCACTTATTAAAATCAAATTCTAAGGTTGCTAAATGTTTCCTTCCCAAATCTACTTCAAAAATAAAGGTCAAACATCATCTTCAAATCAAATCTCAAGAGTTTTCTGTCTTTTTCCTTCAAAAAGATTTTATTTCTAAAACCTTTATTTTCTAACTGTTTCCCTAATTTTTAAAAATTTCGACAGAGTCCCGTTTAAAAAATGGCCCCTACCACACCCATGACATCGACACAAAATACAAAACGTGCACTTCACATTGTCACAATCACATGACATCAGCACCCGTGCACACTTTTTAATTTTTTGAAATTTTCAAAACACATGTTTTATTTTTCCAATAAATTAATGGTTTTCAAAAATGTTCTAAAATTCCTCAAAATCCTTTCAAATGTTTTCCAAAAATATTCCTACCTTTTTTTTTTAAACTTTAAAAATCCCATCAATTTCTTGAGTTTTCTCATTTTTCTAAATTTTCTAAGTATTTTCCTATTTTTCAAAAAATAAAAAATTCACCGAGTTTTCAAAAAATCATGAAACTTCATCCGGCTGTTAAACACATTTTTCTAAGTCACATTGCACAAAAATATAGCCAGAAAACCCAATACCCAAGTCTGTAGGAACAAATTCACTATTCCTGCAAAAAACCCTCTTCGCATAATCATGAAAAGTCACTCAAATTCAATCAAACAAGCACCAAAATGCAAAAATAATATCGCCATTATGTTCAAAACACATCAAAACATCAATTTTCACTATTCACATGATTCAAACGAAGTTCTACACATCAAAATCAACAAAATTTGAAAACTCACTTTTTGAAAGTTCTTCGGCGAAATCTTCTCTTCCGGCAACTTTTCTAACGACGTGGTCTCCTTCTGGAAATCACCCGTGGTCTCCAAGAAGTGCCCCTTCAAGGTTCAAATCAATTTTCACGCGAAGACTCTCAGATTTGCAAAATCTCACCAAAATGTCGCAGCTGTTCGAACAAGAAATTTTCTAGTTTTAACTCTAAGCTTAGCGCCACTAGCAGAGGCGCCAGGCATTTTCTACCAAAGCAGTGGCACCAGTTGTAAATTCTGGGCAGCTTTGCCCCCTTTCCCGCCAAATCTCATTTTCAAAGGCCTTTTTGGCCCGCTATCTGTTTTTCCCGTTGTCGAAAGATTCCCAATGTCCGTCCCTCCAACTGCCTCGCGGTCAACATAGGACTCTTACTTTTATCGTTTTCTACCTTTGACAAGCAAAGACAGAAAAAATGGGGCAGCTGCAAGCACCCCATTTTTGACCGCTCAGTAGTCTATGCTTCGTCCAAACTTGTGTTCAAGCCATTTTGGGTATATTCCAATCGAAACAAACTTTCTCAGTCCAAATCTCGTCTGTCCATCACCTCGCGGGCCCGCCAGGCCCAAATAGAGGCAAAATGACCAAAATGCCCTTAGGGGCATTTTTCTTTCCAATTCCAATTCCAATCCCTCTCTCGAGACAGTTTATTCCTCAAGATGGTTCCAAATCAGGCACATCTTTCCGAAAATAGTAAGTCCCCTTTCCAATCCCTCTCTCGAGACAGTTTATTTTTCGAGATGGTTCCAATCAGGCACATCTTTCTGAAGACAGTAAGTCCCCTTTCCACTCCGTCTCTCGAAACAGTTTATTCCTCGAGACAGTTTTAAATCAGGCATGTCTTTCTGACGATGGTAAGTCCCCATTCCAATCCCTCTCTCGAGACAGTCTATTCCTCGAGACGGTCCCAAATCAGGCACGTCTTTTCGAAGACGATAAGTCCCCTTTCTAATCCCTCTCACGAGACAGTTTATCCCTCGAGACAGTTCCAAGTCAGGCACGTCTTTCCGAAGACGATAAGACCCCTTTCCAATTCTAATCCCTCTCTAAAGACCGTTTATTCCTCGAGACAGTTCCAATCAGGCACGTCTTTCTGAAGACGGTAAATTCCCTTTCCAATCCCTCTCTCAAGACAGTTTATTCCTCGAGACGGTTCTAATCAGGCACGTCTTTCCAAAGATGGTAAGTTCCCTTTCCAATCCCTCTCTCGAGACAGTTTATTCGTCGAGATGGTTCCAAATCAGGCACGTCTTTCTGAAGACGGTAAGACCCTTTTCCAATTCCAATCCCTCTCTCGAGACAGTTTATTCCCCGAGGCGGTCCGACACATTTTTCGAAAAAAACTTCTTCGAAATGGTAAGTCCCTTTAAACCTGTCGACCTGGATGAGACCTCGAGTCCCCTAGATGGTAGAACGGTCTACCTTTGGCGCCTGCTAGCCAGCCAATACAGAAATGTTCGTTTGGGCACACCTTCTGAGAAAATTGACTTCTCAGGTGCTAAGTCGCCTTTAGTAACTTCCCCAAAATGCTTCTTATAGTATTCTCAACCTTTCCTAACCTTTTCGAATCATTCCAAGTCAGTTCTGGCAAACCCGGTGCAAAATGACCGTTTTGCCCCTAGAGGGCCGGTCACCTTTTCTGACCACACCGGTTCTGGGTATCAAACCAATAGCTTCTTGAGAATACTTTTTATAGTGTCCTAAACCCTTCTGTATCCTTTCGAATCATTCCGAGTCAATTCCGGTAAACCCGGTGTGAAATGACCGTTTTGCCCCTGGTGGGCCGATCACCTTTTCCGACCACACCGGTTCTAGGTATCAAACCGGCAAAATTTGGGAACATTCTGAATAATGTTTCCAAATCTTAAGTCTTCTTCCGGGACAGTCCAAGTCTGTACCGGCGGCTTCCCGATCCGATTGACCGTTTTGCCCCTAAAGGCTCGGTTAACCCTTCCGACACATACTATCCTCATTTCTCAAGTCAAATACCTCCGGGACACTATTCAAAGTGTTCCTTCTCTTTTTTGGCCTTCCGAGTCATTCCCGGCGTCTTCAAATCATTCCCGAACTTTTCGGAGTCACTCCTAGTGAAGCTAGGCTAAAAATTGCCGACCTTAAACATTTCCTAAATGTCTGGCACCCAAATCTAATCAAAGATACGTTGCTTGCCAACCTTAAACATTTCCTAAATGTCTGGCACCACTAGTAGTGGCGCCAAGCCAAAAAATGACCTGGCGCCACTCCCAGTGGCGCTAGTGTAATGTTTGGCCTGGCGCCACTACAACAAGCGCTAGTTCATTCCTCTCTCTATAAATACAGAGCCTCTTTCAACGTGAAAGAGGGTCTGCCAACTCAGTCTAAAGATTATATATTTCGATATACAAAGCTCGAATACTCCCTAAACCCTAGCTTCCCTAGGTTTTCCAAACCCTAGCCACCATATACTAAACCCTAGCCTCATATACGCTCATACACACCTCCATACACTTATACACTAACCTCCAACCCTCCTTTGAAGACTTGAAGAGCTGCAGTCTGAAGTTTGAATATTGAAGACAACACCTAAAGATTGAAGATGAAGATCAAGACGAAGATCGAAGACAAGCAAGGCGCGCAAAATAAAGAAGAAATACGGTAGGCTTTCTCTTTAAATTTCCACACTTCCCCCTCTCTCTACTCTCTCCTAACCCACTTGGGTTCTCTCTATTTTAATCCCCATCACTTCCCCCCTCGCCCTTTCTTTGCATGCTTGGAACAAGGGGACTCTCGGTCCATGTGTGGGATTAGACTATTAGAGGGTCACCGTGTCGGGGGCTTTCCTTTAGGCTAATCGGAGACCACGTGGGTTTGGCCCCCTTGATTATGTGGTGAAACCTTAACCTTGTATGTTCACGACCCCAAATTTGCATTGTGCATATCATGATCTTGCATCTTCCAAAAACCGTTTTCAAACTCATTTTCAAAGCTTGCATTAAACTTGTTTCAAAATTGCATCAAAATCTTCTTTTTCAAAACATGTTTTCAAAATCACAATCCTAGGGTGATTCTAGCTTTTTCATGGCTAGGGCTGCTTTAGGAAAGTGTTACATTCAAAGTGACCAATATGGTCCATATTTTTAAATCTTGTTGTTTTCAAAACCGCTTTTCTAAAGTGGTTCTAGCCCTCTTATGGTTAGAATTGCTTTAGGAAAGTGAGATATTTTTACACCATCTAAAAACTCTTTTTCCAAAAGTTTCTCTTTCTAAAACCCTCTTTTCAACATGCTTTCCAAAAACTCTTCTTTCCAAAGTTGTTTTCAAAAACTCCCTCCAAAAATCTATCTTCCAAAACTTCTCTTTTCAAACTCCTTTCCAAAACACTCTTCTCAAAATTCACTTTCCTAAAAACTCTCTCCAACAATCTCCTTCCAAATATCTTTATAAAAAACTCTCTTTCCAAAATCTTTCCTCTATAAACTTCTCTCTAGGATTTCCTTCCAAAAACGTGTTTCCAAAAACACACTTTCCGAAAATTCTTTTTCTTGGTGCCCAAGTCAACCCCTAGAACCCACAATTAGGAAATCCTAATTTTCTTTTCAAAAACATGATTTTCAAACTTGTCTTAAAACTTAGGTTTCCAAAACCTCTTGTTTTGTACATCAAAACTATACAAGTTTCCAAAACCTATTTTCTACGTCGAAACTATAACCTTCCAAATCTAGGATTTCTGAGACCTCCCTTTCCAAATCCTTGTCAATTCCAATCTTCCCTTTAGGAAATCAAATCCCATCTTTCCTTTAGGAAACCAAATCAAATCTTCTCGTTTAGGAAACTTGATCCTATCCTCCGTTTTTGGGAACAAAATTAAACCTTCCCTTTTAGACTCAAAATCTACATCTTTCCAAATTCAAATTTTTCCTAATTCAACTCCTTCCTAATCTTCTACTTTCCTAAATCTTAAGTTTTCAAAACTTGAACATAAAAATCTTTCCTAAGTTTTAAAACTCAAAATCTAAATCTTTCCTAATTCAACCCTCTCCTAATTTTCTATCTTCCTAAACCATAAGTTTCCTAAAAATCTTTTCTTAAACATTAAACTTCCACATCTTTCCTAATTCAACCATTTCCTAATTCTACCCCTTTTTAAATCTTAACTTTTCAAACCCAAGTTTTCAAATCTTTCCTAAACTCAAACCTTTCCTAATCTCGGGATCTTCTAAAACTCTAAAAGTTTCTAAATCCTAAACTTTATAAATTCCAAATCTTTTCAAATTCAAAGTTTTCTAAACTCAAAACTTTCTTATTTTTAAAACTTCCTTGCTTTCTAAACTTTTCAACTTTCAAAACTTCCTTATTTTCAAAACTTTCCATGTTTCAAAGCCTTTCTTAAAATGAAACCTTCTTAATTCAAAACTTTTCTAAGTTGAAACTTTCCAATTTCAAAAATTTTCTAAGTTGAAACTTTCTTAATTCAAACCTTTCCTATTTCAAAACTTTTCTAATTTCAAAACCTTTTCTAATTCAAAATCTTTCCTAAAATGACACTTTCCTAATTTCGAAACTCTCCTAATTTGAAAACTTTCCTAATTCAAAACTTTCTTAATTCGAAAAATTTCCTAATTCAAAAACTTTCCTAATTCCAATTTTTCTCCAATCCTCCAAGTCCAAGTATTCAAGTCAATTCTTCTCCAAAATCTTTCAAAGTCAAATCCAAGCCTTCTTTTCTAAGCCTGGAGTCTTTCTAGGTTTCTTAAATCCAAGTCTTTCAAGTCAAATCTTCTCAAATCTTCCAATCAAAGTTCAATATCTCAATCTTTTAATCCAATTTCTAATTCAATCTCTTTTCCAAATCAAATCTTCTATCTTCTATCGGACTCTTGTCCGAACTACGACTGACCTGATTCCTCCAAAAGGATACGTAGGCAACCCTCATGGGTGCGGTCACAACCTTTTTCAAATCTCAAATTCCACAACATCTTTCAATTTCTATTTCTACAATTTCTTTCCAATCTCCAGTTCTACAACATTTTTTTCAAGTTTCCAATTCTATAACTCTTTTCAAATCTCTTTTCAATTCCAATTTCAAATCTATCTTTTCAAATCTCTTTTTAAATCAAATCAAATCAAATCTCTTTCCAAATTTATTTTTCAATTCTCTTTTCCTGTACTTGCATATCATGCATTATGATAGTTTTTGAACATTATTTTTCTAAAATAAATAGGATTGAACATTGGTTAGTTAAGGACTCTCATAGGTGAATCTAGGATAGATTGATATGTAGGTACTGAAAGAGGCGGGGTAGGGTGATGGCTTAGTGGGTCTTCCCTACGCGTAACCAACCTCCGACCCTAGAATCACTGATTTCAAAGACCAAACGGAGTTATTTCACAAAAAAGGGCTAAATGTTTTTCTAAAGGTTGCCAAACAACCTGTTTTCTTAAAAACCCTCTCTTGTGGTGGTATTTTCAAAAACCTTTTTCCAAAAATCCTAAGTTTAGTTTTCGGATTATGCTTAGTTTTTAGGTGACCTAACTCACCTTAATCAAGTTAGGTGGCGACTCCAAATCTTTTTCAAAAGCCCTTTATTCAAATCAATTTTCAATTCAAACCTAGTCGCACTCATTTTTCTAGGGGGGTGACTTCTAACGAGAGAGTACATCATTTTTTCCTCTTGTGTGTGTATTTCTCAAGTGCGAAAAATCTGGACGCGATCGGTAAAATACTCAAAACATGCGTGATCAACGCTGTAATGACCAATAAATACATACTTCCACTATCCAATTTACATGACAATAATTTTTTTTTTTCTACTTCTCTTCTCACTTGCTATTTCTTCTCGGCAATATTTCTTTTTCTCTTTTTTCTTTTTTTTTCTTTTTCAATGCAAATGCATCATCTCTTTCTTTTCAAACTCTCACTAGCCCAATGATCATACATCTTTAATGGGAAGTATTTTAACAATGACTTGGCTTTATTAATAATGATATATACAAGGTTCAAGAAAAAGAATTAAGAAATTATGGCTTCAAGAATAATGGAATGGCCAAAAAAGATATCTGAAGTATACCTAGTTTGAAATTCAAAAGAGTATAAATGGCAATAGCCTCAATCATTACCCCAACATATGAATCAAAATAAAGTATAATGAAGCTTCTGAAAGGATGGAAGATGAATAAAATATCCTTGAGTAAATATATATCCACTCCAAAAAGAAGATAAATTGGCTCTAAAGCTTATAAGGTTAACTTTCCACTCTTTAAGGATATAAGGGCACTAATAATCAATATAAGATGGTATATAGCATGATAGTACATAATGTTGTAATCTTTCTCTTATGATACTTTTATAACAAAAACTTGTAATGCATCATGATAACAAGGTGAATTAACAATTAAACTCAAGTTTAGTTCAATGCATGACTCTAATCATTCTCAGTTCAAGAATCACATTGACATGAATATTGATATGGTTCTACAAAAGTCCTCATCAACACATCCATCATCAATAATAAAAATCAATGAAAATATGGATAAATATATCAAAGATACAAATCATGGTACCCTAACCATAAGATACTCAAACATTTACCGAAGAACTCCAGTGGAGGAAAGATAGTCAATTTGAATTAACACCAGACATTGATTAATAAAGTACAACAATGTTTGATGTATATAACAAAATATAAAAAGAAGAAGAAAAAAAAAACTTCATTTATTTTTTTACCCAAAAACAACAAAACAAAACTACTTCTCCCCCCAACTAAAGTTATACAATGACCTCAATGCATAAAAACAAAAGCAAAATAAATAGTGAATGGGGGAAGGAGGAATAAAAATGGGATGCTAAAAGAACATGCGCCCCCCCCCCCCCCCTCTCCCAATCTAGGAAAAAACACTATAAAAGTAAAACCTCTAAAATGGATAAATAAAATAAAAATCTACTAACTGTTCCTACTACTACCAAAATTTGAGAGGAGATCACCCAATACCACATAGAGAAATTTTTTTATCATCCCAAACATCCACTCTTAAGACGTGGAAAGAGTTCAAATAACCATAATAATAAACAAGTGCATCATTTATGTTGAACTCAAGAATATAATAGTGTAGCACACAAGGATCAAAAGGATCATAGAATTAGAGAAATTCCCTATTTTTTATCCTTCATCCTCACTAGTTTCTTGTGTGGAATTCATGGTTTTGGGCTCCTCTCTCTTTGGTTCCTCTTTCTCGAGCACTTTTCCCCCACCCTTCATTTGTTCTTCCTTTCTCACCTCTTCTTTAGGTACTACGTCCCTTAGTTTAGACACCTTGGGAAAGATAATTACATCTTCTTTAACCTTATCCTCATCCTCATCCACATCCACCCTAGGAATGTCTTCCCTTAGTTCAAACACCGTGGGAATGACAAGTTCTTCTATGATTGTCTCACTCCGAGGGGTGATGATGTATAAGTCGTGATCATTGAGGTGCAAAGGGTTTAAGCTAGCCTCGACCTGTTGTTCGTGATATTCAAGGTTGAGTTGTGGTTGGGCCGAAAACTCATCATCCTCTTGAACAACTAAGCCTCTCATGAATTTTGCAAATTCAGCATTAAGCCACTTTTCTAGAATTCTCTCCCATTGTTGTTCTTGATCTCTCTCACATTCTTCTTGAGTTTCATCGAACCTAGAGTACATACTTGTTTGATATTACACATTATGGAGGTATGTCATCTTGGTTCTCTACTGAAGTTGTGTAATGTGAAGGAGGAGGTGGTGTTTGGTAATATTGTGGTGGTGGTTTATAGTATTGGGATGGAACTTGACAGCGCCACCCCATATTGTAGGTAGGTGGATAACGATTATTGGAATTAGCAATATTTATGTAGTTGTTGACCTAAAAGGCAACCCAAGAGGGGGGTGAATTGGGTTTTTCAAAACTAATTGCAGTTAAGACTAATTAAAATTAATCTAAGTAATGTGACAGTAATTCAAGGCTTATGCAATGCAATATAATCAAGCAAGAAATGAATGCAAAGCACAAAATGAGACACCAAGAATTACCAAGGTTCAACCACAACTTGTCATCTACATCCTCACCCCAAGATCCCCTTGAAGTCTTCTTCCACTATGCAATATCCAATTACAAGATGGAGGCTAGTTGAAGTGCCTAGCTCACTCTCCTTGAAGCTTACACCCAAGCATCAATGTCCCAAGAATTTTGTCTAAGATTTTTTAAACTTACACAAGTGTTTTTCTTAAGCTAGAGAACACTCAAACTCTAACTCACAAGTGTATAGGAAATATATAATTGAAGTACACACTCTCTATGAAGAGTGGATGAGAATTGAATAGTT
Organism: Euryodendron excelsum; assembly: GCA_033060915.1. Lineage (NCBI taxonomy): Eukaryota > Viridiplantae > Streptophyta > Magnoliopsida > Ericales > Pentaphylacaceae > Euryodendron > Euryodendron excelsum. The sequence continues at coordinate 42,553,791 of CM065377.1, read as the reverse complement.
CACTAAATGCCAACCCTTGAGGACAAAGGGAATATTCTAATGTGTAAGGATTGTTCAGCTTAAGATCATCAAATGTTAGAAGAATATTGTATCTCTTATCAATAAATGTGTTTGGAGTCTTCTATATAAACTCCTTCATTAATTTGAGCCGTTAGAGGTGGTTGGGGCTTCATTTAATGCGAGATCAGACTAATATTAAATTTAAAAATATAGTCGTTAGACCCAAGTGTCAACACCTATACTCCATATGTCGACACATCACGCTATTATTTAGTCACTTGCTTGCATGTGTCGACACCTCAAGACCATATGTCGACACATCGTGCTTGTCGTTGGTCACTGCCTTCTATGTGTTGACATTTCAAGACCATGTGTCAACACCTACAGTTACATTCCTTAAGTCTTGCCCTCTATCTTCATGTGTCGATACTTGTAGTGCATTCTTCAAGTCTTGCCTTTTGGTTTCATACGTTGACTCCTTGAACTCAGATATTGTCTTCTATGCTTTTCTTACCCAATTTTCTTTGGATAATTCAAGTTCTTCAAGGGGTGTTCACTTGGGGTATCGAGAAACTCTTAAACGATCTTCAATTAAGTGTAGTTACTTGAAGGAGCTCCAATTCAATTTTGGATAGAATTTTTCCTTGTTGATCAAACTTGAACAACCTTTAATGCCTTCAAGACCATCTTCTTGAATCTCCAATGTATCTTCCAAAAGCTTGATGATTTCTTCTTAAAGCACCTTCAATCTCTTCGAAATCAATTCATTGGATTGATGTTTGAATAGATGCCATCTTCTCCATTTCTTATCCTTAGCTTGTTGTCATAAGCTTTCTTGTTATGCCATAATCTTTGATATACAAAAAGCTATTAAATCTTTGGTTTATTTTTTATTTTTTTGCACACTACATAAAGATATTAAAAAACTAATATAAGGTTTAGTTATCATCAAAATCAAGACACTGAGTCAACAGTAGTCTCTAATGATATATGAGGGGTTGCAGGCGCATCCCTCATATCATGCATGCTCATATAATTATCCATAAATAAGCCTAATTCAACCTCATGTCTCTACACAACAAACCACCAATTTACTCATTTCAAACCAACCTATCCTCCAAATCTCCATAAAATAAACCACCAATTAAAAAAATAGCACCATTCTAACCCAAAATTAAATTAAAAAAATTGCTCAAAAAGAAAAGATGGAATGAAGTTACCCAAGCAAGCTATTGAGTCTCCTCGTGGTTGTAGAATGATAGTGAAGTACTTTTGTCGAAATAAACCTCCAAGGTTCATCCACTAACGCCAACCACCAAAATTTCCCCGATAATGGCATAAAAAACTGATCGCTCCAAAAACGTGCGATAAATAATCATCAGTCTAGGACCGCGATGTGGTAATAATTACTTGGTGAAGTCCATGGTCGATCCACAGGGAAAGAGGGTTAGCGCATTCAAGAAACTTACCTTGGTTCATATACCCTAAGGAAGCAGTCTAATAAAATAAAAATCTATACTTTTGAAAGAGTTTGATTAATCTAAGCTTATATTAATAAAGAAAAGTCTCGAAACCATTTGTCCCAATCAATTGCTTCATCCGAAATTCCAATAGAGGTTTTTGATAACTCAAATCATTGACTATATCGTAAGTCTTTGATTCAGAAGATTTAGCGATAAAAACTTTTATTCTTTAAAAATTAAATCTAGAATAAATCAGGTTTAGAATCATGCATGCATACCATCGACTTGTGCAATAAATATACTAAACTAGGATTCGTACATAAATATTATCAAGCATAATCAAACATTTAAGTTTTCGTAAATATTTAGAGTTTGACCTCAAAGAATTAAGAAGAATAAGATAAAATCATTGAAATCCTAGTTACTTCCACTGTTCATCCAAGATCTTCAATTGATCTTCACAATTGATCCCAAGATAGGATTTAACTACTCCTAGACATAATAGATACGCAGAGATATATGTAAATTTATTGAAAGTCTGAGAATCTTATTACAGTGATTGAAAAACTATGAATCTGATTATAGGGCTTGAGAAAAAACTATGAAAAAGTTATAAAGTTCTACTCTAATCTATTCCTAAAACTCTCAAAGAAAATCTAAAACTTGTAAAACTAACTACTAAAAAGAACTCCTTAAAACAAGCTTTAGTCCCAGCTTTTATATGAAGAGAAAAATCAAAATTCTCATGAATCGTTCGAATGCCTTATCCCACCTTTCGAACGGGCTTCTAACGCCCTTCTAATGGTTAATATGCTCTCTAAATCTCTTGAACGAGCGTCAGACCTGATTTTGACGGGACTCCATTTGACGCACCTTTCAAATGCTTGATTAGAAAGGATTTGTGATAAATTACTAGGCGAAGAGGTTTGATTTTACATATTTGCTCCTTAAAAAGGGCCATGTGTTTGTCACATGCATATTTTTTAGTCATTTTTCATGCAAAAGTTAGCAGAAGGTTAAAATTGTAACAAATTAAAAGTGTCATGGCTAATTATTACGAATAAAAATGAAGGTCCTAAAGTGAGATTTAGTGAAAGTGTAAAGGTCCAAAGTGTAACCAATACTTTTATTATAGCTATATCTAGAAGCCTTGTTAGACCTCATCATCTCTAACTCTCCTCTAGGACCTCCACTAGATTTTGTTTTATAGACTTTCCTTCATTGCAAGCTGTTTTCCAGTTATATCCTCCAAATGCCCAATAACTACTTCAAATCATAGAGCATCCTATTTGGTTATTATTTGGTCACACGCCTTGAACACACGGTAAAAGCTTCACTTGCAAAAATTTCTTTGAGAAAGTTTTCTCATAAATCCACTTGTAGATTTACCAAACATAAAATTTTCAATACTGTCCGTTTCCTTTCTTTCATTTTGTTCTTTTCTATTGTGAAAATGCATGGCATTGCGAGAGAGTTTAATATCCATTGTTAGGTGCATTTTCTGACATCTTAAGTTTTTTGGCTTCAAGTCTTCCTATCTACATTTGTTTCCCATCTACACTTTGTTTCTTTACATGTTTGAATATATGCATCTCTCTCCATGAGATATGATCACACGTGAAAAAGGGTGTGGGAGCTTGATATCCATTGTTAGGCTTATTTTCTTATAGCTAAAACTTTTGGGACAATTAATTGGTGACTTAATAGATATAATTGTTGAACATCCCAAAAGAAGAAATAGTTGATATGTTGCGATCACTTTATTTTGCAATTCATTAATCTAGAGGACTGCATATCCAAAGTAATTTACTTTTGGACAACCATCTGGAACATTCTAAAATCCAGCATTTACCGTGATTTAATGAGAAGTGATTTCTAGTTTCTGCAGGAAACAAAGATAATACGTTTCAAACGGTCATTATTGTTTTCTGACAATTACTTTCATGTTAGTACTCATTTTCCGCATCTTCATCCTTTTAAGAAAGAGGAAGCGGAGGAAGCCAAGGAATGAAATTGAACGTAAGTTTTAAGAAGGTTCATTTTAACTCTAATGTGAACTTTGTAGCCTCCATTTGCTGCAGTTGAAATCACTAACTCGTCCAAAAGGAAAGTAGAACAGATTTAGTTTACTGCCAAGTGCCAGCGAATGACTTCCATTGATGTGCAAAATAATATTTGTAAATACTACTACTCAATCTGTTGTTTGCAAAAATAAATGAGCCTACTTAAACTTGTGCCATTCAAATATTACTGCTCAGTCTGGTGTTTACAAATAAATTGCCAGGGAATTGAAAAATGTATTCTTAATCTGTTGATAACAATTCCAAAAAAACCTAAAAATCAGTTGTAAAGAATTTGAGGATGCTATTTCAATTTCTTCAATTATATAGCCTAACCATATAACATGCATGATAATGTTGCCTTATCCAGCAACCAAACGTAAATGAAGTCCAAAACTTATTGATCACGAATTAGATCCTGGAATCCAACTCGGCTAATCTTATGTATGATGTAAAATCTGTGAAGAAAGTCAACAAAATTACTGAATGATCCTTGTTGATATTTTGATTGGTAACTTCTATTGACATGTCTGTTAGCTTGTTCTTTTATTGTGAAGCTGAGGATGAAATTAGCACTGAGGAATCCTTGCAATACAATTTTGGTAATATTAGAATTGCAACGGTTGACTTCTCTGAAGCTAAGAAGCTTGGCCAAGGTGGATTTGGTGCTGTTTAAAGGGTGAACTTTCACATATGGATAAGATATTATATCTCTTGTGTTTACAAAAAAAAAAAACCAAATTTTTTATTTCCTAAAAGTGATTTGATTTGTTTATTATTTATTCTGTTACATTGATCACTCCAAAAACGTGAGATAAATAACCGTTAGTATACTGCCACGATGTATTAATAATTACTCAGTGAAGTCCGAGGTCGATCCACAGGGAAAAGGGTTAGCGCCATCAGGAAAATTTACCTTGGTTCAGAAACCCTAAGGGAGCACTCTAATAAAATAAAGAGAAAATAGTTTTGAAGAGGTTGATTTATCTAATCTAAACTATGAAAACGGTTTAAAACTAATAAAAGAAAGTCTCGAGATCAATTGTTCCAATCAGTTGCTTCACCTGTAATTCTAATAGAGGTTTCCAATAACTCAAATCATTGATTGCGTCGTGAGTCTTTGATTCGAAAGATTTAGCGATAAAAACTTTTATTCTTTAACAATCAAATCTAGAATAAAACAGATTTAAAATCATAGATGCATACCATTGACTTGTGTAGTAAATATACCGAACTAGGATTCATGCATAAATATTACCAAGCATAATCAAACATCTAAATTTTCTATAATATCTAAGGTTTGATTCCCAAAGAATTAAGAAGAAAAAGATAAAAACATTGAAAACCTAATTACCTCCGTTGTTCATCCGAGATCTTCAATTGATCTTCATAATTGATCCCAATATGGGATTTAGATACTCTTAGACATAATAGATACATAAAGATATATGTAAATTTATTGAAATACTAAGAATCTGATTACAGGGATTGAAAAACTATGAAAACTATGTAAAGTTCTACTCTAATCTACTCCTAAAGCTTTGAAAGAAACCCTAAAACTCATAAAACTACCTATTCAAATAATTGACCCTTAAATAATGTACAATCCGAGCTTTTATAGATAAAGAAAACTAGAAAAACCCGTGAAGCATTTGAACGCCTTGGGCCACCATTCGAATGCCTTTTCTAACAGGCTTCGGACGGACTTCTGATGCTCTTTATACTCTTTGAATCTTTCAAACAGGCTTTAGACCTGATTCTAATGGGACTCCATTTGACTCACCATTCAAACATTACTCTGTACTGTTTGAACACTTACCTTGCCGTTCAAATGCCTATTGGACTGTTCGAATGGTCATTTGCTATTTTCATCCGAATTTGTCATCTTTTGCATGAGATTCTTGTTTACAATGAAATAAACTAAGTTAGTAACAAAATAGGACTAAAACAACATAAATAATCCTATTCTAGGTCCAACGAGCAATTAAGGGCATATAGATTGCACTTTTAGAGCTTAATTACACCCCACAACTAACTTTTTGCTAGTCCTAGTAAATTCTAAAAACAAAGGATAATCTTCACTTTCATAGAAGTCACGAGTGCATTTAGCATATGCACCAAGCCTTTAAACCCCTAAGTTACCCTTAGTAGACAAGTGGTGTCTCGTGAGGGTTTTAGTGATGGTACTCACAAACAACAATTCATGTCATGTAAAAGATCATAAGAATACATGTGACATACATAACTTGCTTAAGATAATTCTCAATTCACTTTAAATTATGATTCATGCAAATGTAAGGCATAGAGTTTTGAAGAAAGCATCACATAAGAGTGTACTAGCACTAATATATAACTCTATTGTATCAAATTTCTTGCAATTATGTCCTTTATGTTTTGATCCAAATCTCATTATTCATACACTCATAAAGAACATTAACACATGGGTCTCACAATGAAAAGCTCATTATAGGATTAAATATAAATGAGATACCAAAAGAGCAATCCATAAACGAAAACGGCAAAGATATATGTGTATCGACTTAACATAGTTTCATGAAAAAATATCCACAGTTAAACTACTACGCAAAGAATTGACATGTAATGACCTATACTCAAAAGAATTATCAACTCATGTATGTTTCGGATAAGCTAAGGCCATGTGAAAGAAGAGCCATGAAAAAAGGAGAAAGAAAGGAATAAAAGATTCAAAACATGCATGTACACTACATGTGATGATCAATAAGCATACACTTTCAATTTCTCAACTTTTCGCACAATTCTTCTTCTTCTTCTTCCAATTTTTTTTTTTTTTTTTATCTCGATTACAATCTTTTTTTTCCTTTCCCTCCACAAATATATATTTTTCTTTTTCTTTCTTCTTTTTTTCAACTCCATACGACTTTCACTTTGCAATCTCTCATAAGTAATGATATCAAGGTTCTCATCATGGGAAGTATTTCAACAGTGATACGTTTTTTCAAAGATCATATACATATGACGATCAAGATAAAGAAACTGGGCATGAATGGCTCAAAGAGAACAGGATGACCTAACATGATATCCAAAATACATTAAGTTTGAAATTCAAGAGAGTATAAGTGTTAATATCTCTAACTATTACCCAACATATAAATCAAAACCAAGTATAATGAAGCTATTGAAAGAATGGAAGATCAATAAATTATCCTTGGGTAAATGTATATCTACTCTGAAAGTAGATGACTTGGCTCTAAAGCTCACAAGGTAAATCTCCACCCTTTAAGAATATACATGCACAAATAATCAACAAAAGATGTCATATATGATGATAGTGTACAATGATGTAATATTCCACTGATAATGATTTATAACAAATACTAGTAATGTATCGTAATAACAAAGTGAATCAACAATCAAGCTCAAGTCTAATTCAATTTATGACTCAAAACATCCTCAAATCTAATATTACATTGACATGAATATAGATATGGTTCTCACAAAATCTTCTTCAACACATTCAATAATCACTAATCAATAATTATATGAAAAAGTGTGTCAAAGGTACAAACCATAATACCTGAACCATATGATACTCACACATTTACTAAAGAACTTAAGTGTATGAAAGATAGTCAATACAATGCAACATCTGAAACTAATTCATAAGCATAACAAGGATTAAAGTATAGAAAAACGAGAAAAAATAAAAGATAACAAAAAATTAAACAAAAATTTGAAAAAAAAAAAAACTTGAAATCTAAAAAATCTAACTATCACACCCCCCAAACAAAAAAATTTACGCAATGTCCTCAATGCATGAAAACAAAACCCAAAAAGTACAATCAATGGAGGGAAGATCAAAAATAGAGATACCAAAAAGCAACCTACCCCCCCCCCCCCCCCCCCCCCCCCCCCCCCCCCCCCCCCCCCCCCCCCCCTCCCAAATAAAAAAAATTTGTGAAAGTATATCCTCTTGGCTCTCTACTGGAGGTGTGTAGGGAGTGTCGTGTGAAGGAAGACATGTGTAGTGTGTATTGGGTGTATAGTGTGAAGGAGGAGGTGGTGTTTGGTAATATTGTAGTGGTGGTTCATAGTATTAGGATGGAGCTTGACAGCGCCACCCCAGATTGTAGGTAGATGAATAAGGGTTGTTGGAATTAGCAGCATTTATGTAGTCTCTAAGAGATATATAAGGGGTGGCAGGTGCATCCCTCATACCATGCATGCCTAAGTTAACCTCCAAGTTTCCATGCAACAACCATCAATTTGACAATTTCAAACCAACCTATCCTCCAATTCTCCATAAATTATTGCACCAATTAGCAAATAACACCACTCCAACTCAACTAAAATAAAAAATAATTGCTCAAAAATAAATAATGGAACGAAGTTACTCAAGCAAGTTATTAAGTCTCCTCATGATCATAGAATGATGGTGAAGTACTTTTATTAGAATTAAATCTCCAAAGTTCAATCTCCAATGCCAATCGCCAAAGCTTCCCCGGTAACGGGGTCAAAAACTAATCGCTCCAAAAATGTGAGATAAATAACCGCCAATGTACAGCCACAATGTAGTAATAATTACTCAGTGAAGTTCGAGGTCGATCCACAAGGAAGAGGGTTAGCGCATTCAGGAAAACTTACCTTGATTCAGAAACTCTAAGCGAGCACTCCAATAAAATAAAAGCGAAAATAGTTTTGAAGAGGCTGATTTATCTAATCTTAACTATGAAAACTGTTTGAAACTAATAAAAGAAAGTCTCGAGATCAATTGTTTCAATCAGTTGCTTCACTCAGAATTCCAATGGAGGCTTTTGATAACTCAAACCATTGACTGCATCATGATTCTTTGATTCGAAAGATTTAACGATAAAATTTTTTATTCTTTAACAATCAAATCTAGAATAAATTAGATTTAGAATCATAGATGCATACCATCGACTTGTGCATTAAATATACCAAACTAGGATTCGTGTATAAATATTACCAAGCATAAGCAAACATCTAAGTTTTCATAAATATCTAGGGTTTGATTCCTAAAGAATTAAGAAGAAAAAGATAAAAACATTGAAAACCTAATTACCTCCATTATTCATCTAAGATCTTCAATTGATCTTCACAATTGATCCCAAGATAGGATTTAACTACTCTTAGACATAATAGATATTCAGAGATATAAGTAAATTTATTGAAAGACTGAGAATCTGATTATAGGGATTGAAAAACTATGAAAACTATGTAAATTTATACTCTAATCTGCTCCTAAAGCTCTCAAGGAAACCCTAAAATTTGTAAAACTAACTATTCAAAGAACTGACCCCTAAACAATAGACAATCCCAGCTTTTATAGACAAAGAAAATTAGAAAAACTCGCAAAGCATTCAAACACCCATTTGAATGGGCTTCGGACAGACTTTTGACGCTCTTTATACTCTCTGAATCCCTCGAACAAAATTCAGACCTGATTATGATAGGACTCCGTTTGACGCACCGTTCAAACGGTACGTACCGTTCGAATGCTTACATTGCCATTCAAACGCCCTTGGATCGTTCGAATGGTCTTTGATGTTTCATCTGAATTTGTCCTCTTTTGCATGAGATTTTTGTTTACAATGAAATAAACTAAGTTAGTAACAAAATATGACTAAAACAACATAAATAATCCTATTCTAAGTCCAACAAGCAACTACTTAGGGCATATACAGTGTACTTTTAGAGCGCAATCATACATCTTCAGGGTAGGCTTCCGAATGGACAAGAAATAACTGTTAAGAGGCTGTCTAGGATTTCTGGACAAGGAAAAATAGAATTTAAGAATGAGGTTATACTACTGACCAAACTTCAACGTAGAAATTTGGTTAGGCTTATGGGGAAGGTACAAAAAGGCTTCTCATCTATGAGTTTGTGCCCAAGTTGAGCCTCGATCACTTCATGTTTGGTATGATTCTTTTGCTACTTTTCTATAGATTGTGTTGCTATCAACTTCATCCGAGAAGCATATCTGAAATATGCTCACTTCATGGCTTTCTTCTAAGTTTTTAATCCATTGGAGTTCTAATTCAACCATATGCATTGGTAAACCTATATACCCCATCAAGTGTGCACATATGGATTGGGATAGGCATTACAAGATCATAGAAGGCACTGCTCGGAAACTTCTATATCTTCATGAAGATTCACGACTTGGGATTATTCATCATGATCTCAAAGCTAGTAATGTTCTGTTAGATGCAAAGATGAACCCTAAAATTTCTAACATCTTTTATTGTTGATCGCCAAAGATTTTGGTGTATGCATGGATAAGGCTTTGCATAATTCTTTTTTTGTTTTGCAATGCCAATACAAGGAAGAGCGAAAAAGAGGAAAGACTAACAAAGAACATAACAATTCGACCCCATATCCTTTGAAAAAGGAAACAAAATAAAAATATTTTTTGGTAATTTTTAAGAGGGCAAACTTGTTGATGTCTCACTTCATATTGAGCATATTAATCTATAACTGACACAAATATGTTAACTATTGCAGTGGATATATAGCCCCGGAATATGCAAGACACAGGCACTTCTCAGCCAAGTCAAATGACTTTAGCTTTGGGGTCTTCATTTTAGAAATTGTGAGTGGTCACTAGTCAGAAGAATAACTCTTTCCGTAATGGGGAAAACAAAGAGGACTTTTTAAGCTACGTAAGTCTGAATATCCGTGACAGCTTTTTGGTCCCATGAAATTTTATAACTTATGAAAGCTTGTTGCGCATGCTGAATTCTTGCAGGCTTGGAAAAATTAGTAGGAAGGTACAGTTTCAAATCTAATAGATCCCACATTAAGGGTTGGTTCAGGTTCAGTGCCTGATCAAATGATAAGATGCATCCATATGGGTTTGCTTTGTGTTCAGGAAAATGTAGCTCGAAGACCAAACATGGCTTCAGTTGTTCTCAGGCTCAATAGCTCCTCTCTCACTCTTCTAGTGCTTTAACTAGCATCTCTCCCTAGCATCAATCCAGAGATGCCATTATCATGCAATGAGGCTTCAATTACTGAGTTATATCCCCTCTAGATGTTGAGAATGCCATTGGAGTGATAAGGATCCTCGTATGATTTTTTTCTGCTCTTTTCTAGACATCTTCTCTTTAATGGAGTAGTACTATATATATATATATTAGTTTAAGATTGAGTGTTAGGATTTTTAATATTGGCTAATTCCGTGGGCAAAGACATTTTCCCTATAATCTTTTTTAAAGTTGTATTTGGGTCAAAATGATTAAGATTCAAGTTCAAGTTATCAGAATACAAGCAATCCAAGTTTTAGTATGAGCATGTAGAGCTGAAACTTTGGAAAGTCATGTATCTATGCTTACATGTCCGTTCAAGCTTCATAATATATGGATTCCATGTAGCTTTCGAAAGCAATCTAAATATGCAAAGAGCATGGCTCAAAATTGGCTTGAAGTTGGCTCGAGCGAACTTCACTTGAGCTATATGAAGTTGGCTCGAGAAATATGTGGAAAGTCTGTAAAATCAGAGATTTAGAATGCATCGCTTAAAGTTGGCTCGAACTTGGCTTGAACTTGGCTCGAGCGATGCACCAAAGTTAGATTCGAATCAAGCTCTAGCCTCATCCAAATTAGTTTAGATTTAAGGACTCTCAAACCAAGCTATCCCAGCCAATCAAAAGGTACTTCTGGCCTACTTTTTGAGGAGTCTTAGAGCTACTGCAAGAGCCCAGGGAATTGTACACATTCCATATCTCTGAAATTTAGAAAAACTCGACATAAGAAGAAGAATAGAGTGTGGGGAATACAATTCAGATCTTGGTGAAGTAATTATAGATGATTTGATGAGCATACAAAGTTCTTTCACCAAAGTACTAAACAGAAGAACACAGTTGCAAGATTTTATTCAAATCCCATAAGTGTACGGTTTCGCAATATAGTTTACCAATTAATACCCGATTGTCATTCTTCCCATGGGATTGATTTCAATATAGAAATAAATGATCAACTCACAATGGACTCACTCAAATTGGATTGCAAATCGAATAAAGTTATATCTCAAAAATAACAAAAGTAGACCAAAAATCTTTTAGCTTTGAGATGGGTGATTTAGTAAAAACTAGGCAATTCATATAAAACTAATTAACATTCGAAAATTATACTAAGGAACTTAAGAACAATTGACAACTAAATTATCAACTAAGCAAAGCAATTGAGATTTTAAGGCAATTAAAGGGGATTTGGATGCAATTGATTCAATTCACCAACTTCAATAAGAATTCCAATGGAGGTTTGTTAACTCAAATCAAGGATCATTCCATGAATCCTTGATTCGGAAGATTTCAACCATAAAACCATGGATTCATACCCAATTGAGATTAGAAGTATAAGCTATTGATAGAATCATAGGTTCAAAGCATAGATTTGTGCAATCCATATGGCAATTGAAGAATCGTGCATAGAAGTTATCAAATTATGTTATGAACCTAAGTTTTTTAATAGATCTAAAACTCAATCAAGTAGAATTAGAGGATTATTAAGATAATTCAATGAGATTCATATATCTCCATAGAAGTTCTTGAAGATCCATGGCAAATATTCACAATTGCACCCAAATTTGGGTTTAGCTACTTGAATTCATCATGGAAAGTTTATAGAAATGTAGAGAAGACATGAGATTCGATAGATCTTGTATTAAATTGAAAGATAATTAGTGTTGGTTGCTAGAAAAATGAAGGAAAGTGCAAGAAAAGCTAAGAAAATCCTCTTCCCTCTCTACAATGCTCTCCAATATAAACTATATCTAAAATATCTAAGTATAAGAATGAGATCCCCCACCCCCCCCCCCCCCCCCCCCCCCCCCCCCCCAAAAAAAAGCCTAAAACAGCCTTTTATACGTTGGATAAAACCAGAGCTCCATAAGGCGAGCGCTCGGTTAGGGCTTGTGAATCGATCGGTAAAAATGGCTTTCTGAAGTTTAGCGCTTCTAAATCAATCATTGAAAATGGCCTATAAAATCTAGCAATCGGTGAATTTTTTTGACGTCCGAGCACTCAGTGGGAAAGGCAATCACTCGACCAATCACTCAGTGGAAATGGAGATTGCTCGCTGATGCACTTTTGGCCCTTTCTTTTACAATTAAGCTCCATTCCCTGCAATTAGATCAAAAAGACATGTTTATGACAATTTAAGGATAAAATACTAATCTAATACCTAAACTAGAGCTAACAATCCACTAGTTGGGGGATTGTGATTACACTTTTGGAGTGTGATCACACCCCCCAACGTAGCTATTTACTAGTCCCATAGCAAAATCTACAACTAAAACAAGTATGTACACAAGATAATCTCCACTTTCATACGATTCATGGATGCATTTAGCCTATGCATCAAGCTTTTAAACCCTTAGGTTACCTCTAGTGGACAAGTGGTGTCTCGTAAGGGTTTCCAGTGATGATACCCACAAACATCCCTTTGTGAATTACAATCGGAGATAAGAATAAGGAGAATAACCATAATCCATTTCAAGAAAACATTAGATATCACTCTTATCCCCTAACACATGCAAAAAATACGCAATTATTCATACAAAAGAGTGGTTCAAGGTTCAAGTGTGTGTGTGAAGAATCATGCTAAAAAACTCAAATGAAACACACTTCAACAATCCCAAACATTTAAGCTTTGATTCAACACCTCACCGAGCATACACTCATAAATAAAGATCCACATGGTTCTCACAATAGCATGTTCAATAATAGAGCAAAAAAAAAAGGAAATCAAGCGAACATACCTCATTATAAAAACCAAAAAGATATAAGTGTATTAACCTAGCATAACTTTATGAAAGAACATTCATAGTTAAGCTTTAATCTAAAGAAGTTGACAAGAAATGACTTATACTCTAATGAAATCCTTAATCAAGCTCAACTAGGATCAACTAGGCCCTTTTTGGGGTAAAAAGGAGCTTAGAAGATACAACAGATAAGGGTTAAAGGAGGATAGAAAAAGGTCAAGTCATGTGTGATCAAGGCATGAAATGACGAATGGTTGCACTCCAACTCTTCCCCTTTTCAATCCCAAAACATTCTCTTGAGCACTTTGCTTTTTTTCTTCAAACTTCTTTCTACTTGATAACATTTCTTTCTCTTTCTCTTCTTTCTTTCTTTATTTTACTTCTTTTGTTTCCATTCTTTTGATGTTCCCTTTTTGCATTCAATATTTTCACCTTCAAAATATGCTCTTTTCTATTGATCTCCCCAATCAATCCCTATCTTTGCTTCACTTTCTTTCATTTTTCCATATTTCAACACAACACACTCATTTTTTCTACATAGGCCTCCCTTTTGCAAGAAATAAGAGAGAGAAAATATCATTTGCATTATAACAACAAAAGAATAAAGATAAAGGAATCAAAAAGGGCAAAAGAAACATATGGCTTTATAATGAAAAACTCATGGCTATCAAGAAGAATACGGGCCTCGAATTATATTCCAAAGTACTCAACTGAAACATTTCATAGAGTACAAGTGTCAACATCAAGATCAATACTCAACTTATAAATCAAATGCAAGAATGATAAAGCTATTGAGGGTGAAGAATTAATCCTTAAGTAAATGTAATCACTCCGAAAGGCAATAAATGCTCTAAAGTTCACAAGGTAGAAATCTCCACTAATGCAAGGATGGAAATGCAAGAGATAGTACAAATGATGTTATAAAGCATAATTATGCGCATTGATGTAATCCCCTCTACTAATACATTAATAAAGTAAAACCCACAATGTGTTAGGTGTAAAGAGTGGATCAATATCAACTTGAGAAAAGATACATGCAAAGATCCCTATCTTCTAATCTCAAGTGGTACTTTTACAAGTAATGTTATGGTATCTCGAAAATAGAAAATCAACACATCCACTATAAATAGCTAGAAATGAATGTGAAGAGTACATGGATAAATGTGTCAAAAAAATGAAAAGATTGATACCGAGACTATACAATACCAAAATCTCTACCAAATAGTATAAGTGGTTGAAAGATAACAATGTCATATCACACTTGTAGCTGTACAATCCATACATAAGAGATAAAGGTGATACAACGAAAGATATACAACAAAGATCAAAATATAACTCCACTACAATGAAAATAGAGTTTTAGATACAATATGAAAAGATGTCATCATCATCTGGTGGTGGATGACCCATCTATCGAATAATCTCCTCAAGACTAATAGTATGGCTCTGCTACTACTGCTGAATGGCAAACAACTAGGTCAAGAGAGTAGCTATAGTAGTGTCTTGAGCATCCAATCTAGCTGTAATAGCAGTCTACCACTGAGTTTGCTCCATGTGCTGCTCTAAAACTAACTATTGAGAGGCTGCTAGCTGCTCCTGTTTAGTAGTGAGAGTCTAAGAATGTAGCATCATCAACTGATTGTGCTGCTGAGGAAGCGCAGCTTAGCGGGGACCCTCCTGCTTCTGCTGCTCTGGATGATGGCTGATATGCCTGCTGAGCTCTCCTCTAGATGCCCTCAATCTGCCTAGATGCTCTGTGCCCCAAAGAAAGGTCAATGTCTTTTTTCGAGGTCTTCGTAACAATATCTTGCAAAGGACCAACCCCAGGCTGCCCCTATCATTACAATAATAAAATGTCTGAAATGGATGCTCACCTAGATGGTCGCCAATATGGTGTCAGCCAAGAGTGCCATGAAAAGAAAATGGGATAAGTCGATGGTGCTACCCCGCCCAATAGCCCACATGAGCTGACCTCTAAATCTAAAGCACTTAATAGACCGTCCTAAAGGGAAAAGAGTGTAATAAGACCAGAGGAAGAGAGGCTGATATCTAAAAGCAAGTACCCTCTTGGGTACTTGTAAAGTAAACTAAGTCTCACAGGGGGCTAACACCTAGGCAATCATCATGTCATGATCGGGAGCTCCTATCACATCATGTCTAAACTGAGGGCCAACAAGCCTTGGGAGGTCGAAGAATCTAGCAATAATATCAGGGGTAATCACAACATCCCTACCTTTAACCCAAAACCTAATAACCTTCGGCCCCAAAGCCTCAGAGGTCACAAAGATGTTGGCCATGAACTAAGTAACCAGTGCAGCTTGACAATGGCCCCTGAATCTGGCCAACCCTAACCAACGACACTAGGTCATAGGCTCGAGCCAAAGATAAGGATCCTCGGCAAACTGAGTAAGGACCCAACACCGCTCTAAGACAGTGTTCATCTAGCCCCATAGTTAATCAAAAGCTCTCTCTGTGCATCAAGACTGACAAATCGCATCTTATCATATTGGGGCACTTGGGCTCCTTTATGTATATGTTGGGCTCTAACCCGAGCAACGTCCAATCCCTCTCCTAGAGCTTGTCCACTAATAGCCATGGTAGTAGACAAGGACAATAAAGCAAAAACACAACACTTCTAACTCCTAAATCATGAAAGGAAATGAAAAGACAGGAGCAAGAGAGCCAGGAATACCTATAGAAAGGACTGGAAATGCAATACTAGAAAGTGGGGTCGATCAAAATGATCCAATAGGGCTTCACAATCGATCAAAAGCTCTATCTCAAAGAAAAGGGCTCTCTCAATCAATCACTCGTGAAAAATGAAGTGGGCACTTGGCTTTATATAGAAATTGCAGAATTGAGTGCTCGATCACTTAAACTGTGTACTCACCTCGCATGCTGTGTGTTTCCTTGTGTAACTGATTGCTCGGTTGTGTGCTCACTTACACTTGCCTTCACTTACTTTAGTAATAAATGCTCTTGAGAGTCCAAATGCTACTGATGTGGGCTAGTGCTGGCCTGACCTCACCGATCGCTCAGTCATTCAATCTCTAAATAGCTTGATGCCTTGGTTAAGCAGAAATCCCAAAATTTTTCAAAAATTTTCAAGTTTTCTTAAACCAAATACTGTACAAGCTAACAACAAGCTACAACTACCAACTACAAACCACAAACTAAGAACTAAAACCATCTTAGATGGTGTCCGCCAACCTAAACAAGGTAATGCCCCTATTGTATGCCAAAACAATAGAGAAAGATAGGCCAAAAGCAAAGGAAAGAATGGTGAATCAAGGGGAAACATCCTACCCCCCCCCCCCCCCCCCCCACCCACCACCCAACTCAGACTAGGCAAGAAATAAAGAAGAATAAGGAAAACAAAAGAAACTACTCCTATAGTAAGAATCACCAGACCACAATCAACAAAAGCTTAATGGATCAATGAGATCTACACAATTAATCACACCCCGAAAGGCCTCAAATTAGGGCTTCAACATTTTCCCATTAACTTTGAAAGAAGACCCATTGGTTAAGTTTTGAAATTCCATCACCCTATGGGGAAAACTTCATTCACTAGGTAAGGCCCCAACCACTTACTTCTAAGCTTTCCCAAGAAAAGATGTAAGAGTGAATCATAAAGTAAGACATTTTGACCAACCTTGAATGACTTTCAAAGGATGTGTTGGTCATAAAAGGACTTTATCCGAGCCCTGGAGAGCTTGGCATTCTCATATGCAGCATTCCTAAGCTCTTCAAGTTTATTGAGTTGGAGCTTTTGATGGGTTTCCATGTCATTAATGCTAGCGTTACATTGGCGAATGGCCCAATAGGCTTTATGCTCAAGCTCAACGAGGAGGTGGCAAGCCTTCCCATAAACAAGTCTAGAGGGGGAAGCGCCAAGTATGGTCTTGTAAGCAGTGCAGTAAGCCCATACAGCATCTATTAACTGAAGGGACCAATCTTTTCGGTTAGGATTGATGGTCTTGTCAAGAATGTGTTTGATTTCCTGGTTGGCCAACTCAACTTGGCCTTGGATTTATGGGTGGTAAGGAAGTCCAACCTTGTGCACAACACCACACTTATGCATCAAAGTGCCAAAGGGTCAATGCAAAAATGGGATCGCCCATCACTAATAATAGACCGGGGCATGCCAAACCTAAAAAAGATGTTTTCTCTTAAGAATTTGAGAAGCACTTGGTTGTCATTGGTCCTAGAGGCTATGGCTTCAACCTATTTACTCACATAGTCAATGGCAACTAAAATGAAGAGGTAGCCAAATAAGCTAGGGAAAGACCCCATGAAGTGTATCCCCCAACAATCAAAGATCTGAAGAATGGTAATGGGGTGAAGAAGCATCATGTGTTACTTAGAAAGAGTCCTTAACCTTTGGCACCTATCACAAGCTAAGCAAAAAACATGGACATCCTTAAACATTGATGTCCAATATAAAGCACATTGAAGTGTTTTAGCCGTGGTCTTCTTAGAGGAGAAATGACCCCCACAAGCTTGGGAGTGACAAAACTCCATCACACTTTGAAACTCTTCATTAAGCACACACCTCTGAATGACTTGGTCTGGACAGTATTTAAATAGATAAGGCTCATCCAATGTCAAATAACACAAGTTCCTAAAAAAACTTACGTTTATCAAGAGAGGACCAATGGGAAGGAATCTCACCTGCGACAAGGTAATTGGCTCTGTTCGAGTACCAAGGGATTGACACTTGCTCAATAGCATAAACTTGGAAGAGATGCTCATCCAAAAAATGTTCATTGATAGAGTGTGACTTGATAACTCCCCCACCTAGGGAAAGTCTAGATAAATGGTCGGCAACAATGTTCTTAACTCCATTTTTGTTTCTAATTTCAATGTGGAACTCTTGTAGCAAGAGAATCCACCAGATGAGGCATGGTTTTGCATCGAGTTTGATCAAGATGTACTTGAGAGCAGCATAGCCGATATAGATGATGACTAGTGAATAGATTAAATATGACCTAAACTTGTCTAATGCAAACACCATGGCTAGGAGTTCATTCTCAATAGTGGTATAGTTGATTTGGGCATCATTGAGGGTTTTACTCGCATAGTAGATAACATGAGGCTTCTTATTTACCCTTTGACCTCATCCAGAGGAGAGGAACTCCCATCATCGATTGGAATTCTCAAATGAGACTTTCGTTTTGACATAAAAGGATTACTCCAACCTACATCAAAAAAATGCAAAACAACCCTACTCAGAAACCCCAATTCCCCAAAGAACATCCAAATATCAAAACTCTAAATCAAAATCACTAGCATCACACATAAGTTCGAATGGAAGAGACTAATTGGGCGAACATATGATAGGGGCAGTAGTCAACAACCCTTTAAGCTTTTCAAAAGCTTATTGACGAGAAGATGCCCATTCGAATGAGACTTCTTAAGACAATAAATGGTATATAGGTTGGGAGATAGCATTAAAACTCTCTATGAATTGTCGGTAAAAACCAACATGCCCAAGGAAAGACTGGACATCCTTAACACATATAGAGGTAAACAACTTTTGAATTAGCTCTATCTTAGCTTTGTCTACCTTTATCCACTTAGATGATACAATATGGCCTAGCACTACACCTTGAGTGATCATGAAATGGCACTTCTCCCAATTTACCACAAGGTGGCTTTTCTCACATCTTTTTAACACTCTTCCTAAGTTTGCTAGCCACAATTCATAGGTGTCTCCATATATCAAAAAATCATCCATAAAGACCTCAACAATTTGTTCTACCATGTTATTAAAAATACTCATCATACATCTTTGAAAAATGGTCGGTTTACACAAACCAAATGGCATTCTCTTGTATGCATAAGTACTGAAAGGACATATAAAGGTAGTCATAAATTGGTCTTCTAGGTTAATTTCTATTTGGTTGTACCCAGAGTACCCATCAAGAAAGCAATAAAATGCTCTACCTGCTACCCTCTCAAAGACTTGGTCTAAGAATAGAACGGGAAAATGGTCGTCTCTTGTCACCATATTTAGTTGACGATAGTCAATACACATTCATCACCCCGTTTGGATTCTAGTGGGAACTAGCTCATTCTTCTCAGTTGTGACTATCATGACACCTAACTTTTTAGGCACCAATTGGGTTGGACTAACCCATTTAGAATCAGAGATGGGGTATATGCAACCCTCATCCAAAAGTTTAAGCACTTCACACTTCACCACCTCCTTCATGTTAGGGTTTAAACGCCTTTGCACTTGGCACGTGGATTTGGCCTCTTCATCTAGGAAAATTCTATGTGTGCACACAATAAGGCTAATCCCATAAAGGCCGGCAATGGTCCACCCTAAAGCTCTCGTATGATTATTAAGCAAGGCTATCAATCCCTCCTCTTGGCTTAAAGACAAGTAAGAGAAAATCACCACAGGATACGATTTTCCCTAACCTAGAAAGGTATATTTCAAAGTATTCTTTTCTAGAATACGAGGTTTCTCCTCTGATGGAATTGACTTGGTGGCACTAGGGTGTAGAGGTTCAAATGAAGGGGTCTATTGACCCACTTGCGTGCATTGGGCACTCTCTAACCCTAGACTAGAAGATTCCCCTAAAACCATGGCATTGTCATCAAGTGAGTCATGAGGTTCACTTCTCGCAATGACTTTTTCTAGATGGTCCTCAAAACACTCAGTATCGAAATGGTCTTGGACAATGGATTCTATCAAGTTTACTTCCCTAATGTCCTCACACTCACCTTGTTGTTTGGCAACCGAGAAAATATTCATCTTAAAGGTGGTGTTTCCAAAAGATAACTTCACTAACCCATTCCTACAATGAATAATGGCATTCGAAGTAACTAGGAAAGGGCATCCTAAAATAACGGGAATTTTCTTGTGAGCCATGCAACTCTCAACGGGTTGGGTATCTAAGACTATAAAGTCAACTGGGAAGTAGAAATGATCAACTTGAATGAGAACATCCTCGATGATACCCCTGGGAATCTTAATAGATCGGTTTGCTAGTTGCAAGGTCACACAGGTACGTCTTAACTCTCCTAGGCCAAACTCTTTATATATCAAAAAAAGTAGGAGGTTTACACTAGACCCTAGATATAAGAGAGCTTGATCTATCTCAGTTCCCCTATAGTACAAGAAATGGTAGGGCATCCAGGGTCTTTGAACTTTGGAGTAGCTTTGCATTGCAAAATCACACTTTGGTTCTCATTCATCATGGCTGTCTCCTTGACATGTAGCATTCTCTTGAAAGTGCACAAGTCCTTTAAGAACTTTGCATATAAAGATATTTTCTTAATTGCATCAAAGCTAGAAATATTGACCTTAACTTGCTTGAAAACTTCATAAATTTTCACATTTAGAAGTTCATTCTTAGGCTTTGTTAATCTTTGAGGAAATGGGGCATGTTTCAATATGTCCTTCCTCTTTTCCTTATTGGCCTCACTCAATGTCTTAAGGGGTTTCTCTGCGGTCTCTTTCTCTTCTTCCCTCTTTTCATTCTTCTTAGTCTTTTCTAATTCTTCAAATTCTTTCTCTTTTCTATTTTCCTCTCTCTTCTCACCCTTATCAACACTTGTCTTAGAAATCTCACCTATAGGAAGGATGGTTTTATCTATGACTTTGCCATTTCTAAGGGTGGTAACGACTTGTACTTGTTCATGGCTAGTTTGAGGATCACTCTTACCTTCATAATGTGTACTTGCCTCATTACCGAGTTATGTTAAGGTTGAGCCAAGAATCTAACCCTGGACGTTTTGGGTCAAACTTGTGTCAAGGTAGACATTTGCTTTGCATATCCTCAAGCAACCTAGTATGTTGATCTAGCATCTTTTCTTTTTTATCTGCCCTTGTGGTCACCCCTCTCACATCGTTAGCGAGTTGATAGACGATGTCCTCAATAGGTTTCCTTTGAGGGGGTTGATATGCCACGGGTGGATTTTGAAATTGTGTTACAAGTTGTTATTGGTAAGGTTGAGGTTGTGGTTGAGATTGATGTTGATATTGTGGTGCTTAGAATGGTGGGGGTGGGGCTTGATATGGTTGAGGGTTTTGAGACCCTCCTTGGTATGTTTGAGAGTTTGAAGTTCCCTCATTCTTTCACCCAAGATTAGATGATCTCGCTATCCTGGGATTGTCCCCACCTTTTTGGTATTGGCCAATTACAATGACTTGGCCGTGCAAAGCTTTCTTCACACACAGAATGACCGAACATAAAGCGGTGTCATGATCCATAGTCTCACATACAAGGCAACACATGTCTTTTATCACCTCACTGTCAATCGCATTCACTTTCTTAATTTCAAGGGCTTCTAACTTTCTTACCAAAGTAGCAAGCCTAGCACTCACATCATTAACTTTATTAAGTTGAAACTTTCGTACCCCTTGTTGATTTGGGCGACCCTCAGGATTTTGCATCCCGGTAGTAGCCCAATCTCTAGCCAAGTTCTCCAAGTAACAAAATAATTGTATGTTGATCGCTCCTGAATAGTGCAATTTTTATCCACCAGTGTGCGGTTGCGATACAATAATAATATCTCGATAAGTCTGAGGTCGATCCATAGAGAACATAAGAATAAACTTAATCCGGCAAGGTCTACAATCAGAACAAAAGGATAACGAGCTTAGAATCAATTAAAATTGCATGAAAGCTTCCAAAAAGAAAATAAAAATCAATTGTTGGAGATGATTGATCTAAATTATCAGACAATAAAATTAAACTAATTTTAGGGATATATTCAAATAATATAAAAAGGTCTTGGTAGGGTTTGATCTAATAATAAGTCTACAGGTAGGTTCCCTAGATAGTTTTAATTCAAGAAACTCAAGATTTGATTACCCTCTAGGAGTTGATTCAATTATTTGCTAGTGTTCATACCAGAGTCCCATTCATACTTGTCCGAGTTTATAAACCTGTCTGCAAGGTATGTTTGAAGCTTAATAAAGAACAATAGATTTCTAAAGTACTCCTAATAAGAATATGTAAATAATTATAATCAATACCCTTATCAGAAATTCTAGGTATATGTATCCCTGCTTGCAAATCAATCTATACATACATGCTAAAAATGATCAAGAATATTGTTTTTGAAGATATCCATGGGCAAGAAAATGAATCTTGATCCAAGATCTTAAAATCTTGAAAATAAATAGCTATCTTGAATCTCTAACTGTAACCTAGTTACTTTCTCAACCCATACCAAGAACGGATTTAGCTACTAAAAAATATTATAAAGATTGCAAGAATGGAAATAATAATTTAAGAAAGAAAATACTGCATTAAATAAATATAATCTTGAATTCACAATAAGAGCAAGAAGAAAAACTAAAGATTAAAAGATTCTCCCTTCAAAGATGAAATGATTCGTAGCCTCCAAAAGATCGACATTCCTTTCTCCTCTAGAACCCTAGAATTCTTCTCTCCTTAAAAACCTAAAACTTCTAAGTCTATTCTACTACTATCCTAATTTATTTAGAACTAAAAAGACAGTTACTCTACAAATCACGTCGTCAAGCGTATGTACGGATCCCACCGAGTGCTCAGACGGGCTGGGTCACTTTACGAAGGTTGTAGATCTCAAAAAATTATATGAAATCGAAATATTATGAGCCTTGATAGCTTTTCTGGTTCGAGAGATATGGGCTTCCAAAGTTTCAGCTCTGCGTGCTTCAGCAGCTTGTACATTGACAGCAACCTCTTGAAACTTATAATTAAATTGCATTCGAAATCATTCTATTTAAGCTCAAAACCTACATAAAGCATCATAAACTTAATTAATATCAAAACACAACTAAAAAGACATATATAATCATAAACTAATGCTAACAAAGTATTAATTAAGGACTTATAATTACACTTTTGAAGCACAATTACACCTGCCAACTAGATTTTTACTAGTCCCTAGCAAAATACTAAAAACCAAAAACATAATCTTCACTTTCGTAGAAGTCACGAATACATTTAGCCTATGCATCAAGCCTTTAAACCCCTAGGTTACCCCTAGTGGGCAAGTGATGTCTCGTGAGGGCTTACAGTGATGATACCTACAAACATCTATTCATTTCAAACAATCAATGATAGAGAGAACAATTAAATCATATGATAACTTAACCAAGGTAATTCTCAACTTAACCTCCATTATGAGTTATACAAGGTTAAGCATGAAAGTTACAAGAAAGATGCACATTACACTGCACTAACAATGCAATATAACTCAAGTGTATTAATATCATGTGCAAATATCCTTCATACTTTGATTCAAACTCTCACAAGGCATACACTCACAAAAATATGAGCACATGGGTCTCTCAATGGAAGGCTCATCAGAAGAGTAATTGTATACGTCAAGCAGTAAGAGCAATCCCATTACAAAAACCGTAAAAACGTAAATGTATAGAACTTGACATAGCTTCATGAAAGAGTATTCATAGTCAAAGTGACAAATAAGAAATTGACAAAGATAACCTATACTCAAAAGAATTTTCAACTCATGTATACTTCAGATCAACTATAACCTTCTATACGAAGAAGAAAAATGTATGGAGAGAGAAAGAATCAACTACTCAAAATGTTTGTGCTCAAGGCATCTAATGATCACCAAAGCCATGCTTTCACCTTATAATTCAAATGATAATGCTTCTCCTTTTTATCATTTTTTTCATATTTCTTCTTTTTTTCTTTTCTCCTTTTTTTCTTTCTTTTTTTTTTTCATCACATCCCAAATACATCATCTCCTTCTTTTCAAGCTCTTCACTAGCACAAAGATTACATCTCTTTTTTAGGAAGTATTTCAACAATGATTTGGCTGTATCAATGATGATATATAAAAGGTTCAAGAGAAAGAATCTAGAAATTATGGATCCAAGAAGAATAGAATGACCTAAAAACATATCCAAAGTATAATAAGTTTGCAATACAAGAGAGTATAAGTGTCAATAACCTTAATCATTACCTAACTTATGAATCAAAATCAAGTATAATGAATTTATTGAAAGAACAAAAAATGAAAGAAATATCATTAAGTAAATGTAAATCCACTCCGAAAAGAATGTAAATTGGCTCTAAAACTCACAAGGTACAATCTCCACTATTTAAGGATGAAAAATGCACAAAATTATCAACAGAAGATGTCATATAACAAGAAAATGTATAATGTTATAATATCTCTCTTGAAATGCTTTCATGGCAAAAACTTGTAATGCATCATCATAAGAAGTTAACTCAACAATTAAGCTCAAGCTTAGTCCAATGGATGACTCCAATCATTCTCAACTCAAAGATGGTATTGACATGAACATAAATATGGTTCTAATAAAAATATTTTCAACACACCTAACATTAATAATACTAAGTGATAAAGGCATAAATAAAAGTGTTGAAAATATCGACCATGACCGATGAACCATATGCTACTCAACTCTCACCAACTCAGTTCCAATGTCCAAATGTGAATCGACGTGGGCAACACCTGTAACTAGTTAGCAAGGTACAACAAAGTTTCTACCCTTTTTTTTTAAAGAAAAAAACAGCAAAAGAAGAAAAAAAACAAAATGTCCTTAAAAAAAACTAAACTAAATAAACAACTACTAAATCAAGTTTCTCAAAAACTGTAAGACAAATGGGTAGGACCATGCTCTGGTGTCACAAATGTCGAGGCCACTAAAGTGCGATCTTTCAGCAAGTCTACCTCTACCTTTAACTCAACAATTTGCCTTTGCAAGGACTCAATAATTGTATTTGGATTGTCTAGGGCAAGCGGTGGCTGTCGCGGAACTAAGGTGGGTAGGTCACTCTGTTGAGGTGCTCGGGTACTCAAGGCATCCAAACCGAATAAAGGATGACCCAAATGCTCAATTGTGCCTAAAAGCAATGTCGGCACTCCAACGTGCTCCAAAAGTTAAGTAATAAACAAACCATAGGGTAACCCGCCAGACGAATAGCATGCTTCCTCAATAACAATTAGCATCAGAGTAGGCAGATCAATAGCATACCCCTTACCAATAATATAAAGCCAAAAACACCTATAGTGATCCACTAAATCACTTGAATCCACCTTAGGGAAAATATTTGAGAAAATGATCAAATTCAATAGCTTGTACTCCCTTTTTAAAGATAACACGGGTATGTTGGAAAGATGACCCACTATTGGTATTTTATGTAATTCAGCACACAGCACATCAATAGGGGGTGAATTTCCTTCAAACAACTCAAAATCTGGCCTTAAAACCCATGACAAAGTCAGAAGTTCACAAACATCATCCATCGCAATAGTGATCGCGTGCCTCCTTACTTTGGATTGAATGGAGAGCTCGGGTGTCTTAGACACGCTTGAATAAGCATAAAATTGTCGCACCATGTCAACATTCACCGAACTTTCTCTCTTTAACATCTAAAGCCAACCCCATTGTATGAATATAGATTTTAAAAATCTATCAGAAAAATCTGAGAGTTGTACTCGGCGTTCAATTAGCACTTGTCAGCCCTGAAACGAGTTCATGTACATATCCCTCTCCCGAGAGTTAGTAGAACGTTTGATTTCTTGTTATGATCTATTCTTACTTCTTTTGAGTGACATGATTATCAAAATTGCTTTATTTGTCTTGTTCTTAAGAGAAACTCACAACAATAAATAAAATAAAATAAAGAAAATGAATGGCATAACATAAATTAAGATAAACAGTACTCCATTAAACTAATGTAAATAAAAAACACAAATAGTTCTAATCAAAATAGAGTTTTAGACTGCCACAACATGACGCACAATCTAAACTCTTCAACACAATCACAACATAAAGAAAATAGAAAAATCAAGAGTTTTAGATCAATTATACAATAATCATGAATGCGAATGATCTAAACTCTAACAACTAATATCCACTACATATCAGTGGATGGATCCCAAACTGAATGGGATATCTCTCTTTGCAACTCCTCAATCGCTTGGCCATGCTGCTTTTGCTCCTTGTCAATCCTATAAAACCTGCCATAGACCTCCATATGAAAAGTCCCAAAGGCATTGGTGTGCGCCTCCAAAAGCTAAGTGTGGTGTTGCTGCGCCAGTGCTTGCAACTCCAACATCTCTATCACCTTGTCCAACAAAGGCTACCCGACACTGCCACTTCCCTTAGTCGATGTTCCTCCTTCCCCCTCTTCTTTATCTTCCTCGGCTCCTTTCTTCTTATGGCTCCTATATTGTGCTTTTGACTTGTGAATGGAAGTCATATTGATGGCACCCATGGAAGACTTTCTTGAAAAGAATGAAGGTGGGTTGACTCTAGACTCAAGGATTAGGGAAGTAAGCATACACACAAATGGAATGTTGTCCCCTCGGGTTATGTTGGTGGCATCCTAACAAAGCTAGATGAACATATACCTAGGTAAGTCTATGGTCTTTTGGGTTCCAATAGCCCACATTAACTGGGCATGGGGTAGGCTGACCTGGGCATAATGGGCTTAGGATAACAAACTATGGCATGAAAATAGGAACAATGGAAGGTACCTCATTCTTATAAACTTTTTCTCACACTGGGTCTTGCCCTCAACCCAGGGCTGATCATCTACTAAAATCTCCCGTGCCATCTCAGTGAGGCTCAGAGTCCTAATCCTATGGCAAAACTTGGCATTAGGCTCATGCCTAAGCCCATAATGGCGGTAGAAAGTGGCCGAGGTAATCACTATATCTCTCCCTCTTACCCAAGTAACCAACCTCTCTCGACCCTCAGTTTTGTCAGCCACTAAGATATTGGTCATAAGCTCAGCACCAAGGGTTAAGATATATTCCCCCCTATAGGCGGCTAGGTCATTCCATCCTCGCCTTTCAAACTCGACTTCTAAAGCAAAGCCACCCCCAAAATTCCACATTTCTATGTTTCGCTCAACAGCTGCAGCTTTCCCCACCCAAGTTTTCCTAAAGTCCAAATAGGCTAGGCGACTCATAAAAATTTTGGAGTCATAGTCCGACGAGTAGTCGAGTTCAAAGGGTTCTATGGCTATAGACTTTTTAGCAGATTTCTTACTCCTTTTTGGTGCCATCAATACAACTTCACAAAATGAATCACAACAAACACCACCACACAATCACAATTATGGCAAAAATCTCAATCCTAGAAAAGCATAAATAGGAACGAAACGATTTGAAAAAGGAAGTGCAAGGTTGCATTTTTTACCTTGTAAGATGGAAATGTGGGAAGTTATAGGGTCACAACTCTTCAAACTGGTAGGACTTCGTTGTCTTGTCCGGACTCTCACTCTCTCTCTAAAATAAAAATTTTCTTGGTGTGCGAATGAGACAAAACGAAGAAACTCGGCCCTTTAATAAAAGCGGAGGGGGGTCCAGCTGGCCCCCTGAGGGTGTCTGGACGGGGTCCAAAATGGTGCCATTCAACTTAAAATATGGCATCCGAACGGGCTCATAAGGGCGTCCAGACGGCACAAAGGCATCTGGACGGGGCATCTGGAAGGCCAATAGCCTTGTATAATTGAGTTCAAATTATTTTCTAAGTCTTGGGAGGCGTTTGGACGCCCGTCCGGATGGGTAGTAGCATTGCACAAACTGGCTCAAAAATTTTTCTAAAGTACAGAATGCCATCCGGACCGGCCCTGAAGGGTGTCCGGACGGCCATTGGCCTATTTCCTAGACTGTTAAAAAAATTAAGTAACGATAAGCGTCCGAATAGCCAGTATTGGCATCCGAACAGTATGCAATTCATCACAAAATCTTTGATCTCCCCCCCCCCCCCCCCTCAACTTAGTAGGCAATTTGACCTCAATGGAAGAAAGAGAAAAGATTAAAAAAAAAAAAAAAAAAAGCAAACTTACATGATGAAGGGCACACTGGACACTAAAGATCCTTAAAATACAACAACACCAATATACATTATTGTCATTGGAATATTACTCTAATGGAGGAGGATCTTCGAGACTTAATGTCTCTATTTCTGCCACAAAAGTTTTGAAATAATGTTTTAGACGATGACCATTGATTGTGAATTGATTGTCATTCGTGGGGTTTCGAGTTTCGATGGCCCCATTCTCGTGGACTGTCTTCACTATATAAAGTCTCGGCCATTTACTACGTAACTTTTCGGGAAATAAATGTAATTGGGTGTTGTACAGAAGGACTTTTTGACCAACTTCAAAATATTTTCGAGAAATATCTTGATCATGAAGAACTTTCATCTTCACTTTAGAAATTCATGTATTTTCATACGCGTCATTATGTGTTTCATCCAACTCTGAGAGTTGAAGTCTTTTATGATGTTCAGCGTCATTAGGGTTTTCGCTCATTTGTCTAATGGCCCAGTAGGCTTTGTGTTGAACCTCAACGAGTAAATGGCAAGCTTTGCCATAAACGAGCCTATAGGGTGACATGCCTAACTATGTTTTTTATGCAGTCCGGTATGCCTAGAGAACATCCACCAACCTTAAGGACCAATCCTTACGGTTGGGGTTCACAGTTTTTTCTAAGATATGCTTAATTTCTCTATTGGCGAGTTCTACTTGGCCACTAGTTTGTGGGTGGTAGGGCGTTCTGACTTTGTGTAGCACTCCATATCTACGCACCAAGACCCCAATTGAGCCTATTACAGAAATGGGTGCCACAATCACTTATAATAGCATGCGGCATCCCAAATCTTGAAAAGATATTTTTTTTCAGAAATTTAATCACCACTAGGTGATCATTTGTATGGGATGCTACTGTCTCTACCCATTTAGATGCATAATCAATACCCACTAAAATGTATAAATGCCCGAAAGAACTAAGAAATAGCCCCATAAAGTCGATGCCCCAACAATCAAATATTTCTATGACAATTATGGGATTCAAGGATATCATATTTCTTCTAGTGAGAGTACCTAGTCTTTGATATCTATCACAAGCAGTACAAAATGTATGGACATGTCTAAACATAGTCAGCCAATAAAATCCACATTGGAGGACTTTAGTAATTATTTTCTTAGTGGAGAAATGCCCACCATATATATATATATATATATAAGTGGTAGAAACTAATTATGGATTGAAATTAATTATCTGGTACATAACGACAAATCACTTGATCTGAGCAATACTTGTAAAGGTATGGATCATCCCATATGAAAACTCTAACATTTTGAAAAAACTTCTTTTTATCATTGGATGACCATAGAGATAGAATCTTACCTGAAGCCAAGTAATTAGCTATATCTGCAAACCAAGGGGTACTAGTATGAGTAGCAGATTGGATGGAAAAAAGTTGTTCATTAGGAAAATATTCGGAAATGGGAGATTTGTCTTGGTCTCGACCATCTACGGGAAGGCGAGACAAGTGATCAGCTACCACGTTTTCTACCCCCTTTTTGTCCCAGATTTTTGTATGAAACTCTTGAAGGAGTAGAATCCAATGTATGAGTCATGGCTTAGCATCTGGCTTGGTGAGCAAGTACTTAAGTGTGGCATGATCAGTATAAACTATGACAAGTGAGCTGACTAAGTAGGATCTAAACTTATCAAGGGCAAAGACCATTGCAAGAAGCTCCTTCTCGGTGGTAGTGTAGTTCATTTGCGCATCATTTAAAGTTTTGCTAGCATAATGGATGGCATATGGTTTCATGTCCTTTCTTTGACCATGCACCACCCTTATAGCAAAGTCACTCATGTCACACATGAGTTCGAAAGGTAAAGACCAATCGGAGGCTTGCATGATGGATGCAGTGGTCAAGAGCCCTTTTAGCTTGTTAAAAGCTTATTTGTAAGCAGATATCCATTCCAATGGAACATCTGTGGATAACAAATGGCATATAGGATGAGAAATAGCACTAAAACCTGGAATGAATCGCCAATAAAACCCGACGTGCCCTAACAATGAACGGACATCTTTAACATTGGTAGGGGGTGAAAGGTTCTGAATAAGGTCAATCTTAGCTTTGTCAACTTCTATCCCCTTATTTGAAATTATGTGTCCTAACACTATCCCTTGTGTCACCATAAAATGATACTTCTCCCAATTAAGGACCAAATTGGTCTCCTTACATCTTTGCAAGACTTTTTTCAAATTTTATAGGCATTGGTCATAGGTATCCCCATAAAAAAAAAAAAAAAACATCCATAAAGACTTCCAAGATTCTTTCTATCATGTCACTAAATAAGCTCATCATACATCTTTGGAAAGTGGTCGGTGCATTGCATAGGCCAAAAGGCATTCTTTTATAAGCATGCATGCCAAAAGAATGAGTAAAGGTAGTTTTATCTTGATCCTTTAAGACTATTTCAATTTGATTGTAGCCCGAGTATCAAACAATAATAAGCTCTACTCGACACCCTCTCTATAACTTGATCAAGGAATGGTAATGGAGAATAGTCTTTGGTGGTGACGACATTGAGACGTCTATAGTTGATGCACATGCGCCATCCTATCTGGATCCTAGTGGATACTAATTCATCTTTATCATTTTTCACAACTGTTACTCCAGACTTTTTAGAAACCACTTGAGTAGGGCTCACCCACCTAGAGTCTTCTATTAGGTAAATAATACCAGCATTGAGAAGTTTCAACACTTCTCATCTAACTACTTATTTCATATTAGGGTTCAATAGCATTTGCATTTGGCAAACCGGTTTAGCCTCTTCCTCTAAGTATATGCGATGTGGGCAAACTAATGGGCTAATATCATGTAAATCAACAATTAATCACCCTATGGCTTTGCAGTGTTTTAAAAGCACTTTCTTCAATCGATCTTCATGGCCTTCGGACAAGCTAGAGGATATCACTACTGGGTAAGATTCACCATCGCCTAAAAATATATATTTAAGAGTAGATGGCAATGGCTTTCACTCTAGAATAGGAGCTTCCACTTTTGATGGTTCATGTTTACAAGCATTGAGCCCTAATGGCTCAACACATTGAGTCCAATGACTCATAGACATAGCAGGGACGCACTCCGCTGCTTCCTCATTTATCAATGTTTCTTCTAAACACTCTATTTCCTCATTCAAAATTAAAGCTCTCTTAAGTGGATCTGTCAAGAATTCTCTGTTAAAATGTTCTTGTATTTGAATGTCTATCGTGCTAATCTACTTGATGTCTTTATACTCTCTCGATTTCTTACCCACGTGGAAGATGTTCATATCTATAGTCATGTTTCCAAAAGATAAGTTCAACTCCTTGCCCTTACAATGAATAATAGCATTGGATGTTGCTAGGAAGGATGAACTAGAATGACAATGATTGGAGAATGGTCACATGAGTTTCCCATGGTGTTTAGCACTAGAAAATCAACTGGGAAGTAGAATTTATCCACTTGGATAAGTACATCTTCTACCATGCCCTTAGGAATCTTAATCAAACGATCAGCTAACTATAGGGTGATTCTGGTAGGTTTCAACTCTCCTAACCCTAACTATTGGTAAATAGAATAAGGTAGTAGATTCACACTGGATCCTAGATCCAGTAAAGCGTTATCAACCCTATAATATCCAATTATGCATGGAATAGTCGGACTCCCCAGGTCCTTATATTTTGGTGGACGGTTTACTTGTAAAACCTCTCTAGCTTCTTGGTTCAGAAAATAGGCTTCTCTTACAGTAAGTCGTCTCTTAATGGTATACAAGTCCTTTAAGAACTTTACATATGAAGGGATCTGCTTAATGGCATCTAGGAATGGAATATTAATTTTCACTTGCTTGAATACCTCATAGATTTCAGAATTTATTAATTCTTGCTTCAGTTTAGCTAATCTATAAGGAAATGGAACCTGTGACAAATCCTCTATATCAATGTCTGCTGATTTATCTCTAGACTCATCTTCCCTAGACTTCTTTCCTAACTCCTCCACTACCTCTTTAGGATTTTCTCCATCCTCTTCTAATGTTTTTTCTACTCTCTCACTAGTGTCCTTCCTAAGTGCAGACTCTTTCCAAGAATAGTTTTATCTATGGCTTTTGCGCTCCTTAGAGTGGTTACTGCTTGAACTTGCTGGTGTGCTGTCGCGGGCATTCAAAAATAAAACTGATACCCGAAAAACAATTATATAGTAGTGCAAGTAAGGATCATTCCCACGAAGAATGTTTAGCCTAATTTTATGCTATGTGAACAAGGATTGGGGGGGGGGGGGTTTGGATTTAATGAAAACTATTTTAATAATCACAACTACGAAACAATTCAGATTAAAGTATTGAAATCAATCAGAAGAACAAACCTTGGTCTAGGTCAACATCCACCATTAGAATTTACAATTGATCTTTGATGCAAGCATATCAATTCACACATTGAATATTCACCGTCGAAATTATTTTCCTATCTCTCCTTAGTCGTATTTAATCAGAAACAAGCGATCTGATGAACCCTAATTATTAAACAACCCAGGATAAGTACACAAGGTTTAATATATTAGCAGCCTTGAGAATTAGAGAGATCGAAGAAACTAAACAACATAAGCACATGCTGTTACATTTAATTTAGTTGAATACCCTTCCTAAGAAATAATAATTCCCAATGCAGTAAATCATTAAATCTCAGTTGCTTCACAAATCAGATGAATCAAACAATTACGGATTTGATATCTAACTCAATAGTAGATTACAATGATTAATAAACTAGTAGGCCTTCTAGTGATTAAACAAGACAATTATGAAAATAGGCGTAGAACAAAATTCGATACTCAAAGCATAAATCGAATAATGAAAACAAATTAGATCTCACAGTTTATTATTAATTCCGAGGTTTCTGTCTCCTTCGACCAAGATTCAAAGTTTAGCCACGCAAGGCCATGAAAATTGCTCAAAGAATAACCTAGAATAATCTAAAAAACGACCAACCCTAGAAACAAATCAGTCCCAGCTTTTATAAACTTTTAAAAATCTATAACTACGTCAAATCATTTGAATGTGCTTGATACCGTTCGAATGCCCTTGCCACTATTCGAACGCATCGGACTGCCATTCGAACGGTACGTCGAACGCACTTCGAACGGTAAAATCTACTCCCTGAATCTTTCAAACGCTCTTCGAACCTAAACTTAACGTGCATCTGTTTGACGTAGCATTCGAACGCATACTCAGCCGTTCGAACACCTCTTGGGACCGTTCAAATGCTCCTTCAAATGCTACATGTATTTTTGCTCGAATTCGTCCCTTTTAAGCTAGGATCCTCTTCTTGGGCATTCTATGACACCCTAAGTCAAAATATAAGAATAGTGAGTATCTTTAGGTACCAAAAAAGTATAAAAGATTAAACATTACGGATAAAAATATGATATTTGCATTCTCATCACTTGCTCATGATTCGGTGGATATGGATTTATCTCTACACCATGAGCTTTGGGTAATGATTGTGTAGGGAATGTACCTTTCTCTTTGGTCAGTGGTTGAGCAAACAAAGTCTTTAACTCTTCTATAGATTTATCAAGTTTAGCATTAGTTGCTTGTAATACTAGTATGAATTGAGTCAAAGGATCTTCTACAGTTCTCAAAGGAGGTGGTCTATACTCGTTTGTTATTAGTGTTGGAAATTGGTGACCTTAAGCTTGGTATTGATTAGGAGGGCCATTAAATTGCTACGATTGTTAGAATTATTGGGGTGCTGAGTTACCATTGTTCCTCGAACTGAAGTTGGGATGGTTCCTCCACCCTGGGTTATATGTAGGTGCATATGGATTTCCTTGTCCTTGTAGGGCTTGTGTTGGTTTGCTATAAGGAGCAATGGCATTTACTTGACCATGCATCACTTCCCTAAAGGCTAGAATTGTGGGGCAGAGATTTGTCCTATGCTCATTATTATCACACACACTACAATTAACTTGGGTTACACTCTCAACTACTGCAATTTGTTTCATTTCTAAGGCATCTAATCGCTTAGTCAATGTGGTTATATTTGAATTATCCTCCTCTAAATGCCTTAATGAGTATATGGTGCCTGTCCTTAGGTTGTTTCTAATCTCGAGATTTTTAGTCCCTATGGTGTCCCAATCTCTCGCGTTATTAGTTAGAAAGTCAAAGAAGTCATAAGCTTCTTCTGGAGATTTATCATAGAAAGAACCGTTGCACATTGTCTCCACAAACCTTTTGAGTTTGGGAGTCAAGGCAGAAAAGAAAGTACTAACCAACCTACATGGGTCTTGTCCATGATGCAAACACGAATTCAAAAGTTCTTTATATCTCTCCCAACTATGGTAACATGTTTCATTATCGACAAGAGTGAACTGTGAAATTTGACAACGAATTGCCTCTGTGCAATGTTCAGGAAATAACTTTTTTAGAAATTCGGCTTGAAGGACATCCCATGATGGAATAAACCTCGACTTTAAAGAATTTAACCAAATTTTAGCCTTATCTTCTAACGAGAATGGAAACAATTTGAGACGGACGGTCTCGACAGAGCATGTATTATCAAAACACATGTTACAGACCTCTTCAAATGCTTTAAGATGGGTATATGGATTTTTATAATCCATCCCATGAAAATGTGTGATTAGTTGCATGATACTTGACTTAAGATGGAATGCATTTTGGTCAGGAGGTAATATGATGCACGAGTTTGGAGTTTGTCTTTGTGGGTTTATATAATCTCTCATAGTTCTCTGTGGTGGTGTAGGTACTTGGGGTTGTGGGGGTTGCACGTTATTACCCCCATTCCTATTTTCATCATTACCTAGTAAGTGGGTCATGTCAAAGTCTATAGGCATGGCATGCATTCAATTTCATTCCTGTATGTACATTCATCTAAAAGTAAAACATGCATTAAATTCCATTCCTATATAAACCTGTGCACTCATAATAAATATATACATAAAAAAAAAGTAGGGCATACAAAATAAGTCAGACATCTAATGCCATGTGCATCTTGTAAGTACCCCATTTTTGACCGCTCGGCAGTCTACACTCCGTCCAGACTTATGTTCAAGTCATTGTGGGCATATTCCAATCGAAACCAACTCTCTAAGTCCAAATCCCCTCTGTCCATTGCTTCGTGGGCCCGCCAGGCCCAAATAGAGGCAAAATGACCAAAATGCCTTTAGGGGCATTCTTCTCTCCAACTCCAATTCCAATCCCTCTCTCGAGACAGTTTATTCCTCGAGACGGTTCCAAATCAGGCACGTCTTTCTGAAGATGGTAAGTCCCCTTTCCAATCCCTCACTCAAGACAGTTTATTCCTCGAGATGGTCCCAAATCAGGCACGTCTTTCCGAAGACGGTAAGTTCCCTTTTCCAATCCCTCTCTCGAGACAGTTTATTTCTCGAGACAGTTCCAAATCAGACATGTCTTTCCAAAGACAGTAAGTCCCCTTTCCAATCCCTCTATCGAGACAGTTCCAAATCAAGCACGTCTTTTCAAAGACGGTAAGTCCCCTTTCCAATCCCTCTCTCAAGACAGTTTATTCCTCGAGACGGTTATGTTGAGTCAATGCCTTGATTTTGATGATAACAAAACATGGTTAAATGATCTAATAATTCTACTTAGTGTGCAGATGAATTATTAATTAGATCTTGACTTGAAGCTTATCATAATAGAGGATTTATGATGCAAAGATTTGAATAAAGAAAGAAAAACATGATGAAGTGATGTATTCTACAAAGCTGATATTATAAGAAGAAAAAAAATCTCAAGTTGATGAAAATCCTAGATTGAAGATTGATAAGCATGAAAGAATAACATATTCAACAATGGTAATTTTATAAGAGAATGAAGATGATGGATATCAAAGAAGAATGATGAAAATGATCAAAGTCTTGATTGAAGACTTTGAGGACTTAAAGATATCTTGCAAGAATGGAAAAAGAAGAGACCAACTCAAAAACATAAAAGCTTTCTTGATAGATTTAAAGATGTCTTGAAGACATGGAAGGAATCACAAGACTTGGAAAGTTTTCTTGGAAGAATTGTTGAAGTCCATGGAGAAGCCATATTGATTGAAGAAATGAAGATTCTAAGTCATGGAAGCTCTCTTGAAGATCTTAAAAAAAACTTGAATCAATGGATGAAGCTATGATGATGGAAGAGCTCTACAAGTGATAAAAATGAAGAAAATTCACCTTGAATGGATTGAATATATTCTTGGAGTCATCTAACCTTGAAGAAGTGTTTGCAAGCTTTAAAAAGCCTATTTAGATGATCCTTGAAGAGATTGGAAGCTTTGGAAAAGAATAAAGAAAAGTTGCAAAAATATGGGTTTTGGTAAAAAGAGTCGACCCCTCAAGCAAAAAAAGTCGACTCATTCGAACAGAGCCTTAGATTTGTGCTGGAGACTCAAAAGAGTCGACTCCTGGCCAAAAAGAGTCGACTCATCGCAACAGAGAATAAAAATTCTGCAGACAGCTCAAAAAGAGTTGACTCCTGGGACAAAAGAGTCCACTCATTTGGACAGTGACTTGAAAAATCTGCTGAAATGCAAAAAGAGTCGACTCATTGTGAAAAAAGTCGACCCCTAGACCGTAACGGCTAGTTTTCTGACAGACGGTATGGACAAAAATGCAACCAAATCTTTTCCCATACTTCTCCAACGGCTAGAATCGATCCATACCTATATATATGAGATACATACAGCTTCAAAGAGTGATAGAAGAGCAATCATACCATTCATATCAAGTGCTTGAAGCTGAAAATCACCTGTACTTCACTGCCACATATTTTTGCTGAGTGTTTAAAGTTATCCATTGAGTTGTATTCATTTATATACTCACTAGGAGAGTCACTCTTTGTATAATCTTCATTCATTCTCAGTTGGGTGGGTTTGTAACCTTGCAAGTTTGAGTGTTCTTGAGAAAAACACTTGTAAGTTTGAGAGAAGCTTGGATAAAATCTCTTGGGTTTTGAAAGCTTGGGAAGAAGCTTTTGTAAGAGTGAGCTGGGCACTCGTGGCACAACCAGCAGCTGTGTAAGGAGTATTACATAGTGGAATTCCTTCGAAAGGATCAAAGAAGAAAGGACGTAGGCAAGGTTGGTCGAACCTCTATAAATCTGGTGCATATCTCTTCTGCCTCTGTTTTGCTTACTTGCTCATTATACATGCTTGCAAATACTTGTATTAATGTACACTTCATTTGCTTGATACATATACTTTGATTATTTGTTACTAAAATACATAAACAATTTTTAGTTGCAATTCTTGTTATAAATTCTATAAAACCCAATTCACCCCCCCTCTTGGGTTGCCTATTTGAGCCAACAGGTTCCAATCAGGCACGTCTTTCTGAAGACGGTAAGTCCCCTTTCCAATCCCTCTCTCGAGACAGTTTATTCCTCGAGACGGTTCCAATCAGGCACGTCTTTCCGAAGACGGTAAGTCCCCTTTCCAATCCCTCTCTCAAGACAGTTTATTCCTCGAGACGGTCCCAAATCAGGCACATCTTCCCGAAGATGATAAGTCCCCTTTCCAATCCCTCTCTCGAGACAATTTATTCCTCGAGACGGTTCCAAATCAGGCACGTCTTTCCGAAAACGGTAAGTCCCCTTTCCTATTCCAATCCTTCTCTCGAGACAGTTTATTCCTCAAGACGGTCCGGCACGTTTTTCAAATAAAACCTCTTCGAAACGGTATGTCCCTTTAAACCTGTTGACCAAGATGAGACCCCAAGTCCCCTAGATGGTAAAATGGTCCACCTTTGATACCTGCTAGCCGCCAATGTAGAAATGTCCGTTTAGGCACGCCTTCCAAGAAAATTGACTTCTTATGCACTAAGTCGCCTTTAGTAACTTCCCGAGAATGCTTCTTATAGTATTCTCAACCTTCCTTTACCTTTTCGAATTATTCCAAGTCAGTTCCGGCCAACCCGGTACAAAATGACCGTTTTGCCCCTAGTGGGCCGGTCTCCTTTTTCGATCACACCGGCTTTGCGTATCAAACCGGTGATCTCCTGAGATTGCTTCTTATAGTATTATCAACCTTCCTTTACCTTTTCGAATCATTCCGAGTCAGTTCCGGCCAACCCGGTACAAAATGACTGTTTTGCCCCTAGTGGGCCAGTCTCCTTTTCTGACCACACTGACTCTGGGTATCAAACCGATAATCTATTGAGATTGCTTCTTATAGTACTCTCAACCTCTCTTTATCTTTCTGGATCATTCCGAGTCAGTTCCGGCAAGCCCGGTGCCAAATGACCGTTTTGCCCCTAGTGGGCCGGTCACCTTTTCCGACCACACCGGCTCTGGGTATCAAACCGACAACCTTTGGGAACATTCTGAATAATGTTTCCAAATCTTAAGTCTTATTTAGGGACAGTCCAAGGTCATCCTGGCAACATCCCAATCTGATTGATCGTTTTGCCCCTAAAAACCCGGTCACCTTTTCCGACTTATCCTATCCTCATTTTTCAAGTCAAATACCTCCAGGACACTATTTTAAGTGTTCCTGCTCTTTTCCGGCCCTCCGGGTCATTCCCGATCTTCCAAACTCCTTCTCGAACTTTCCGGAGTCACTCCTAGTGAAGCCAGGCTAAAAATTGCATGGTAGTCACTAGTACAGGCGCCCAAATCTAGTCAAAGATACGTTGCTTACTGACTTACAAACTTCTAACTAGATGGCACCACTAGTAGTGGTGCCAAGCCAAGAATTGGCCTGGCGTCACTCCTAGTGGCGCTAAGAGCAATTTTGCCCTGGCGCCACTACAATAGGCGCCAGGTTTGTCCAACCTCTATAACTATAGAGCCTCTTTCAGTGTGAAAGAGGTCCGCAAACTCAACCTAAAAATCATATATTTCGATATGCAGAGCTCGCGCACTCCCTAAACCCTAGCTTCCCTCGGTTTTTCAACCCCAGCCACCATATACTAAATCCTAGCCTTCTATACACTCATACACATCCCCATACACTTATACACTAGCCTCCAACCCTCCTTTGAAGACTTGAAGAGCTACAATCTGAAGTTTGAAGATTGAAGACAACTCCTGAAGATTGACGACGAAGATCAAGTCGAAGACCGAAGACAAGCAAGGCCCGCAAAAAAAAGAAGACATACGGTAGGCTTCCTATTTAAATTTTTGCACTTCCCCCTCTCTCTTCTCTCTCCTAACCCACTTGGGTTTTCTCTATTTTAATCCCCTATCTTTTTCCCTCCCTTTCTTTGCATGTTTGAAATAAGGGGATTCCTGGTCCACGTGTAGGATTGGGCTATTGAAGAACCACCGTGTCGGGGGCTTTCTTCTAGTCTAACCGGAGACGATGTGGGTTCGGCCCCCTTAATTATGTGGTGAAGCCTTAACCTTGTATGTTCATGACCCCAAATTTGCATTGTGCATCTTCCAAAAATTGTTTTCAAACTTGTTTTCAAAGCTTGCATTAAACTTGTTTTCAAAATTATATCAAAATCTGTTTTTCAAAATCACAATCCTAGGGTGATTCTAGCTTTTCCATGGCTAAGGTTGCTTTAGGAAACTGTTACATTCAAAGTGACCAATATGGTCCATATTTTCAAATCTTGTTGTTTTCAAAACCGCTTTCCTAAATTGGTTCTAGCCCTCTTATGGTTAGAATTGCTTTAGGAAAGTGAGATGTTTTCATACCTCCTAAAAAATTCTCTTTTCAAAAGTCTCTAAAAAATCTCTTTTCCAACATACTTTCCAAAAACTCTCCTTTCCAAAGTTGTTTTCAAAAACTCCTTTCAAAAATCTATTTTTCAAAACTCCCCTTTTCAACTCCTTTCCAAAATCCTCTCCTTAAAATTCACTTTCTAAAAACGCTCCCTAAAAATCTTTCCAAAAACTCACTCCAACAATCTTCTACTAAAAATCTTTCTAAAAACTCCCTTTCCAAAATCTTCCCTTTAGAAACTCCCCCCTAGGATTTTCCTTCTAAAATCTTCATTTCCAAAAAAAAAAAAACACACTTTCCAAAAACCCTTTCCTTGGTGCCCAAATCAAGCCCTAGAACTCACGGCTAGGAAACCCTAATTTTCTTCCCCAAAACATGATTCTCAATCTTGCCTTAAACCCTAGGTTTCCAAAACCTCTTGTTTTCGTATCCAAACCATACACATTTCCAAAACTTATTTTCTACGTCAAAACAATACACTTCCAAATCTAGGGTTTCTAGAAACTTCCTTTTCCAAATCCTTGTCAAATCCAACCTTTCCTTTAGGAAATCAAAATCTAGTTTTCCCTTTAGGACACCAAATCCAATCTTCCCGTTTAGGAAACAAGATCCAATCCTCCGTTTTTGGAAACAAAATCAAAACACATCTTCTTATAAACAAAATCCAAATCTTTCCTAATCCAAACTCTTCCTAATCTTCTACTTTCCTAAATCTTAAGTTTCCAAAGCTTGAACATAAAAATCTTTTCTAAATTTTAAAACTCAACTTCCAAATCTTTCCTAATTCAACCCTTTCCTAATTCTATCCCTTTCCAAATCTTAACTTTCCAAATCCAAGTTTTTGAATCTTTCCTAAACGCAAACATTTCCTAATCTCAAGATCTTCCAAGACTCTCAAACTTTCTAAATCTTAAACTTTCTAAATTTCAAAATCTTTCCAAATCCAAAGCCTTCCAAGTTCAAAACTTTCTTAATTTAAGGCTTTCCAAATCTAAAACTTTCTAAATTCTAAACTTTCTCTAAATTTCAAATCTTTTCAAATCTAAAGCTTTCTTAAGTTGAAACTTTCTTAATTCATACCTTTTCTAAATCTTTCCTAATTTGAAATTTTTTTAAAATTCTAAGCTTTCCGAATTCAAAACTTTCTTAACTTGAAACTTTCCAAATTCTAAACCTTTCTTAATCCAAACTTTTCTTAATTCAAAACATTTCTAAAATTCAACACTTTCCTATTTCAAAACCTTTCTTAAAACGAAACTTTTCAATTTCAAAACTTTTCTAAGTTGAAACTTTCTTAATTCAAACTTTTTCTATTTCAAAACTTTCCTAATTTCAAAACCTTTCCTAATTTGAAATCTTTCCTAAAATGACACCTTCCTAATTTGGAAACTTTCCTAATTTGGAAACTCTCCTAATTCGAAAACTTTCCTAATAACTATATACACTAAAGTCGAGAGTCTCAGCCCAATAACCATATACACTAACCCTAAGACAAGAGTTGGAGGCGATCAAAAGGTTGAGAAAGGTGCAAAATGCCGTCATCTAATCAAGGTAGGGTCGAGCCAGAAGATAGGCTAAATCCCCAAAGAGCAGGGAGTTACCATTCCCAAGAGTACAAGTCTAACAGCACCCTATGTCATTCTATTAACATATTTCTAACCTGTGCATATGTTTAAAAAAAAAAATGAAAAAAAAAATCAGCATAGGCTTTATACACATAGGATATAACTTCCTGTAGAAATAGAAGTCACCAACATCAACTCATGTAATAGATACATAATATCATCATCCATCACATGCAACTGATCATATTCTTAGCAGAAAGGATCATAAATGTCTTTGTCTATCCATGCATCTGAATACCATAAATATTCATTTTTGTACAAAATATCAAAATGAAACCGTCTAACATAAATACGTCTCAGGGACAAGAGGCAAAAGAAGATCAGAGTCTCTACAAGGGGCATACATCACAGGTCAAAATCGATATCATCTGGATCAAAATCCCCGAAACCCGGCATCGGAGGAGGTGGATAACTACTC
Source organism: Euryodendron excelsum (assembly GCA_033060915.1). Taxonomy (NCBI): domain Eukaryota; kingdom Viridiplantae; phylum Streptophyta; class Magnoliopsida; order Ericales; family Pentaphylacaceae; genus Euryodendron; species Euryodendron excelsum. The sequence goes on along the minus strand of CM065377.1, from coordinate 42,511,969 downwards.
GAAGCACTACCATCTTGCAGGGAAAATAGAAACGAAATCAGATGCACACAAAAGGAACTAAGCAACAGCAGAGCAAGAAGAAGCAAAGAAAGAATAACATACCCTCCCACCGCCCATCTGAGATAACCGAGCCGTCAGGGAAGCTACCTCAGCCTGGTACTGATCCCGCTCCATCTGGTACTGATCTCTCTGGTCTCTCACGGCAGTAAACTCGGCCTGGGGCACATATCCTCCAGCTTAGTGCCACAAGTCAACCACCTCCTAGCCAACAGTGTACTCGCCGACCACAACCTCAAACTGGGTGAAGGCACCAACCGAATGAGCCCTAAAGTGTGCAGTGTAGTCTGTATCTGGGGGAAGTAGGAACTCAGCAGCCGGCTAACGCTCCTGGTAAGGGATAGGCACTCCCGCCACCAGGGCTCCAAACATATACTCTAGCAGAGCTCTTGCTGATCAAAACTCCTCATGAAACTGCCGCTAATATCGCCCTCCAAGATAGGACTCCCAACTGTCATCACTGAGAAAAGCAGCTCTCGATAGGGACAACGGGACCAAGTACCGGATTGTCTCATAATGGACTGATCCAATGAAGGGTCACTAGGTCACATCCCTCGCCTTAATCAGCTCCAGGTTAGCCCAGAGCATCACAAAATCGATAATCTCCGATCGCTAGGCTACCCGGTCACGAGCCCACCTCAAAGCGCAAGGATAGAGATCATCCTTAACAACTGCAAGGCGACGAACAGGAAGGTACTCGTAGCTCGACCGAAGAAAGCAGCCAAAGGAGAACGACCCCTAGTCTAGCTCAGATAAAACTCCAAGATCAGCTACTATACTCACCAAACGACACGGCACAAGTGACTTGTTGTTGTTGCAGAAGAAACTAAAGATGACATACAAAACAAGTTGCCGTCTCATGATGTCTTGCCTGGTAGGCGATGGCTCAGTAGCAAAAGTACGGTCATCCTGACTGATCCAAGAGACTGGGAAGGCCGAACGCTCAAGAGGAGGCAAGTCCAACAATAAACATGCCTCGTCCCTACTGACTGGATGCAGGGTGATCCGCCGACCGACATAGGAAAGCCCTGTGATGATCGCCCAATCCAAAGGAGTGGGACTTAACTTGAAGCCGACGAAATGAAAGGTCCTGGTCTCCCCAAACCACCTTTCAACAAGTGCCAGTACCAAATGTCGGTTCAGGCAGTTAGCCCGTAATCCCATGAAGGCGCCGAATCCAATCTCTGCCAAGAAAGCGGGGTATGATGGGGTAGTCCGCTGCATAGTCACAAAGACCTGATGAACGGCCCCTCTGAAAGCTGCATGTACCTGCGGAGGAGGCAAATGCTGTCTAGAGTACACACTGGGGTGATAAGCAAGATCCCCGAGTGGTGGGACGTTGGGTATCTGCAGATTTCCCAAGTCAGCGTCTGTCTGCCTATGCTTGGAAGAAGCTCTCCCATAACCGGTCACTTGATCCCCAGGGCCCGGTACCTCTTCCTCGACACCAATCTCCTCTGCGAAAGCCTGCTCAACCGGAGGAAAGGGTCGACAGGTAGCCTACTCCCCTGCCCACTCTGACTGGAGGAGGATCGTCCGGTAGATCATCAACTACCTCTAGATCGACTAAAGTTGCCAGTAAAATCTGTCCGTACCACCTTCCCCGAGCGGCGCCTCCTCTCAGAACCGTTATCACCCGCGTCTGCCATCCTGAAAAGGTAAGCCAAGGTAAGTGATATTAACATACCATACATGCAATGCAAGTAATAACAAAATAAAATAAACAACTAACACAAACAGAATGAATGAAAGATTTCAAATGATAAAACAAATTTCCTACATGCACATCTTGATTTTCCAACTTCAAATCAAATCTCAAGGGTTTTCTATCTTTTTCCTTCAAAAAGATTTTATTTCTAAAACTTTAACCAACTCTTTCCCTAATTTCTAAAAGTTTCGGCAAAGTCCCGTTTAAAAGTGGCCCCTACAACACCCATGACATCAACACAAAACACAAAACATGCACTTCACTTTGTCACAATCACATGCCATCAACACCCATGCACACTTTTCAATTTTTCAAAATTTTCAAAACACATCTTTTATTTTTCCAATAAATCAATGGTTTTCAAAAATGTCCTGAAATTTCTCAAAATTCTTTCAAATGTTTTCCAAAAAATATTCCTATCTTTTCAAAATTTTAAACTCTAAAAATCCCATCAATTTCTTAGGTTTTCTCATTTTTCTAAATTTTTTAAGTATTTTCCTATTTTCAAAAAAACAAAAATTCACCGAGTTTTCAAAAAATTATGAAACTTCATACGGTTGTTAAAACAATTTTTCTAAGGCACTTTGCACAAAAATATAGCCAGAAAACCTAATGCCCAAGCTTGTAGGAACAAACCCCCTATTCCTGCAGAAAATCCCCTTCACATATTCACATAAAATCACTCAAATTCAATCAAACAAGCACCAAAATGCAAAAATAATGTCACCATCATGTTCAAAACACATCAAAACATCACTTTTCACTATTCACATGATTCAAACGAAGTTCTACACATCAAAATCAACAAAATTTGAAAACTCACTTTTTGAAAGTTCTTCGGCAAAATCTTCTCTTCTGGCAACTTTTCCGGCGACGTGATCTCTTTTTGGCAATCACCCGTGGTCTCCAAGAAGTGCCCCTTCAAGGTTCAAGTCGATTTACACGCGAAGTCTCCTCTGCTAGTGGCACCAGGCATTTTCTGCCAAAGGCGCCACTCCTAGTGGTGTAGTGGCGTCAGTTGCAAATTCTAGGCAGCTTTGCCCCCTTTCCTGCCAAATCTCATATTCGAAGGCCTTTTTGGCCCGCTATCCGTTTCGACCCCCGTTGTCGAAAGATTTCCAATGTCTGTCCCTCCAACTGCCTCGCGGTCAACATGGGACTCTTACTTTTGTCGTTTTCTGTCTTTGACAAGCAAAGACAAAAAAAGAGGGGCAGCTCCAAACATCCCATTTTTGACCGCTCGGCAGTCTACACTCCGTCCAGACTTGTGTTCAAGTCATTGTGGGCATATTCCAATTGAAACCAACTCTCTAAGTCCAAATCCCGTCTGTCCATCGCTTCGCGGGCCCGCCGGACCCAAATAGAGGCAAAATGACCAAAATGCCCTTAGGGGCATTGTTCCTTCCAACTCCAATTCCAATCCCTCTCTCGAGACAGTTTATTCCTCGAGACGGTTCCAAATCAGGCACGTCTTTCCGAAGACGGTAAGTCCCCTTTTCAATCCCTCTTTCGAGACAGTTTATTCCTGGAGACGGTCCCAAATCAGGCACGTCTTTCTGAAGACGGTAAGTCTCCTTTCCAATCCCTCTCTCAAGACAGTTTATTCCTCGAGACGGTTCCAAATCAAGCACGCCTTTTCGAAGACGGTAAGTCCCCATTCCAATCCCTCTCTCGAGACAGTTTATTCCTTGAGATGGTTCCAAATCAGGCACGTTTTTCCAAAAACGGTAAGTCCCCTTTCCAATCCCTCTCTCGAGACAGTTTATTCCTCAAGATGGTTCCAAATCAGGCACGTCTTTCCAAAGACGGTAAGTCCCCTTTCCAATCCCTCTCTCGAGACAGTTTATTCCTCGAGACGGTTCCATTCAGGCACGTCTTTCCGAAGACGGTAAGTCCCATTTCCAATCCCTCTCTTGAGACAGTTTATTCCTTGAGACGGTCCCAAATCAGGCACGTCTTTTCGAAGACGGTAAGTCCCCTTTCTAATCCCTCTCTCGAGACAGTTTATTTCTCGAGACGGTTCCAAATCAGACACGTCTTTCCGAAGACGGTAAGTCCCCTTTCCAATTCCAATCCCTCTCTCGAGACAGTTTATTTCTCGAGACGGTTCGACACGTTTTTTGAAAAAAACCTCTTCGAAATGATAAGTCCCTTTAACCCTGTCAATCGGGACGAGACCCCAAGTCCCCTAGATGGTAGAACGATCCACCTTTGGTGCCTGCTAGCCCGCCAATGTAGAAATGTCCGTTTAGGCATGCCTTCCAAGAAAATTGACTTCTCAGGCACTAAGTCCCCTTTAGTAACTTCCTGGGAATGCTTCTCATAGTATTCTCAACCTTCCTTTACCTTTCCAGATCATTCCGAGTCAGTTCCCGCCAACCAGGTACAAAATGACCGTTTTGCCCCTAGTGGGCCGATCTCCTGTTCCGACCACACCGGCTCTGGGTATCAAACCGGTAATATCCTGAGATTGCTTCTTATAGTATTCTCAACCTTCCTTTACCTTTTCGAATCATTCCGAGTCAGTTTCGGCCAACCCGGTACAAAATGACTGTTTTGCCCCTAGTGGGCCAGTCTCCTTTTCAGACCACATTGGCTCTGGGTATCAAACCGGTAATCTCTTGAGATTGCTTCTTATAGTACTCTCAACATCTCTTTATCTTTTCGGATCATTCTGAGTCAGTTCCGACAAACCCGGTGCCAAATGACCGTTTTGCCCCTAGTGGGCCGGTCACCTTTTCCGACCACACTAACTCTGGGTATCAAACCGGCAACCTTTGGGAAAATTCTGAATAATGTTTCCAAATCTTAAGTCTTCTTCAGGGACAGTCCAAGGTCGTCCTGGCAGCTTTCCAATCCGATTGACCGTTTTGCCCCTAAAAGCCCGGTCACCTTTTCTGACACATCCTATCCGCATTTTTCAAGTCAAATACCTCTGGGACACTATTCTATGCGTTCTTGCTCTTTTCCGGCCCTCTAGGTCATTCCCGGTCTTCCAAACTCCTTCCCGGACTTTTCGGAGTCACTCCTAGTGAAGCCAGGCTAAAAATTGCGTGGTAGTCACTAGTACAGGCACCCAAATCTAGTCAAAGATACGTTTCTTGCCCACTTACAAACTTTCCTAACTGGCTGGTGCCACTAGTAATGGCGCCACGCCAAGAATTGGCCTGGCGTCACTCCTAGTGGCGCCAAGAGCAATTTTGCCTTAGCGCCACTACAACAGTGCTAGGTTTGTCCAACCTCTATAAATACAGAGCCTCCTCCAGCGTGAAAGAGGTTCGCAAACTCAATCTAAAAATCATATATTTCGATATACAGAGCTCGGCACTCCCTAAACCCTAGCTTCCCTAGGTTTTCCAAACCATTGCCACCATATACTAAACCCTAGCCTTCTATACACTCATACACATCCCCATACACTTATACACTAGCCTCCAACCCTCCTTTGAAGACTTGAAGAGCTGCAATCTGAAGATTGAAGATTGAAGACAACTTCTGAAGATTGAAGACGAAGATCAAGACCAAGACCGAAGACAAGCAAGGCGCGCAAAATAAAGAAGACATACGGTAGGCTTCCTATTTAAATTTTTGCACTTCCCTCTCTCTCTTCTCTCTCCTAACCCACTTGGGTTTTCTCTATTTTAATCCCCTATCTCTTTCCCTCCCTTTCTTTGCGTGCTTGAAATAAGGGGATTCCCAGTCCATGTGTAGGATTGGGCTATTGGAGAACCACAGTGTCGGGGGCTTTCTTCTAGTCTAACCGGAGACCACGTGCCTTTGACCCCTTGATTATGTGATAAAGCCTTAGCCTTGTATGTTCATGACCCCAAATTTGCATTGTGCATATAATGATCTTGCATCTTCCAAAAATCGTTTTCAAACTTGTTTTCATAGCATGCATTAAACTTGTTTTCAAAATTATATCAAAATCTCTTTTTCAAAACATGTTTTTCAAAATCACAATCCTAGGGTGATTTTAGCTTTTTCATGGCTAGGGTTGCTTTAGGAAAGTATTACATTCAAAGTGACCAATATGGTCCATATTTTCAAATCTTGTTGTTTTCAAAACCGTTTTCCCAAAGTGGTTCTAGCCCTCTTATGGTTAGAATTGCTTTAGAAAAGTGAGATGTTTTTATTCCTCCTAAAAAATTCTCTTTTCAAAAGTCTCTAAAAAATCTTTTTTCCAACATACTTTCCAAAAACTCTCCTTTCCAAAGTTGTTTTCAAGAACTCCTTTCAAAAATCTATTTTTCAAAACTCCCCTTTTTAACTCCTTTCCAAAATCCTCTCCTTAAAATTCACTTTCTAAAAACGCTCCCTAAAAATCTTTCCAAAAACTCACTCCAACAATCTTCTATCAAAAATCTTTCTAAAAACTCCCTTTCCAAAATCTTCCCTTTAGAAACTCCCCTCTAGGATTTTTCTTCTAAAATCTTCGTTTCCAAAAAAAAAAAACACATTTTCCAAAAACTCTTTCCTTGGTGCCCAAGTCAAGCCCTAGAACTCACAGTTAGGAAACTCTAATTTTCTTCCCCAAAACATGATTCTCAATCTTGCCTTAAACCCTAGGTTTCCAAAATCTCTTGTTTTCACATCCAAACCATACACATTTCCAAAACCTATTTTCTACATCAAAACTATACACTTCCAAATCTAGGGTTTCTAGAAACTTCCTTTTCCAAATCCTTGTCAAATCCAACATTTCCTTTAGGAAATCAAAATCTAGTTTTCCCTTTAGGACACCAAATCCAATCTTTCCGTTTAGAAAACTAGATCCAATCCTCCATTTTTGGAAACAAAATAAAAACACTTCTTCTTAGAAACAAAATCCAAATCTTTCCTAATCCAAACTCTTCCTAATCTTCTACTTTCCTAAACCTTAAGTTTCCAAAACTTGAACATAAAAATCTTTTCTAAATTTTAAAACTCAACTTCCAAATCTTTCCTAATTCAACCATTTCATAATTCTACCCCCTTCCAAATCTTAACTTTCCAAATCCAAGTTTTCGAACATTTCCTAAACTCAAACCTTTCCTAATCTCAAGATCTTCCAAGACTCTAAAACTTTCTAAATCTTAAACTTTCTAAATTTCAAAATCTTTCCAAATCCAAAGCCTTCCAAGTTCAAAACTTTCTTAATTTAAGGCTTTCCAAATCTAAAACTTTCTAAATTCTAAACTTTCTCTAAATTTCAAATCTTTCCAAATCTAGAGCTTTCTTAAGTTGAAACTTTTTTAATTCAAACCTTTTCTAAATCTTTCCTAATTTGAAATCTTTCTAAAATTCTAAGCTTTCCGAATTCAAAACTTTTTTAACTTGAGACCTTTCAAATTCTAAACCTTTCTTAATCCAAGCTTTTCCTAATTCAAAGCATTTTTAAAATTCAACACTTTCCTATTTCAAAACCTTTCTTAAAACGAAACTTTCCAATTTCAAAACTTTTCTAAGTTGAAACTTTCTTAATTCAAACTTTTCCTATTTCAAAACTTTTCTAATTTCAAAACCTTTCTTAATTCGAAATCTTTCCTAAAATGACACCTTCCAAATTTTGAAACTTTCTTAATTTCGAAACTCTCCTAATTTGATAACTTTCCTAATTCGAAAACTTTCCTAAAACAAAACTTTCCTAATTCGAACCTTTCCTAATTCCAATTTTTCTCCAATCTTTCAAGTCCAAGTATTCAAGTCAATTCTTCTCTAAAATCTTTCCAAGTCAAATCCAAGCCTTCTTTTCTAAGTCTCAAGTCTTTCTAGGTTTCCTAAAACCCTTCTTTTCTAAGTCTCAATTCAATCTCTTTTCCAAATTAACCCTTCTATTTTCAGTCGGACTCTTGTCCGAACTATGATTGACATGATTCCTCCAAAAGGATACGTAGGCAACTCTCATGGGTGCGGTCTCCACATTTTTCAAATTTTCAATTCCACAACATTTTTCAAATTTCTATTTCTACAATTACTTTCCAATCTCCAATCCTATAATTTTCTTCAAGTTTCCAATTCTATGATCTATTTCTATTTTCAATCTTCAATTTCAATTTCCAAATTCAATTTCAATCTTCAAATTCAAGCTTCTATCTCTTTCTTTTTAAATCAAATCAATTTCTTTTCAAATCTATTTTCTAAATCAACCCTCTTCTATTGCACTTGCATATCATGCATCATGTTTTTTTTCTTTCTAAACGTTGTTTTCTAAAGTGGATAGGAATGAACAATAGTTAGTTAAAGACTCTCATAAGTGAATCTAGGGTAGATTGACATGTAGGTACCGAAAGGGCGGGGTCGGGTGATAGCTTAGTATGTCTTCCCTACACGTAACCAACCTTCGAACCTAGAGTCACTGTTTTCAAAGACCAAACGGAGTTATTTTTCAAAAAGGGATAAATGTTTTCCAAAGGTTGCCAAATAACCTGTTTTCTTAAAAGCCCTCTCTTGAGGTGGTATTTTCCAAAACCTTTTCCAAAAACCCTAAGTGTAGTTTTCGGATTATTCTTAGTTTTTAGTTGACCTAACTCACCTTAATCAAGTTAGGTGGCGACTCCAAATCTTTTTCTAAAAGCCCTTAATTCAAATCAATTTTCAATTCAAACCTAATCGCACTCATTCTTCTAGAAGGGTGAGTTCTAACGAGAGAGTACAACATTTTTCCCGCTTGTGTGTATATTCCTCGAGTGCAAAAAATCTGGGTGCGACACATCTATAAAAAAAATAATAAAAAAAGTATAATATGCATAAATAAACTATTTTTGTACAAAAACTAACTCTATGTCTTTCTCTTTCTCTCAAATTGAAAATAGGGAACAAGGTAAAACACAAAGAGGAACTAAAGTCAACCCTCAGACATCCCCAGCACCAACACCCACCTCAGAAAGCTCAGATTTTCATGGTTGACAAGAAGTATAGAATAGGGCAATGGCCCACCCTCGACCTCCCTAATCAAAGGACTTTTGACTTGAGAAACCATGAATCAACAAATCTGGGAGCGAGGGGCAAAAATATATCGCTCCCCATCATTATTAGAGGAGGAATCAGCTAAGAAAGGATCACTTGGCTCGCCAATCGTAAGAGGAGCACTCGAAGAAATACCAGCTGTAGAAGACCCAGACTGGCCCCGCTCACAGTCTGCACATCTAGCCAGAAACATGTCCTTCTCTTGGGTAAGGGACTCCACAGTCTCTCGCGAGGACTGACTATCCATCACATCACCCTTTAGGGAAGTGGAACTGCCGAGAACGCCTCGTGGCTGCCTACGTCCCCTCGCAACACCCAAAGGTGGGTCATCATGTGTCGATCTGACTGCTGCTAGCTGCATCTCCAGCAAAGCTACCTCAGCATCTCTCATCCTCAACCGATCATGCAATATCTGTATCAGTCGGTAGTTCTCCCACCTGTGACGATGCCCCTAAACAATCATAGCTGTCAAGAAGTCGGTGTACCCCATGGGAGGTGAAGGAGTCTCAATGAGAAGATCCCCAAGTCTGCTAGGACCTAGCACATAGCACCGAAGCCAATAGTGATAAGTCTCAGTCTCAAGGGGTATGATAGAGAATGGACCATTGTCGTCTACATGAGGAAGCAAAAATCTCCATGTATCTATAACTCTCTCCACCAGCGCTCTCGAGATCAATGCCACAAAAATAAGGGTTAACTCAGCTGCAGATTCTGAATAAGGGATATCCTGACTCCTACCAAGTTGTCGCAGAACCCAAATCCTGAAGAAAGGGGCAATGCCCCACGAGCCTGCTAGGGGCACGAAGGCCCTCTCGGAAGGCTGACCTCTTAAGCAATACCTACCAACCAATCTTGAATACCGCCTGACCGTGCCTGACCTCATGCTCCAGAGGTAGTTAACCTTGGCTGCAACGATCCGCGGAAGCCTCCTTTCATCTGCCATGACTCTCTGAGATCTTGCCTGGGAACGTATATGGTCAAGCTTAAGATACCATGTGTGCTAGAATAAAGAAGTAACAAACAAATGCCCAATCGGCCAAAGCTAGAAGAGAGCAGCGCATCCCTAGAAATGAGTGTCAACAATCTACTGGAATCTCAAAAGACTCACAAAGGTCTCCCCCACAACCATAGGAGCATGGGAGTGCCCCTCATGAATCTCGACAAGCAGTGCACATAACCGATAATCGACCAAGTCATCCCGCCTAATGGAAACATCAACAAGTTTAGGAGATGCAGAACTAGGGCTACCATGGAAAAATGGACCAATCTTGAGGAGTATGCCAATCCCCTATCCGTCGCAAGCTCAAAATGAGAGAAACAACAACTTCATTGGGACATAAGGAAATCGAGGTAGCAGATCAGAAGAAATGGCCGCAAAATGGAGCCCAAGCTGAAAAGCGACAATCGTGATGCGGCCATCCGAAAAAGTAGGTCCCATAATGTCTGCTGAACCATCCCGAAGACCTAAGAGGAAGCCATATTGATGGGGAGTAGGGGCAAGCTCACCTTCCCCAAAATGGAAGAGAGACAAGTTAGGTGGCCAAAAGGGAACCACTATCAGAAAACAAGCTACACTAACAGGAGAGAAGCCATGCAACCAAAGGACTAGCAAAATGTCTTGCTCATCTAGAGGATACCCGTCATACCAAACCCGTAGTCAGCTCAAAATAGCATCGGCCATCCCAAAAGTCAAAAGTGGGAAACTTTGATGTCCATCTCATCCTCGAAGGTTGGCTCAACTAGAGGGAAGGGGTCGACTAGAGGCCTACTCCCCCCTTCCACTCTAGCTAGAAGGTGCTCGATTGGTAGAATGCTGACTACCCCTAGAGCGGCTAGAGATGCCGACAAAATCTATCTAGGCCACCTTCCCGAAGTAGTGACTCCTCTCAAAGCCATCATCGCCCGCATCTGCCATCCTGAAAAGGTAAGGCAGGTAAGAGGTGTGAATGTATCACATGCAGACAAATAATAACATAATAAAGTAAAATAAAATAAAATAAACAACTAACTAAAACCTTCGATTTTTGAAATGAATAAAAGATTTCCTACATACACCCTTCGATTTTCCATCTTCAAATCATGTCTCAAGGGTTTTCTTTCTTTTTCCTTCAAAAAGATTTCATTTCTAAAACCTTTTCTAACTCTTTCCCTAATTTCTAAAAATTTTGGCAGAGTCCCATTTAAAATGGTCCCTACAACACCCATGACATCGACACAAAACATAAACTGTGCACCTCACAACATTAAAATCACATAACATTAGCACCCGTGCACACTCTTCAATTTTTTGAAATTTTCAAAATACTTGTTTTATTTTTCCAATAAATCAATGATTTTCAAAGTTATCCTAAAATTTCTCAAAATCACCTCAAATGTTTTCTAAAATATTCCAATATTTTTCCAAATTTCAAAATCTAAAATCTCAGCAATCTTTCAAGTTTTCTTAATTTTTCTAATTTTATAAATATTTTTTATATTTCAAAAAAAATAAAAAATTCACTAAGTTTTCAAAAAATCATGAAACTTCACACGGTTGTTAAACACATTTTTCTAAGGCACATTGGCCAAAAATCCAGCCAAAAAACCCAATGCCCAAGCCTGTAGGAACAAATCCCAATTCCTACAGAAAACCCTCTTCACATAATCACGTAAAATCACTTAAATTCAATCATACAAGCACCAAAATGTAAAAATAACTTCACCATCATGTTCAAAACATATCAAAATATTAATTTCCACTATTCACATGATTCAAACAAAATTTTAAACATCAAAATCAACAAAAATTTGAAAACTCATTTTTTTTGGAAGTTCTTCAACAAAATCCTCTCTTCCGGCGACTTTTCCGGCGACGTGGTCTCCTTCCGATAAGCACCCGTGATCCCTAAAAGGTGCCCCTTCAAGGTTCAAGTTGATTTCCACGCAAAGACTCTCAGTTCTCCGCAAACTCTCCAAAATATCGCAAATGTTCAAACCAGAATTTTTCTGGTTTTAGCTCCAAGCCTGGCGCCACTAGCAAGGCGCCAAGCATTTTCTGCCAAAGGCGCCACTACTAGTGGTGCCAGTTGCAAAATTTGGGCAGCTTTGCCCTTTTTCCCGCCAAATCTCATTTTTGAAGGCCTTTGTAGCCCGATATCTATTTTCGACCCCCGTTGTCGAAAAATTCCAAATGTCCGTCCCTCTGACTGCCTCACGGTCAACATGGAACTCTTACTTTATCGTTTTCTGTTTTTGACAAGCAAAGAGAAAAAAAGAGGGGCAGCTGTAAGCACCCCATTTTTGACCGCTCGACAGTCTACACTCTGTCCAGACTTGTACTCAAGTCAATATGGACGTATTCCACTCGAAACTAACTCTCTAAGTCTAAATCCCGTGTGTCCATCGCTTTGCGGGCCCACCAAGCCCAAATAGAGGCAAAATGACCAAAATGCCCTTACGGACATTGTCCTTTCCAATTCCAATCCCTCTCCTGAGACAGTTGATTCCTCGAGATGGTAAATCTACTCCGATCAGGCGCGTCTTTCCAAAGACGATAAAACCCCTTTCCAATTCCAATCCCTCTCTCGAGACAGTTGATTCCTCGAGACGGCAATTCGGCACGTTGTCCGAACAAAATCTCTTCGGAACGGTAAGTCCCTTTAAACCTGTCGACCGGGACGAGACCCCAAGTCCCCTAGATGGTAGAACGGTCCACTTTTGGTGCCTGCTAGCCCGCCGATGCAGAAATATCCGTTTAGGCACGCCTTTCAAGAAAGTTGACTTCTCGGGCGCTAAGTCCCTTTAGCAGCTTCCCGAGATCAGGCAGTCTCGGAAATGATCACGAACTATCAGAGTAACGGAAATACTCACAAACATCACAACCGTTAAAGTAGCGAAAATACTTAAAAGCAGGTCGATATTGGGAATTGCCAACAAAACCCTGTATCACGCAACCGCCGTCAGAGTGGTGGAAACACTCAAAACCCAGGTCAACACCGGTGTTTGCTAGCCCACTTTGGTGAAAAATGACCAAACTGCCCCTAGGTCCATTTTTGGCACGTTTCTCGAGAACACACCTGAGTCCTCAGAACAGTAAGTCCAACCTCCTAAGATTGTCTTAAAAGCAATTCCGTATAATTAGGTGCCCTCTAGTCAGTTTCGGGCCAATTTTTAGGCTTTTCGGTCAAGATGACCATTTTGCCCCTAAGCATCAGAAACACCCCAGGGACCATGCCGGCTCTGGGTATCAAACCTGTAACCTCCCAAGAATACTTTTTATAGTGTCCTCAACCTTTCTTTATCTTTTTGGATCATTCCGAGTCAATTCCGGCAAACCCGGTCCAAAATGACCATTTCTTGGCCTTTCGGGCCAATCCCGTTCCTCTAAATCATTCCCGGACTTTTCAGAGTCACTTTTAGTAAAGCCAGGCTAAAAATTGCATGGTAGTCACTAGTATAGGCGCCCAAATCTTCTAAAGATTTGTTGCTTGCCGACCTTAAATATTTCCTAAATGGCTGGCGCTACTAGTAGTAGCGCCAAGCCAAAAAATGGCCTGGGGCCACTCCTAGTGGCACCAGTGTAATTTTTGGCCTGGCGCCACTGCAACAGGCTTCAGAGCAGTCCTCTCTCTATAAATACAGAGCCTCTTCCAGCGTGAAAAAGGTCTGCAAACTCAGTCTAAAAACACCAATATTCGATGTACAAAACTCGTACACTTCCTAAACCCTAGCTTCTCTAGGTTCTCCAAACCCTAGCCACCATACACTAAACCCTAACCTTCTATACACTCATACACACCCCCATACACTTATACACTAGCCTCCAACCCTCCATTGAAGACTTGGATTGCTGCAACTCGAAACTCCCGAAGATCCAAGACAAAGCTCTCAAAGATCAAGACAAAGCGAAGACCGAAGAAAAGCAAGACACACAAAGCAAAGTGAAATAAACAAGACAAGGTAGGCTTTCTCTTTAAGTTTCTGCAGTTCCCCCTCTCTCTTCTCTCTCCTAATCCACTTGGATTTTCTCTATGTTAATCCCCCATCTCTTTCCCCCCCCTTTCTTTGTATGCTTGAAATAAGGGGATTCCCGGTCCATGTGTAGGATTGGACTATTGGAGGATCACCGTGTCGGGGGTTTTCTTTTAGTCTAACCGGAGACCACGTGGGTTCGGCCCCCTTGATTATGTGGTGAAGCCTTAACCTTGTATGTTCAGGACCCCAAATTTGCATTTTGCATATCATCCGCTTGCATTCTTCCAAAAATTATTTTCAAAATCTTTTCAAACTCGTTTTCAAAACTTGCATTAAACTTGTTTTCAACATTGCCTCAAAATCTTCGTTTCCAAAAAACTTGTTTTCAAAATCACAATCCTAGGGTGATTCTAACCTTTCCATGGCTAGGGTTGCTTTTGGAAAGTGTTACATTTAAAGTGACTTTTATGGTCCATATTTTCAAATCTTGTTTTCAAAACCACTTTCTTAAAGTGGTTCTAACCTTCTTATAGTTAGAATCGCTTTAGGAAAGTGAGACGTTTTTATAATTTCCAAAAAAACTCTCCTTTCAAAAGTCTCTCTTTCTAAAACGCTCTTTTTTTCAATATGATTTCTAAAAAATCTTCTTTCCAAAGTTGTTTTCAAAAACTCTCTCCAAAAATCTATTTTCCAAAACTTCTCTTTTCAAACTCCTTTTCAAAACACTCTCTTCAAAATTCACTTTCCTAAAAACTACCCCCAACATTCTCCTTCCAAAAATTTTTCTAAAAAACTCTCTTTCCAAAATCTTCTCTCTAGAAACTCCTCTCTAAGATTTCCTTCCAAAAACTTTGTTTCCAAAAACACACTTTCCAAAAACTCTTTCCATGGAACCCAAGTCAAGCCCAAAGCTAACAATTAGGAAACCCTAATTTTCTTCCCAAAAACATGGTTTTCAAACTCACCTTAAAACCTAGGTTTCCAAAACCCCCTATTTTCTATATCAAAATTACATATTTTCAAAACCTCTTTTCTACATCAAAACTATAGCCTTCCAAATCTAGGGTTTCTAAACCTTTCCCTTTCCAAATCCTTGTCAAATCAAATCTTCCCTTTAGGAAACCAAATACAATCTCCCTATTTAGGAAACTAAATCCTATTCTCCGTTTTTGTAAACAAAATCAAAACACTTCTTCTTGAAAACAAAATCCAAATCTTTCCTAATTCAACTCCTTCCTAATCTTCTACCTTCCTAAATCTTAAGTTTCCTAAAACTTTCAAATCTTTCCTTAAACATTAAGTTTTCACATCTTTCCTAATTCAACCCTTTCCTAACTCTATCCCTTTCCAAATCTTAACTTTTCAAATCTAAGTTTTCAAACTTTTCCTAAACTCAAACATTTCCTAATCTCAAGATCTTCTAAAACTCTAAAACTTTCCAAATCTTAAACTTTCTACATTTCAAATCTTTCCAAATTCAAAGCTTTCTAAATTTAAAACTTTCTTAAGTTAAATCTTTCTAAACCCAAGTCTTTCTAAATTCTAAACTTTCCTAAAACTTCAAATCTTTCCAAATCTAAAATTTTCTAAACTCAAAACTTTCTTACTTTCAAAACTTCCCTATTTCAAAACATTCCAAATTCTAAACTTTCCAACTTTCAAAACTTCCTAATTTCAAAACCTTTCCTAAAATGAAAACTTTCCCAATTTGAACACTTTCCTAAATTGAAACTTTCTTAAAACGGAACTTTCCTATTTTGAAACTTTCCTAATTCAAGTCTTTCCTAAATCCAATCTTTTCCTAAATCTTCCAATTCCAATATTCAAGTCAATTCTTTTTTAAAATCTTTCCAAGTCAAATCCAATCTTTCTTTTCTAAGTTCTTAAGTCTAGGTTTTCTAAAACCAATCTTTTCAAATCTTCCAATTAAAGTTCAATCTCTCAATCTTCCAATCCTCTTTCCAATTAAAATCTCTTTCTTCCAATCCAACCTTCTATTTTCTATTGGACTCTTGTCGGAACTATGACTGACCTGATTCCTCTAAAAGGATACGTAGACAACACTCATGGGTGCGGTCACAACATTTTTTAAATTTCTAATCCCACAACTTCTTTCAAAACTCCAATTCTACAATCTTCTTCAAGTTTCCAATTCCAAAAATCTATTTTCAAATCTTTATTTCCAATTTCTAAAACTTTCCAATTTCAATTCTATCTTTTCAAATCTCTTCTAAAATCAAATCAAATTCTTCTTTTCAAATCTCTTTCCAAATCTATTTTTCAACTTTCTTTTCTTTTCTTGCATATCATGCATCTTGTCTTTTTCAAACATTCTTTTTCAGAGTGAATAGGATTGAACCATTAGTTAGCTGAAGACTCTCATAGGTGAATCTAGGGTAGATTGACATGTAGGTACCGAAAGGGCAGGGTAGGGTGATGGCTTAGTGCATCTTCCCTACACGTAACCAACCTCCGAACCTAGGATCACTAATTTCAAATACCAAAATGGAGTTATTTTCTAAAAAAGGCTAAATATTTTTCAAAGGTTGCCAAACAACCTATTTTTCTTAAAAACCCTCTTGTGAGGAGATGTTTTCAAAATCATTTTCAAAAACCCTAAGTGTATTTTTCAGATATGCTTAGTTTTTAGGTGACCTAACTCACCTTAATCAAGTTAGGTGGTGATTCCAAATCTTTTCTAAAAGCCCTTTATTTAAATCTATTTTTAATTCAAACCTAGTCGCACTCATTCTTCTAGGATGGTGAGTTCTAACGAGAAAGTACAGTGTTTTTCCCGTTTGAGTGTGTATTCCTCGAGTGCAAAAAATCTAGGCGCGACATCAGTCTTAAGAAGGCTAGGCCCAAGCTTGTCTATAGGGAATTTGGTTTTGGGCAAAGCAGGTCCTTTGATGGAAAGTATCATCGCTAAGTTGCCCAATCAATGAACTAGATGAACTCTAAATACAAGTAGAGATGCAAACAATATCCTAAACCTTGAAATTCATCAAGCAAGTGGACTGAAGAAAGGTTTCTCGCATGCCCAGTTGAACACATTTTAAGTTGATAACAATCTTGACATTAGAAAAGGCAAAAATTTCACAACAGTCTTTTCAATTATACAAAGCTGTCTAATAGAAATATGAAGCATATCAGACTGAGTACACACTTGAGAAAGCAGATCGGCAGCAACATCAACAGGATTGGCATGCTTGTAGGCAATGACGAGAGCTTCCGATGGTCTAGCAGGCATGTCAATCGAAACCGTAGCCTCAAGAGTTTTGTTGAGGAAATAAATTATAGAAAGGAAACTAAGTCAAACAACTACAAGAAACCTATCCATGAATTTCTTTACTTTTTTTTTTATGATCATGCAGTTGTATAGAAAGTACAGAAGTTCTAAGAGTCAATAAAAAGCAAAGATATGCTTGAAGAATCATTTTTGCAGCTGTGACATCCTGATTGCCAAGCCCAAAAATCTTCTTAACCTGCTAATGACAACTAAATACACTTGTAACAGAAAGCCAAAAAATCTTATTAAACAAGAGTTCATTTTTTTTCGTGCCCACTGGCTTAAAAGATCATAATCCACCAGTTATCTTGGCAAAAAAGCTTATCAAACTTCTCTAATCAAAAAAATTCAAAGCAGTTTAATTGAGTCTTCTCTCTCTTACACTCACTCTTTTTTCTCTCGTCTTTTTGCTATATCATCCCAAACCAACTAGGATTTGACAAGACATTATGAATGAATAAACGACAATAGTCACATAGTCAACAGATTAAAACAAGCTTATGGGTCCATGAGTTTACACAGTAACAAAGAAAGAGTTTTTATGGTCCTTGTTTACAATCTAGCTAGTCCACTCTTCCGACGAGTTGAAAACAAATAGCTTGCCAAATTAATCCAGAATCATGTCCTAATTGCAACACCACAATCAACTAACAATCATAATTTACACAACAAAAGAAAATTATTTGTTGCACAAAGTCCTTGAAAAGGCATACAAAAATAAGTAAAAAGCTTCACTCCTTAGTGTCCATAGTCCTACCACTCTTCCAAGAAGTTCTTATACTACTGCTAACAACCAAAAATGCACATGAGCAATAGCAACACTGTAGGGGGAGAAGAAACAGGAAGGCAGAAAGGAAACAAAGCTAGTGGGAGGGGAGACCAAACAAGACATGACAATCACTTTCTAAAACCTGTTTCTCATAACGTAGTAAACAACTACTCCAAACACAAATGCCACCACGTACATTTTGGGACAAAATGAAATTAAAAAAAAAAGTTTAAAAATTAACAAACAAGGTGGACAATCAAGGTTCTCGGATGACTTTCTGATTTGTGACCAAGTTTTGCTAATGATATCAAAACAACAAAAGGACAAGCTTCCGCTCTATATCTCTCTTGTTTTTGCTCACATTGTCCAAAGGAACAAATTGCTCTAATGTAAACATCCCACTAGAGAAAAGATGTCATATTAACGCTTGCCAAAATGCTAAATAAACTTAAAGCTACGAATTGAAGTGGATGGAAGAAGCAAGACCACATTATGAATCAACATCAAAGACTACCTTCACACCTAAAAGAAAAAGTGCACCACGCATATGTTACTAATTTTTTCCATTTTTTTCATTTGTGGGGTTAATGCAAAAAAGCTTATAGTAGTGGCACAAATGAAATATATATATATATATATATATATATGTATATATATTAAGGTGTACATCTTCTGCTTAATACCATGCATACTGTAGACAATTTTTTGGTAATTACACAACAACAAATAAATCGAATTGCTAAAATGTCAATGTAATTCTCACCCTTTAAGCCGCCCAATATGCGTGTCATTGAAGCAAAAGGACCACAAGCAATTCCCACAGAAATTAGTTGCAAGTTTGTTAGGAGAGAAAGGGAAGAGAAAAGAAGAGAATAAACAAAGGGAAAGCTGAAAAGAAGGGAGAAGAGAAATACACTATTCTCCTATTTGGTTCCAAAAAGAGCAATTTCAAGGGAGTGCAAACCAAAGACACCAAAAAGGAGAAGCCAATAACCAAATCAAGTGGTTAGGAGTGCATACTATTAGGGCTACAAAAGATAAAATTCTACATAGAATGTTCCATTATTTACTCAAATTGAGGCCCAAACACCACAAAACTAATTGAAAACCTCAGAAAAAACCCATCATTCATTAGCGAGTGCATCACACGGCAAACCTCAATCCAAAGTGGGTAAATAGCAACAACCGAAACAAACTTGCAAAATTATTATCCTCATCGAAGAAAGTTCTTTATTATTACTACTATTTGGATAAGTCTTATCCAAGAAAGTTTTGATTCAAGGGTTCTCCAGAGCATTCTTCTACAAACCTAATAACCATAAATCCTTATCTCATTGATTAATTGACACAAAAACAACCGAAGGAAGTCCAAGTAATCACCTATAATTACAAATCCAATGAAGACCTCTCATCTCTACACTATTCAATTAACAATCATTGAAAAATTTGCCACCAACCCACCTGAAAAAACAACCCAAGTTATTGATGCGAGTCATGTAGCCATCCTAAAGACCAGAAGAGGCAAACTAAAAGGATGAAAACAAGAGAGAGAGAGAGAGAGAGAGAGAGAGAGAGAGAGAGAGAGAGAGAGAGAGAGAGAATTCCTAGCTTGCCAGCAACAAGATTAGGTAAATGCATTGAGTAAACTAAACTAAGAGAAATATTCACATTAGAGCTCAAATGCATAAGAACTCCTTCATTGCCTACGAGAAAACCAGCCAGAATAAAAGCTATGGCACATTAGAGTGCATCTTCCTCCAATGCAAAGATGCACCTAGTAGGCCACGACACAACAAATAAAGATACCAAAACATCAAAAAATTTGTAAATTGGGAAATATAGGTACCGCAACCATTGGACACCCACACCATTTCAAGTTGCTCCTACTGTCCCCTCAGAACTCGATCTCCCTGCAATGTGCAACCAACAACAAAATTGGTTAAGGCCACTAGGAAAACTAGGTAGCCAGAGGAAGGGGACGTGGAAGGAAAAATAATTTAATTGAAAAGAAGATAGAAGGCTAGAACGAATGTGTGTCCTTCCTAAACAACACTAGGAGAAGTGAACCCTGCAATACAAAACCACTAGAGTCTGCAGCAACCAAACAAAATAAAAACTGATATCCATACAATTGGAAGGACAAACGACATGCAGCCTAGTGGCAGTAGTCTAGAGGAGGAATATTAAATATTTCAAAGACAAAGCACGTCAAGTTTTGCCCAACCATTGATCACAAAATGTTTCCAAGCACCACCAATGTAGTATCATCTAAACCAAAACCTTAAGTTTTGCTCAACCATTGGATAACCCTACACATCATATGAAATCCACACAACAACCCCCACCTTAACAGAAAGAGAAAAAAAAAGGGAGAGAGAAAGAGAAGGGTTCCAAAAGAGGTAAAATAGTCTAACTTGGTCTCGCAAAAGGATTATGATTCTAACTATATATCCAGGTCTGGTTATTTCAGATTTATGGCCACATCTACCAAAACTCCTGCTGCACACAACAGAATCCTGATTACATCAGTGTGGCAACATGCAAGGCCAGCAGAACATTAACAAAGGAATCAAATAAGGAATACTACTGACTTACAGTCCACCAAGAAAACAGAACCTGACTCCAGCTGAAAAAGTAAAGCCAAAACGTCAGCTGAACTAATGTGCAGAGGTTGGAAAGCAATCAACTGCCACAACTAAACCCAACTTGGCCCGAAACAACCACTTCAAAAATACATACAGAATTTCATAAGCCATCAAGTCCAAGAAAAAAAAAAAAAAAACAGCAACAACACAGACAGACAAGAGAGAAACCCACACCATGGCCTTATGTCCCTTTTATTGTTCCAATGCAAAATCAACCCAGGACAATGAAAGAAAATTAAACATTTCCCATGTCATCATAGCTCTTATTAAATCCCAAACATATAATTACAGATTGGAACAGAAGCTCACGAAAGCACTAAGTGGACCACGCTTCATACTCCATAAGCCTTTGCGATAAGACATAAACTCCACCACGTATAAATATAAGGATCATGACTAAGCAAGCACATTTGTGAAGAGTTCCAATCACCAGCGGCAGTAACCTCTAAAAAATGAAAAAATAACAAAATTTCAACATGCAACAAGACTACCATAGATAACAATACTCTACAAAGGACAAGGGAGACATCCTAGTTCGATCCATATTCTTAGTGAAAATGTGTATTTAACCAAGGCTAAGAAAGAGCAACCACCAAAGCTACGCCGTGTTCGTCCACCGAAAACAAGTGTAATCATTTCCAAGTATGATCTTTAACTCCATGAAAAACAAACAATGCATGTTATAATGCAACATCCAAATTGAAAATCAGCTAAAAAGCACATGTCTATTAAATCCCCCTAAGTCAATCCACTCACCCTACAGGAGACAACATAGCAAACACCACAAACCATTCCCATTTAACCCATCCTTGCAGCAAAACATGTATGTGCATGATATAACGGGTTGCTAATAAGAGAAATATAATAAGTTGCAAGAATTCATGGCTTCTATATATTCTAACCAAGCACATAAAACAAATAATGACAACCATAGAAAAAAGGGAACAAATTCCCATCCACCCCCATCCATACCTGATTTCTGCAGCAAGTGTACAACAAGTGTGAACATATCCCTACAAAAAGGAGATCCTCATATTAGATGAGGATCTAACACAACCAACTTTAAATAAAATAACCCTCAAATGCATCTACGTTAGGACCCAAAAAACAAAAGAAGAAGAAGAAGAAGAAAATCAATATTCCACACAAGAAGCTAAAATGGCTAATACACACGGAAAATGTATTACACGAAATTCTAAAAAATGACTACAACAGCTTCCTCAAGTATCCTTCCACATACCTATGGTCTGCAAACCACCAGGAAAAAAAAAATCTAAATGGCCACCAAAAAAATTATGCAAAAGTATAAGCTAGTGACAACAGTATGAGAGAAAATTTGAGTAAGAAGGAAGGGGTTCAGTAATAAAGCAAAACACCAAAAGCACACGGTCGAGAATAAAATTCAAAAATGAATGAAGCATAGCCTGCACAAGATCCAGGATGGTACCAAGGCAAGAGAACCTGCAAGATTAAGAAAATGACTAATAGATTAAGAAAATGTATTAACCAGGTCAGTTTCTGAGACTCACTTCTATCAGACCACCCTTCTATCTACTTAATAAATACTACAAATAGCCAAAAAAATGAAAGAAAAAAGAGCCTAAGGATATTTTCCACGAGTAAGAAACCGAATAGTTCTCAGACTGCTTATTTGCATAGTATTCATGGCCCAACACTTATGGATCTTTGGAAACAAGGATCTATATATTTAGAGTCAAAAGCCACAAAACACTAGTGCATATAGTGGTTGGGGATAAATAAAAAACGCAGTTGAGAGGAAGGCATATGGATATAGTCTCCCCAAAATAAAAAGACAATGTTTGCTTATGTCATGCAATTCTCTAGAAAAAAAATTGGCTCTCCTTAACTTGATTGCACACACTAGAACTTTCTACCCAAAAGAAATTCACAAGAATTATACCCATCAAATAATACCATATGGAGTTCAAAAAGCTACTCTACTAAAGGAAAGGATAACAGGCAATTGGTGTCATAAAAAAGTGAAGTCCTTAACTACCAGAGATATAGCAACAGAGTCATCATACACAACTTTCATTGACTCCAAACTATCAGCACCTAAAGCAAACTCCTCTACAAAACTTCTGAGCAAGCAAGCTACATGCTGATTGATCAAACATTATATTTCAAATCATCCAAAAGTACATAAATCTTTATCGTATGCAAACACCCAAAAAAGTATATGAGCAACAGCAACAATGCAGGCAAGAAGGAACATTAAAAGGAAAATGTGGAAATAAAACAAAGGTGGTAAGAGAGGTGCAACAAACAAGATATAGTTCGCACTTCCATCCTCTACATATGAACATCATACATTCTTGAGTCTAAAATGGGTTTTCAAAGACAACAAAAAGCAACAAAATAGTTACACCATGAAACATATATAGCCACATACATTTGAACATGGAACAAAACACCAAAGAAAAAATCTAAAGTGAAGTAAGAAATTACAGAATCTTGTGATACACCCTCGGTTTTTCTCATGGTCAAGAACAGAAAAGCCGAGCTTCTAGTCTATATCTCTTGTGCTCACATGTCCAAAACAAGTTGCTCTCACCATCAAACATGTCCATTAGAGAAAAGATGGCATGTTAATACAATTCAAAATGCTAAATAAATTTAAAGCCAAGAACTACAATAAATAGAATAGGGTACCTACACTCTTAGAAAACATAATTGAATCGCAATATACTTCAACATACAAAATTTCTCTTATAGTAACCTTTTTTCTATTTCTCTTTTTTTTTTTTTGGGGGGGGGGGGGGGGAGGAGAAGTGCAGTTCATGCTTTACTCGTACTAGTCACTACAATAAAATAAAATAAAGTGTAATTATGCAAATTATCATAGTCTCAATAGTATCCATGCACACGATCATATAAATCATATAATGTTCATAGGTTACTAGAACTTAATATACATGAACTAACATGAATTTCTAGACTCTTTATCTCAAGATGACGAGATTCATAAAAATAACCCAAGCGGGTGTATACGGTGAACTCGCAAATACGAGACTTGAGTATAAAACAATAGTAGTAATGAATTATTCAAATCCCAGATCAATTCACACTACTAGAAGTCAAACCAATAATATTTGTAGGATATTCAATGGAAACTCTCCCTCAATTGATAATGCCAACCGCATTCATAATTCTTCCTTTTGAGTAAGAATTTTCTTTTGTTCTTGTAATCACGTGGTGGCTTTCACACTATTGAATATGGTAGCCCTTTCTACGATTTTACCTAGGGGGTGCATATTTTGATATACATCCATAGTGGCTTTCACACATACTCATAGGTAGCCCTTTCCATCATGCGATTTTTTTTTTCTTTTCTTTTTTTTTTTTTTTCTTCACCACTTTTCACACTATTGAATATGGTAGCCCTTTCTACGATTTTACCTAGAGGGTGCATATTTGATATACATCCATAGTGGCTTTCACACATACTCATAAGTAGCCCTTTCTATCATGCGATTTTTTTTCTTTTCTTTCTTTTTTTTATTCACCACAACCATGAGGGAATTATGAAGGAGATGGGAAACATGATTTTTGGTCAATCTAGTATGCAATTTTCTCTTAGAACGTGAGAATAATTCAAACTAATAAAACACACATACATGTTTCAATCAAGTCAATCACACCAAGTGTGCACAATGAGCACTAGGTTTATAATCATAAAAGACACCACTCAAAACTAAGAGTAAAGATATAAACTTTAGTTATGCACACTAGTTTTAGACTAACACTATTTACATTACTCTCATCATATGAAATTAAGCACAGAAGTGATGAACTCCTCAAATATGCATAAATCACAAAAAAAAATTTTTTTCTATTTTTCAATAACAAAAAAAAAAATCAAAAAGTATGATCATAGCAATAGAACAAATGAATAAGAATCAAATAAGTTTCCATGCTATGTCGGAATGAAGACCCTAATCAGAAAGTTGCCAGAGACTGTATCACCAAAAACAAAAAATGGTAGGCACATTTAACTTCGAAATCAAAATATACCATGAAACAGCCACCGAAAAAAAAAAAAAAGAAAGAAAGAAAACAACAAACTGCGTCTAACTAAAGTTGTATTAGAAAGTAACATAATTGAAACTAAAGGGGCTTGAAAGCTTACCTTATTATTATCAAAAGAAGAAAGGTCTGGAAATAGATTACAACTCTTGCAGAAGAAAGGGTTGGAAACAGATAACAACTAAACCTGTCAACAAAATTTACAACTCAATTGTAGAACATAAAGTAGGAAACAGATTACAACTCAGTTGTAGAACACAAAGCAGGAAACATTGCCTCTAAAGTCACATTGACTCAGAAATTCTAGGCCAGAAAGAAACTGAGGATGCTACAAAAAATTATAAACATACTTTCTCATAAAATTCAAGATGCTTTCATCTTGCTAACTAAAAGATCCAAGAAAATCAAGTTTCACAGGAACATGATTCCATATAAAAAACAAAAAAAGATTGGGGTCAGCTTGAATTTTCATAAATCAGATGGAAAAGACCCATAAGATGATTAATTTTGAAACCCATATAAAGTACATTCATCATTTGTGCACCAAAGATTTCGAAAGAAAAAACAAAAATAAGAAGCACAGAAACAGAGTAACAAAGAAAACGATAATTCTTGGAAAACATACATCCAATAACATGAACTTGTAATTCAATTCAAATTTCAAACCCACTAATTAACGTAATCCACATCACACAGTTTAAAAGCTTCCGAGCTGAACATGTTTGGCCCTAACATAGGAAGAGTCGCTGGTAGGCACTTAGTGAATGAAATAAAAGAGATCAGCTTGGCCTGAGGGGGCGACTACTTTTTTTCTAAAAGTGGCTCATTGGACACCCTAGAGACCATCGCCTCAACTTCCCAGTAGGCTGTGGCGGCGTTGAATAAACCCCTCACCTCGTATTAGGTTTCCACAATAAGACCTTCGACTCGGAACAATTTGATTATGACTCGTTAAGTACAAATCCTTCAGGCGCTTTTCTTGATTGACAAAGAAAAGGCTTTCAGTGCTTGGAAAACCACTTGGTTTGGCCGAAAAATTCCACACAGAGAGAGAGAGAGAGAGAGAGAGAGAGAGAGAGAGAGAGTTGTGAGGAATGAAAAGGCAAGCACAGAGGGAGTTGGGGAAGGAACGGGACAACTAGCCGTTACATATATAAGTATGCGTCAATACCTCTTAATAGGGTTTAGGGTTACCATAGATTTTGGCATGTGGCGAGTTTTTTTACTAAATTCTCTAGTTATTTATAACTTTTACAATTCATATAGCTTTTAATGATATTTTGAAAGCATGTGAATCGGGATAGCTCCAATAGAACTTATGACTTGTTTGGTACAATTTTCTTTTAATTTTTTTATTTTATTTTTTTAGTTTATAAATAAAAAAAAGTTAATTTTTTTTAACAAAGATAACATAAGCAGAAAAGTAAAAAATAAAAAGCAAAAAAGCTTCAAAATCTTGGCTTTAAGGTCAAACCAAAAAAGCTTAAAAAAAACCCCCAACTAAACGGACTCTTAGAGGTTTAAATCATGGCTCCATTATCTACATTATAAATTTCAAATTTTAAAAAAATTTCTTGTAGAATAGTTAGATTTGATGTCATGGTTCTAATACATGACTTCTAATTTTGAGTTTAAAATTGTTTCTAAGAACAATATGAGTTTGAGAAATAAATTAAAAAGAACTTGAATTTGAAAAATAAATTTTCGAGCACACAACAAACCACCCTATTGCATTCTATATGTCAAACATTTGATTTGTTAGGGGAGAGAATGTGACTATATTTAACTGTTGTATCAATTTTTTTATCTTTTTTTTCAAGTTTTTTCTATATTTTTTAATGAGTTGAATTTGCATAAAAATTGACACTCTTTTAGATAATAGATGTATAGGAAACAAAAACTTAAATCATGATTCAAAATAATATGAGAAATAAAAATACGGATACACGAGATTTTTTTGTTTATGTTTCCAATTAACAATCCCACATTACTGGTTCATAGAGAATTAGAGGAGATTTACCAATGAATCACAAAATGCTATGGTTCTTGCATATAATTTCTTAATTTATTCAAAAGTAATTTGCGTGATCATGCACCCGTTCTTTCCTAGTTATAAGGGAAAAAAAGTACAGCTGGTTGGATCCTGCCTATTCTTGAAATGTATCCTCTTTCACAGAGTTTTATTAACAATTATAATTTAGTAATAGCCATATTTGTCAATCTGATACTAGCTAACGTTTAAGGTACTATTGTTATGGCGTCTAGGGTACTGTTTTGCATTTATTATAATAAATATTATCTGTTTATAAAAATTTCTATATTTACTTGCAAAATTTGATATATATATATGTATGTATATGTCGCGCCCAGATTTTTTGCACTCGAGGAATACACACACAAGCGGAAAAAATGTTGTGCTCTCTCTCGTTAGAACTCACCCTCCTAGAAGAATGAGTGCAACTAGGTTTGAATTGAAAATAGATTTGAATAAAGGGCTTTTAGAAAATATTTGGAGTCGCCACCTAACTTGATTAAGGTGAGTTAGGTCACTTAAAAACTAAGCATAATCCGAAAACTACACTTAGAGTTTTTGGAAAATGATTTTTGAAAATACCACCTCAAGAGAGGGTTTTTAGGAAAAACAAGTTGTTTGGCAACCTTTGGAAAATATTTAGCCCTTTTTGAAAATAACTCCTTTTGGTCTTTTGAAAATAGTGATCCTAGATTCGAAGGTTGGTTACGTGTAGGGAAGACGCACTAAGCCATCACCCTACCCTGCCCTTTCGGTACCTACATGTCAATCTACCTTAGATTCACCTATGAGAGTCTTCAACTAACTAATGTCCAACCCTATCCACTTTGAAAAATAATGTTTAAGAAAAACATGATGCATGATATACAAGTACAAGAAACAGAAAGTTGAAAAATAGATTTGGAGAAAGATTTGGAAAGAAAGATTTGATTTGATTTGATTTGATTTTAGAAGAGATTTGAAAAGAAAGAATTAAAATCAGAAAGTTTTAGAAATTGAAAATAGATTTTTGGAATTGGAAACTTGAAGAAGATTGTAGAATTGGAGATTTAAAAAAAAAAGTTGTAGAATTAGAATTTGAAAAATGTTGTAGAATTTGAGATTTGAAAAATGTGGGACTGCTACCATAAAGGTTGCCTACCTATCCTTTTGGAGGAATCAGATCAGTCGTAGTTCGGACCAGAGTCCGATTGAAAATAGAAGATATGATTGGAAGAAAGAGATTGAATTGAAAATTGGATTGGAAGATTGAGAGATTAAACTTTGGTTGGAAGATTTGAAAAGATTTGACTTTGGAAAACTTGGTTTTAGGAAACCTAGACTTACGAACTTAGAAAAGAAATATTGGATTTGACTTGGAAAGATTTTAGAAAAGAATTAACTTGAATATGGGACTAGGAAGATTAGGAAACTTGGAATTTAGGAAAGATTCGGATTAGGAAAGTTTCGAAATAGGAAAGTGTCATTTTAGAAAAGTTTTGGAATTATGAAAGTTTTGAAATAGGAAAGGTTTTGAATTAGGAAAATATTGAATTTAGAAACGTTTTGAATTAGGAAAAGTTTAATTTAAGAAAGGTTTAGAATTTGGAAAGCTTCAAGTTAAGAAAGTTTTGAATTTGAAAAACTTAGAATTTTAGAAAGATTTTAAATTAGGAAAGATTTAGAAAAGGTTTGAATTAAGAAAGTTTCAACTTAAGAAAGTTTTGAATTAAGAAAGTTTTGAGTTTAGAAAGCTTTGGATTTAGAGAGATTTGAAGTTTTAGAAAAGTTTACAATTTAGAAAAGTTTGGAGTTTGAAAGTTTCGAATTTAGAAAGTTTAGGATTTAGAAAGTTTGAGAGTTTGAGTTTTAGAACACCTTGAGATTAGGAAAGGTTGAGTTTAGGAAAGATTTGAAAACTTGGATTTGGAAAGTTAAGATTTGGAAAGGGGTAGAATTAGAAAAGGGTTGAATTAGAAAAGATTTGAAAGTTGAATTTTAAAATTTGGAAAAGATTTTTGTGTTCAAGTTTTGAAAAGTTAAGATTTAGGAAAGTAGAAGATTAGGAAGGAGTTGAATCAGGAAAGATTTGGATTTTGTTTCTAAGAAGAAGTGTTTTGATTTTGTTTCCAAAAACGAAAGATTGGATCTAGTTTTCTAAACCGGGAGATTGGATTTGGTTTCCTAAAGGGAAGATTTGATTTGACAAGAATTTGGAAAGGGAAGTTTTAGAAACTCTAGATTTGGAAGACTATAGTTTTGACGTAGGAAAGAGGTTTTGGAAATATGTAATTTTGATATAGAAAACAGGGGGTTTTGGAAACCTAGGTTTTAAGGCAAGTTTGAAAATCATGTTTTTTGGAAGAAAACTAGGGTTCCCTAATTGTTAGCTCTAGGGCTTGACTTGGGCTCTAAGAAAAGAGTTTTTGGAAAGTATGTTTTTGAAAATGAGTTTTTGGAAGAAAATCCTAGAGAGGAGTTTCTAGAGGGAAGATTTTGGAAAGAGAGTTTTTTAGAAAGATTTTTAGAAGGAGATTGTTGGAGAGAGTTTTTACAAAAGTGAATTTAAGGAGTGTTTTTAGAAAGGAGTTCAAAAAGAGAAGTTTTGGAAAATAGATTTTTGGAGGGAGTTTTTGAAAACAACTTTGGAAAGAAGAGTTTTTAGAAATCATATTGAAAAAGAGGGTTTTAGAAAGAGAGACTTTTGAAAAGAGAGTTTTTTTGAAAAGTATAAAAACGTCTCACTTTCCTAAAGCGATTCTAACCATCAGAAGGCTAGAACCACTTTAAGAAAGTGGTTTTGAAAACAACAAATAGTTGAAAATATAGACCATGTTGGTCACTTTAAATGTAACACTTTCCTAAAGCAATCCTAGCCATGGAAAAGCTAGAATCACCCTAGGATTGTGATTTTGAAAACAAGTTTTGAAAAAGAGGATTTTGATGCAATTTTGAAAACAAGTTTGAAAACGATTTTAAAAACAACTTTGAAGACGACTTTTGGAAGAATGCAAGAATCATGATATGCACAATGCAAATTTGGAGTCATGAACATACAAGGTTAAGGCTTCACCACATAATCAAGGGGGCCGAACCCACGTGGTCTCTGGTTAGACTAAAAGAAAGCCTCCGACACAGTGACCCTCCAATAGTCTAATCCTACACATGAACCGGGAGTCCCCTTATTTCAAGCATGCAAAGAAGGGGGGGAGAAAGAGATGGGGGATTAAAATAGAGAAAATCCAAGTGGGTTAGGAGAGAGAAGAGAGAGGGGGGAAGTGCGAAAATTTAAATAAGAAGCCTACCTTGTGTCTTCTTTATTGGCTTTGCGCGCCTTGCTTTCTTGCTTTTTCTTCGGTCTTCGCTTCAGTCTTTGAGAGCTTTGTCTTGATTTTCAAATCTTCATAGTTGCAGAACTCCAAGTCTTCAATGGAGGGTTGGAGGCTAGTGTATAAGTGTATGTGGGTGTGTATGAGTGTATAGGAGGCTAGGGTTTGGAAAACCTAAGGAAGCTAGGGTTTTGGGAGTGTACAAGCTCTGTATATTGAAATTTAGGGTTTTTAGACTGAGTTTTTGGGCCCTTTTCACGCTAGAAGAGGCACTGTATTTATAGAGATGGGATAGACTTGGTGCCTGTTGCAGTGGTGCCAGCCAATTAGGCAACTATTAAGGTTGGCAAGCAACGTATCTTTGACTAGATATGGGTGACTATACTAATGACTACCATGCAAGTTTTAGCCTGGCTTCACTAGGAGTGACTTCAAAAAGTCTGGGAATGATTTAAAGAGGTCGGGAATGACTTGGAAGGCTGGAAAAGAGCAGGAACACTTAGAGTAGTGTCCTGGAGGTATTTGACTTGAAAAATGAGGATAAGATGCGTCAGAAGGGTTGACCAGGCCTTTAGGGGCAAAACAGTCAATCAGACTAGGAAGCTACTGGGACAAACTCAGAATGGACTGGAAAAAGACTCAAGACTTGGAAACGTTATTTAAAATGTTCCCAAGAGACTACTGATTTGATACCCAGAGCCGGTGTGGTTGGAAAAAGCGACTGGCCCACCAGGGGCAAAACGATCATTTTGCACCGGATTTACCAGAACGGACTCGGAATGATCCGAGAAGGTAAAGGAAGGTTGAGAATACTATAAGAAGCAAACTCAGGAGATTACTGATTTGATACCCAGAGTCGGTGTGGTCGAAAAAAGAGACCGGCCCACCAGGGGCAAAACGGTCATTTGGTACCGGATTTGCTGGAACTGACTCAGAATGATCCGGAAAGGTAAAGGAAGGTTGAGAATACTATAAGAAGCAATCTCAGGAGATTACCGGTTTGATACCCAGAGCCGGTGTAGTTCCCGGGGCGTTCGGATGCCTAGGGGCAAAATGGTTATCTTGACCGGAAAGTTTCAGAATTGATCTGAAACTGACTAGAAGGCACCTAATCATGCTGGAATTCTTTTAAGACAATCTTAGATAGTTGGACTCACCATTCTAAGGACTCAAGTGTGTTCTCGAGAAACGTGTCAAAAAAGGCCCAAGGGGCAGTTTGGTCATTTTTCACCAAAGTGGGCTAGTAGGCACCGGTGTTGACCTGGGTTTTGAGTGTTTCCGCCACTCTGATGGCGGTCGCGTCATATAGGGGTTCGTTGGCAATTCCCTATATCGACCTGTTTGCGAATATTTCCGCTACTCTGACGGTTGTGATGTTTGTGAGTATTTTCGCTACTCTGACGGTTTGCGATCATTCCCGAGACTGCCTGATCCCAGGAAGCTGCTAAAGGGACTTAGCGCCTGAGAAGTCAACTTTCTCGAAAGACGTGCCTAAATAGACATTTCTACATTGGCGAGCTAGCAGGCATCAAAGGTGGACCGTTCTGCCATCTAGGGGACTTGGGGTCTCGTCTCGGTCAACAGGTTTAAAGGGACTTACCGCTCTTAAGAGATTTTCTTTGAAAAACGCGCCAAACCGTCTCGAGGATTATACTGTCACGAGAGAGAGATTAGAATTGGAAAGGGGTTTTATCATCTTCGGAAAGACGTGCCTGATTGGAGTAGATTTACCATCTCGAGGAATAAACTATCTCGAGAGAGGGATTGGAATTGGAAAGGGGTCTTATCATCTTCAGAAAGACGAGCCTGATTGGAGTAGATTTACCGTCTCGAGGAATCAACTGTCTCGAGAGAGAGATTGAAATTGGAAAGGGGACTTATCGTCTTCGAAAAGACGTGCTTGATTTGGAGTTGGAAAGGAGTAATGCCCCTTAAGGGCATTTCAGTCATTTTGCCTCTATTTGGGCCCGGTGGGGCCCGCGAAGCGATGAATTGACGGGATTAGATTTAGAAAGTTAATTTGGATTGAAATATGCCCACAATGACTTGAACACAAGTCTGGACGGAGTGTAGACTGTCGAGCGGTCAAAAATGGGGTGCTTACAGTATATAAATGTATATATACATTACTATTATTAAGAATAACTTGAGTTCAAGAAATACGTAAAAATCACTTGAATTAGAGAAAAAATTCTCTAGCACACAAAACTAACCTACTATACTCAATGTCAGTCAAACTGCCAACTTGTTGGGCAAGAGAAAATGAGTACTATTGCTATGTCACATCTTTATTTTTTTTCAATTGTTATATATTTTTAATGAAGTTAAATTTTCATACAAACTTACTTTCTTGTAGATAATAAAAAATAAAAATACACATAGAAAATGAAAATTTTGAAACATGGTTCAAAATAATATGAGATATGGAAAATAGTGATATAAGAATATAAAATATGTACAAGAAAAATGTATTGAGAATCTTAAAAATTGTAAATAGAATACTAGCATACCATCATGAACAACTAAAATATTAGTATAAATAATATTTGACGAACTTGTAAGACCAATTACATATTAATAATAAAAATAAACTTTAAAAATACACAAAAGTTATAAAAATACGAGAAGTGCGCCAATAAGAAATTTCCTCAAGTTTTTCCCAAGTCATTTTAAACCTTATTAGTGTTTCTGCCTCATCTCAATAACGTGCATTAGAATTTTTTATTTTTAAATTTCATGAGATGTTTGGCAACTATGGGTTACTTATTGCTATATTTGTTAATCTGATACCATCTAACATACTAGTTTTGCTATATGTTAAACGATGTATTTTCTAATTATTTTTTGATAATTTTTATTACAAATATATATATACTAGGTGTCAACCCATGCAATGCACAGAGGAGTAAGGGTTCTTCATATTTATAATGCAAAATGTTATAAATAGAAATATTTTAAGTCTAATATCCATAACAATTAAGATACATATCAAGAATATTTATCTTTTTTTTAGTATCTTATTTATTCACTAAAAAAAAATAAATTAAATAGTTATACTTTGTAGCATAACCCCAACCAAACTAAGTACAATATCAATCTTATCTTATATATATATCTTATAAAACTAGAACTTTTTAGTATCTTCTTTGTTCACTAAAAGAAAAAATTAAATAATTATAGTCACTTGATGAATACCATATCAATCTTATCTTTATATATATATATATATATATATCTTATACAAGTAACTGAGCAAATTCTATAATTATCAAACCACTAGCCCATGTGAAGTGGTATTTACCAAGTATAAGAGCATCTAAAGTGCCACGTAGGTGCCACTTAGGAGAGATTTAAAAATTAGGGCGAACATAGCTTATGTATATATATATATGATTGGCCTTTCAGAATTTAATTTACTCTCCAAAAAAGAAATTTGAAATTCTAAAACTTAAAGTATGTCTATTGCTTGCACGTGGGTTCCAAAATTCTAATACTTCAGTACATGTGGAAAATCCTTTGTTTGCACGTGGGTACTACTAAAACTTTGAATAAACAATCAGAGGACAAGCAGCCAAGGATAAGAGACCCGAGAAAAAGGGAGATAAGAGGCAAAGGGTGAAAGAGAGTGATGGTTTGCAGCCATGTAGGTTATTCCTAGCTAGTTTTCTGATCAATAACTTGAGGTAGGTGAGGGAATTAATCCTTTTAGTTATATTTTTTGTATGTGCAACAAAGTGGTGGTTTGTTATATTATTTGTAGGTTTGTGTAAGTGCCTTATCCACACAACAAGAAAGTTCTTGGTGACTAGTTGATGGATTGCTTCTTCGATTAGAACCTTGACAGAAAATTCTTTGACAACAATCCAAGAATAACAAACAAAAGGATCCAATATTTATAGGTATGCCAAAACTGTTGAATACTCACACACACATTATCTAGAGCGAGGTAGAAGTTTCTAGAGAGAGTTGGTGTTGAACTCTCAACAGGTGGATCCCCTGTCTGTTAAGTGAGGTCAAATACTTCGTCTAGTAGGGGACATAGTGAGTGATGGAACAAAATTGACTTGGTGCTTGGAGCACTAAATAAAATTTTCTTACTATGAGAGGACTGTTCCGCCCTTTTATATATAGAATGATTTATTATGCGTGATGTTATGGCCTTTACTTAATTCAAGATTCTTAAGTGCTCTGCCCTTTGGTTAGTTCCTATAATCTATTTATGATATAAAAATAAAATAAAATGAATACAAAATTTTGTTTGATTACATAGAAAAAGGAGAAAAAGAATGTCAAAGACCGTTCGAATTAAAAGTACTAAAAAAGAAGAGAAACTAAGAAAAAAGGCTTAAGCCGGTGGATGAATAAAATCAAGTGCATGACTTTGACTAATCCCTGTAGGACTTCTTCGATTCTTGCTCCCCATGATTGAAATATAGCTCAAATCTTGGTGATCTGGATTGTGCTCCAAATGAAGGACTACAAGGTGGGAGAAGCACTGCAAATAAATAAAAGAAAATGACTTTATGATTGTAATTTAGTATTTATATATATATATACTAGGCACGTGTCAACCACATTTTCATAAATACACACAGAAAAATTGATCGAACTTCAATGGGAAAATTGTGAAATGCTCATCCATACAAATAAAAAACATACCATTCTATTGCATAACACATATGCTAAATACAACTGTAAAAGAAAAAAGGAAAAAAAAATCCCTTGAGCCAATACCCTCCATTTTCAAGAGGATCAACTAGATGTTCAATTGGTTTAAACTCGACTGCAACCTCAATCCCATGAGCAACAGTTGATGCAGCATCAATAACTATAGCAGCAAACATGGCCTCTGAATTTAGGGGCAATACTTCCCCTTCATCCTGCAGGAAACAAAATTATTTGACACAATTTGATATGAACTTTGATACCGATTCCATGCTTGTATAGATAAATCATTAGATGCTTGTACACAATTCGATATCTCAGGAACCTGTCCCGCCCCGCCCCGCCCCGCTTCTATTGGTATGGGTTTGGGTGATACTAATTAAGGGCGGGGAGGGTTTAGGAGCAAGGTGCAAAAACCCGTCGCAACTCGAACCTGCCCCATATATAAATATATATTTATTTTTATATGTATATATTATTAAAATATAATTATTGTGATTTTTTTCTTATTTTTTGTAATTTTATCCCCTTGCTTTATCCATGATGTGTTTAAAAAAATACTACGATAAAGGAAGCAGGGCAGGGCGGGGCGGGTTTGGGGGGAGGGGTTACCATGTCAGGGTGGGGATGGGATAAGGGTCCCCCTACCCAAACCCGCCCGTATTGCCATCCCTAAGCATAGTAACCCCCTTTGGGCATGACCATAAGGGTTTCCACCCACTGAGGAATGTTCGGTTTGAGCCATTGCTACTGGCTCAAGAAGGGCGAGCCTATCACTGTAGCTTGCAAGCGATATTCAGTCCATTCTCAACTGCATTTGGTTCACGTGACTACTATTACAAGCGGGTTCAAACACGCGACAGTTAAGAGAAGAGCGGGGTTTTAAACCCAACTGCTGAAACCAACTAACTATCGCCTCGGTGGTCTAACATAGTTAATTTCATCAATAAATTTCTAGAAGAAAAGTAAAATAAAAATAGCAAGGTCTAAATGAACCCAATTGATTGTTCTCGTATATTGTACTAATAGAGCCTACTTCACATACTGCAATTTTAACCCATTTGCAAAATATCAATTAATGAATAAGAATATTGAGAGAGCAAAAAGAGAACATACAAGGAGAGTGTTCATCACATATAGTACTTGAGAGAAATCCACAATGTGCAAATTGGCCAACTCAAGATGAATTTAGCAACAAAACCACAGTGGGGGTTGTGTTGATGGAGTAACGCTTTGGACCTTGTTGCTGTTGTTGCCAATGGTTCTGCCAGCCGTGGCTGCTTCTGCTGCTTGCATGAATCCTCAGAGTCCAACACAGACACTGCTACTTGTTTCTTCTCCAACAAGGGCTTCATTTTTTTCTGAAAATTCTTTGATGTCCCAACAACCTATGACCGATAATTGCAAAAATTAATCACCAAACCAATCAAAATTGATTCACATTCCAAGTAAATGCCTCAAAATACCAATATGAAATTGATGATCACAATAGATTTTTGTTTAATCAAATCATAATTAACCTTCCCCAACAGCTCCGGGAAGTACCAAACTTTCACAATTAGACAAATATAATTGGAATTTATTACATCTAACTGCCATATATGTAAATTGGAATTAATTCTATACAATACTAGCAAGTTTATTGACAGATATGAGGTTCAACATATTATAGGCAATACAACAAATACTTTTTTTTATGGTGGTGCAAACCCCAAACGACGTCATCAAGGAACCAAACTTGGGAAGTATCACTGTCTAGGCAAGAGTGACGTGGGGAAATCAACCATATGCAAGCAAAACTCCCGGTTTGGGAGTTGTAATGTTTTTACACTCTAGGGACACTTTTAATTCAGCGTTTTCAGGTCTTATGGTGCTACAAGCCCCAAATGGCTTCGTTAAGCCACCAAACCTAGCACGTGATTGGGTCTAGGCAAGAATTATATGAGGGAAACAACTGCGCACAAGCCAAACTCCCTGTTTAGGAGTTGTAGCATTTTTACACTACAAACATTTTTAGGCCCTAAACTCAACGTTTGAGGTTTTACAGTGCTACTCCCTCCAAAAGGCATCGTCGAGCTGCTAAACCTGGCATGTAACATTGTTAAGGCATAATAAACATGTGGGAACCAACCGTAGGTGAGCCAAACTCTCCGTTTGGGAGCTATAGTATTTTCACAGCCTAGGGACATGTTTAGGCCTCAAACTCGGCATTTTGAGGTTTAACGATGATACAAGCCCCAAATCACGTCATTAAGAGACTAAACCTTGCACATAGCGTGGTCTAGGCACTAGTGATGTGAAGCAAACAATCACGCATGTAAATCTAGCATTAGCGACATATGAGCAACAACTGTGCATGAGTTGGACTCCTGTTTTGGTAATTGTAACATTTTTACACTGCTAGGACAGTTTTAGGGCCTTAAACTCCATGTCTTGAGGTTTAATGGTGCTACATGCCCCAAACGACATCTTTGAGCCGCCAAACCTGGCACGTAACACTGTCTAGGCACGACTAACGTAGGGAAATTAACTACACACGAGTTAGACTCTCGGTTTTGGAGCCATATCATTTGTACACCATAGGGGACACTTTGGGGCCTTAAACTCAGCATTTTGAGATTTGATGGTGTTACATGCCCAAGCAGCATCATTGAGCCACCAAACTTAGTGCATAACACGGTTTAGGCACGAGAGATGTGCAAAAACCAACTGCGTGCAAGCCGAACTCTCAGTTTGGGAGTTGTAGCATTTTTACACTTTTTTTTTGTTAACCAAGATGAGAGGTTTATTGATAACGAATAATTAAAAAATGTACACAATACATGGGTCATCCCCCTTGGACCAAAGCAAAGGAAAGAAGGAAGATAGAAGATGAAAACACTTCCCTAAGCACAAAGTAGCAAGTGCTACTGAAACCAACAACAAACTTTCCAGCAATCATGTACCACAATCTATCAATCAAATAGACTATCCGAGAGGCTCCATGTAGAAGATCCACTCAATCTATTGCAAACCAAGCTTTGAATTTCATTCAAAATAGTCGCCACATCCTGCTAATTATTAGAGTACACCCTATTGATTTTTATACTTTTAAGGCCTTTACTTGACATTTTGTGGTTTTATAATGCTACAAGGCACAAACGGCATCGTTGATCCACCAAACCAAGCACTATCATAGTCTAGGCACGAGTGACACGTGGGAAACAACCCAGAGCAAGTTGGACTACCTAAAATATGCACTTTTACACTTTAGGGACACTTTTATGTTCAAAAATAGGCATTTTGAAGTTTTACGGTGCTACAAGCCTAAAATAACGTCATTAACCCACCATTTTAAACTATGTGATGTGAATTACGTTAATCAGTGGGTTTGAAATTTGAATTGAATTACAAGTTCATGTTATTGGATGTTTGTTTTCCAAGAATTACTATTTTCTTTGTTACTCTGTTTCTGTGCTTCTCATTTTTGTTTTTTCTTTCGTAATCTTTGGTGCACGAATGATGAATGTACTTGATATGGATTTCAAAATTAATCATCTTGTGGGTCTTTTCCATCTGATTTATGAAAATTCAAGCTGACCCCAATATTTTTTTGTTTTTTTATATGGAATCATGTTCCTGTGAAACTTGATTTTCTTGGATATTTTAGTTAGCAAGATGAAAGCATCTTGAATTTTATGAGAAAGTATGTTTATAATTTTTTGTAGCAGCCTCAGTTTCTTTCTAGCCTAGAATTTCCGAGTCAATGTGACTTTAGAGGCAATGTTTCCTACTTTGTGTTCTACAACTGAGTTGTAATCTGTTTCCTGCTTTATGTTCGACAATTGAGTTGTAAATTTTGTTCACAAGTTTAGTTTTTTTCTATTTCCAGCCCTTTCTTCTGCAAGAGTTGTAATCTGTTTCCAGACCATTCTTCTTTTGATAATAATAAGGCAAGCTTTCAAGCCCCTTTAGTTTCAATTATATTACTTTCTAATACAACTTTAGTTAGATGCAATTTGTTGTTTTCTTTCTTTCTTTCTTTCTTTTTTTTTTGATGGTTGTTTCATGGTATATTCTAATTTCGAAGTTCAATGTGCCTACCATTTTTTGTTTTTGGTGATACAGTCTCTGGCAACTTTTTGATTCGGGTCTTCATTCTGACGTAGCATAGAAAGTTATTTGATTCTTATTCATTTGTTCTATTGCTATGCTTATACTTTTTTATTTTGTTTTTGTTATTGAAAAATAGAAAAAATACAAAAATATTTTTGTAATTTATGCATATTTGAGGAGTTCATCACTTCTGTGCTTAATTTCATATGATGAGAGTAATGTAAATAGTGTTAGTCTAAAATTAATGTGCATAACTAAAGTTTATTTATTTACTCTTAGTTTTGAGTGACGTCTTTCATGATTATAAACCTCGTGCTCACTGTGCACACTTGGTGCGATTGACTTGATTGAAACATTTATGTGTGTTTTCTTAGTTTAAACTATTCGCACGTTCTAAGGTTGAAGAGCATGATGGGTTGACACATTTAACAAGTTTATCTTATTGATTGAAGATATTCAAAAGTTGATGAAGATCAAGTAAAGAGATTGAAAATGTTCAAAGAAGCATAAAAGATCAGTTGAAAAGAAGTGATCTCAAGTCTTGAAAGCTCTCTTGAATATAATTGAAGAAGACTTAGATCAATGAAAGAAATGATGTTGATTGAAGAGCTCTGGATATAATCAAATTGATTTGATTTCATCTCGAAGAGATTGAAGGTGTTAAGATCAAGTGAAATGAAGATCACAACTATTGGAAGATCTTTCGAAGATTTGATGAAGTCTCAACAAATTAAGGGATGCCATGAATTGATTGAAAAAGCTCTTGAAAAACCACATGCATGGAAGGATACATTTCAGGCCTTAGAAGCCTAATCTGGAATATCAATGAAGTGCTTGAAGAATTGGAAGAAGGTTGAAGAAGTCTTGCAAATTGAAGTCTATAGAATTGGCAGGAGTCGACACTTAGACCTCCAAGGATCGACACATGAAGACAGTAACTTGAACCTGGGCAATCGTATTGGCAAGAGTCGACACATTCATTCCAAGAGTCGATATTTAGCTCATCAGGTGTCGACACATAGACCAATAAGAGTCAACACATGGAGATAGTGAGCACGACTTTGATAAGGCATTAGAAGAGTCGACATATGCACCTGAAAGTGTCGACACATGGAGATAGCGAATATGATTTTGATAAGTCATCAGAAGAGTCGATACATGAAGATAGAGTGCACGACTTTCATATCTCCCTCAAGGAGTCGACACAAGAACTTAGAAGTGTCGACACATCAAGACAGATTGCTCGAGTTTGAAAAAGGCTTAGAAGAGTCGACACATGAATCCAGAAGTGTCGACACATCGAGACAGATTGCTTGAGTTTAAAAAAGACATAGAAGAGTTGACACATGAATCCAGAAGTGGCGGCACATCGAGATAGATTGCACGACTTTGAAAAAACCTTAAAATAGTTGACACATGAGCCCAGAAGAGTCGACACATCGAGACAGTGCCTTGGAGATATATGCTAAAAGTTGAAAGAGTTGACACTTGAATTCTCAGGAGTCAAAACATGGAGGAAAATTGTTAATAAAATAATGTTCAGAGAAGCAAGGTGTCGACACTTCCATTCTAGGGGTCGACACATGCCACTGTAACGGAAATATTTCTAAATGTTATATTGCGCGGTTCATGCTTATAATGGAACCTCCACTACCTCCAACGGCTAGAATCGAAGCTAAGGCATTTATATATGACCCCTACAGCATATATACACACTGAGGTGAGATATAGAAGTGCAACAAATGAATTTGAAGTGAGAAACCCTTGCTGCTACTATTACTTTGCTGATATATTGGGGTATTGCTGATATACACTGATTATATCCACTCTTTGAGAGAGATACTTTGTGTAAGCCTCATTTATTGTATTTGGGTGAGTTTGTAAACCTGTGAGTTTGAGTGTAGCTTGAAAAAAATATTTATAAGTATGAGCAAAGCCTGGACAAAATCACTTGTAAGTTTGAGTGAAGCTTGGATAAAATCACTTGAAAGAATTGAGAGCTTGGGAAGAGCTCTTATGAGAAGTGAGCTAGGCACTGGATCAAGTAGTACCTACTTTGTAATTGTTGATTGCATAGTGGAAGAGCTTTCAAGGGAGTTTTGAGGGTGAGGACGTAGGTCATGAGTTATGGCTAAACCTCGGTAAATCTTTGTGTTCATTTTGTGCTCTATTTTTCATTTATTGTTTGAGATTGCATAAACACATTGCACACACAATTTGATTATGCCATTAGCTTGATTAATCAAATTGCTTAAATATTTTGAGTTAAAATTATTGGTGATTATTTGTAAAACCCAATTTACCCCCCCCCCCTCTCGGGCTACACTCTTAGGCCAACAATCGGTATCAAAGCTAGTACTCTACATTTAAAGGCTTAACATCCTTAGAGTTTATCCATGGCAACTATATTTGGAAGCTCTCTAGGTGAGGGTCAATCCACCAATAGACCTCCCATGTTTAATGGGAAAAACTACAACTATTGAAATAATAAAATGAGAATCTATATATAATCTGTTGACTATGAATTATAGAGGATCATTGTTAATGGTCCTAAGACTCCCACCAAATTCATTGAAAGTAAAGCTATCCCTAAACTAGAAAATGAATGGGATGAGAACGACTTAAAGCTTATGCAATCTAATGTTAAAGCTACGAACATTTTGTATTGTGCATCAGACCCAAATGAGTTCAATAGAATTTCTACTTGTGAATCTGCCAAAGAAATTTGGGATAGACTTGAAGTGACTCAAGAAGGGACCAACCAAGTCACAGAGTCTAAGATTAACATTCTTGTGCATAATTATGAATTATTTATAATGAAATCTAATGAGTCCATAACTGAAATGTTCACAAGATTTACTAACATTCTTAATGGTTTAAAGTCTCTTGGAAGAGTATATCCTAACAATGAACAGGTGAGAGAGATTCTAAGATCATTGCCAAAGGCATGGGAAGCCAAGGCGACAACAATACAAGAAGCCAAGGACCTCAACATACTGTCACTTGAGGAACTTCTTGGATCTCTCATGACCTATGAGCTGACCCAAAAGCAAAATGCTCTAGAAGAGGAGGACAAGAAAAAGAAAACCATTGTATTCAAGTCCACCATATCAGAAAATGAATCTGGAAGTGAAGATGATGATGATGAGGAAGACCTTACCCTCTTTGCAAGGAAGCTCAAAAGATTCATGAAAAGAAGACGGAAAGGAAGAAAGAAGCCTGAAGCAAAAGGTGAATTCAACAACAATAATTTAACCATCATATGATATGAATGCAAGAAGCAAGGAAACATTAAAGCATAACATCCTAGCCAAAGAATAAAGAAAAGAAAAGCAGAGGAAGAAGGGCTCTAGCTGCCACATAGAGTGAAGATGAGGAATCCAGCTCGGATAAGGAAGCTGAACCTTAAGAAGTTGCAAACCTATGTCTCATGGCACATAAGAAGGAATATGAGGTAATATACTAAACCATCTAGTTTTTCATTTGATGAATTGCAAGATGCTTTTGACGAATTATTTGCTAAATTTAAAAAGATGAACAAAAAAAATCTTCTCAAAAAGATGTTATCCACACTCACTAATGAGAGTGAAGATTTACAAAATGAAAATGAAATTTTGATTAAAGAGAATTCTATTTTGAAAGAACAAGTAAATGATTTAGAAAAATCTCTTGCAAGATGTGTTGATGGGAAAGAAAAGCTTGATGCTATGCTTAGCAAACAAAAATGCTCTCTTGACAAGGTTCGAATAGGCTACAACCCTTTTAAGGATAAAAAGCTTTAAAAAAAATTACATGTTTTTTATTGTCAAAAGAAAGGCCATACAGCTACCAGATGTTAAATTATGCAAAAATCTCATGCTCCTATGAATGCTTGGATCCCAAAAGAATCATTGAAGACTAATTTCCACTGACCTAAAATGGTTTGAGTACCAAAGGTGAAAGATTGAGCTAATATCTTTATAGGTGTGTCTTCAAGCAAATTCCCAAAAGGACCATTAGTACTTGTATAGTGATTATTCAAAACATATGACTAGAGATGAACCTCAATTCACATCACTTACACCAATGGATGGAGGATCGGTCACTTTTGGAGATAATAACAAAGGCAAGATCATTGGTGTTAGAAGTATTGGTAAAAACTCCTCTACCTCAATTGAAAATGTCTTGTTAAAGGCCTTAAGCGTAACTTGTTGAGCATTAGCCAATTGTGTCACAAAGATTGTAAGGTAGTATTTGAATCTTCTAAATGCACTGTAGTAAACATGAATGACAACAAGATCATATCAACTGGATATAGATAAGGCAATATTTACATTTTTAACTTAAAAGATGTATCTTCTTGCAAAATAAAATGCATTGTTGTATAGTTAAGTGTGGCATAGAAGACTTGGTCATATTAATATGAGCATTATTTCAAAATTTTTGAAAAATGAACTAGTGAATGATCTTCCCAAACTCAAATTTGAAAAAGAAAAAATTTGTGATGCATGTCAAATGGGGAAGCAAACTAGAAATTCTTTCAAACCTACTAATATGCTCTCTACCTCTAAGTCACTACAACTTTTGCATATGAATTTGTTTGGACCAACTAGAACCTTAAGTCCAGGTGGTAAGCAATATGCTCTTGTTATTGTTGATGATTGCACAAGATATACTTGGACATTCTTTCTAGTTCACAAGAATGAAGCAATTGTTTTCTTCACCAAGTTCTGCAAAAAGGTTCAAAATGAAAAAGGATTTACAATTGTAGCACTTAGGACTAACCATGGTGGTAAGTTTGATTGCAAACCTTTGAAATGTATTATGATGAAAATGGTTTTGAACACAAATTTTCAGCACCTAGAACTCCTCAACAAAATGGAGTTGTTGAGAGGAAAAATATAACTTTGGAAGAAATGGGGAGAACAATACTTTATGAAAATAATTTGCCAAAATATTCTTGGACTGAAGCTGTTAACACACTTTTTATGTTTTAAATAGAGTTTTGGTGAGAAAATTTTCAAACAAAACCCCATATGAGCTTTGGAAAGATAAGAAATAAATGTTTCATACTTTAGAGCTTTTGGATGTAAATGTTTTGTGTT
The DNA here is from genome assembly GCA_033060915.1 of Euryodendron excelsum. NCBI lineage: Eukaryota > Viridiplantae > Streptophyta > Magnoliopsida > Ericales > Pentaphylacaceae > Euryodendron > Euryodendron excelsum. The sequence goes on along the minus strand of CM065377.1, from coordinate 42,468,369 downwards.
AAATAACAATAAAGACAATCTTGATAAGTTTGATACAAAATCAGATGAAGGTATTTTTCTTGGCTATTCCACTTATAGCAATGCTTACAAAATTTACAATAAAAGAATTTTAGTTGTTGAAGAATCTGTGCATGTTACCTTTGATGAACTAAATTATTTGTCAAAGCATATTGTGAGTAATGACGTAGATAATGTGGAACAAAGCTTGAAAAAGTTGAATATCAATCTAACTCAAAGTGAAGCTCTACTACATGAGAAAGAAGGCCAAGACATTCCATCAAACCAATAAGATGTGCATAAAGGGCTGCCAAAAGAATGAAAGTTTGTTCTTAACCATCCAACTGAGCAAATACTATGTAATCCACTACAAGTGGTAAGAACAAGATCATCTCTTAGAAATGTATGTAACCATTTTTCTTTTCTATCTCAAATTGAACCAAAGTGTTTTCAAGAAGTTAAAAATGATGAATCTTGGATTATGGCTATGCAAGATGAATTAAATCAATTTGAAAGGAATGAGGTTTGGAATCTTATTCCTAGGCCTGAAGATCATCTTGTGATTGGAACCAAATGGGTGTTTAAAAATAAAATAGATGAATCTGAAATTGTTGTGAGAAATAAGGCCAAACTTATTGCTCAAGGCTATAGTCAAGAAAAAGGAATTGATTTTGATGAGACCTATGCACACGCATACATGTAGCTCAAGGCTATAGTCAAGAAGAAGGAACTGATTTTGAAGAGACTTATACACACGTAGCTAGATTAGAAGCTATTAGAATATTGTTTGCATTTTCTTGTTTCAAAAATTTCAAGCTTTACCAAATGGACGTAAAGAATGCATTCTCGAATGTTTTATTTCTGAAGAGGTTTATGTTGAACAACCTCCTGGTTTTGAAAACTCAAAATTTTCAAATCATATTTTCAAACTTACCAAAGCACTCTGTGGTTTAAAATAGGCCCCAAGGGCTTGGTATGAAAGGTTAAGCAAATTTTTAATAGACAATGGCTTTCATAAGAGGAAAGGTTGATAGCACACTCGTTATAAAAATTAGAGACCATGATATGCTTATTGTTCAAATTTATGTGGATGACATAATAATTGGCTCTACTAATAAAAAGCTTTGCAAGGAATTTGCTAAGTATATGCAGAGTGAGTTTGAGATGAGCATGTTGGGAGAATTCAACTTCTTCTTTGGACTTCAAGTAAAACAAACAAAGGAAGGCATCTTCATAAAGCAAGCTAAGTACATCAAAGACTTACTCAAAAAGTTTGATATGGAGGATGCAATTCTATTAAGTACTCCCATGAATACTTCAATAAAGCTTGACAATGATGAGAAAGGTATTTTTGTATATACTAAATTATATAGAAGTATGATTGGCTCATTACTCTATCTAACTACTAGTAGGCCTGATATCATGTTTAGTGTATGCCTATGTGCTAGATTTCAATCTAATCCTAAGGAATCACATGTTGTAGCTGTTAAAAGGATTTTTAGATATCTCAAGCACACATCTAACCTTGGATTATGGTATCCTAAGGGCACATCTCTAAACTTGATAGGTTATTTCGATGCTGACTATGTTGGTAGTAAAGTTAATAGAAAGAGCACAAGTGGCTCGTCTCAATTTCTTGGTAATTTGCTTGTTTCATGGTTTAGTAAGAAACAAAACTCAGTTGCACTTTCCACGACTGAGGCAAAGTACATTGTAGCTAGAAGCTGTTGTGCTCAAGTCCTTTGGATCAAACACCAACTAGAGGATTTTAGACTGACTTTTGAACATATTCTTATTAGATGTGATAATATAAGTGCTATAAATTTGACCAAGAATCCTATTCAGCACTCTCGCACAAAATACATTGAAATTAGACATCATTTTATACGTGATCATGTGCAAAAAGGTGACATTAAACTTGACTTTGTAAGCACTGAGAATCAACTTGTTGATATATTCACAAAACTATCGTGTGAAGATAGATTTTGTATGATAATGAGAGAATTGAGAATGAGCAATCCAATAACTTGATTGATAATGTTATTGTGTATGGCTAATGATGTATTTAAATTGTTTGAAATTGATTTAGATACTTATTTGATGCATTACATGTCATTCATAAGTTATTTTCTTCATTTCATAAAGGAAGTGTCGACCCCTGGCCTCTAGGTGTCAACCTCTGTTTCCTAATAACAGCTTATGTTGGTCTCTGTTGAAAAGAGTTAAATCAAAATTTCCCTCTCTCTCAACAAACTGCCTCTCCAAATGTCAAAAGCCATCAAACCCTTCCACAAATCTCTCTCAACTCCCATTATATATCAATTTTGAACCCTCCAAACCCATTTCCAACCTTCATTAATGCTTCTTCCATGGCACCAAAATCTAATCAGATGAAGAAAACGAAGAAAACCATAGAAGTGTAGACACCTAGGGTGGTTGGAAGCAGAAAAAGAAAGGATCATGGGGAATCCTCTATGGGGCATGGGAAGAAGAAAAAATCGATGGGAAACACTCAGAATGAGAAGATGATTGAAAGAAATAATACTTATTTCTCTAGCAATGAGGCCCAAGCTAAGTATTACTCAATTTTCTCTTTGAAGCCTATATTAAATGGTAGATAGATAAGTTTCAAATTCTTTACTGAGCAGAACTTTGATTTTGAGGCTAGATTAGATGCCCTTGGCTGGAAATCTATGACACAAATCAGGGAAGATGTATATCTCGAATTAGTTGGGCAATTCTATGCCCATGCCAACAGAGAGTTTGGCACTTAATACATGACAGTTGGGTGAAAGGAGTATCATTCACCATCACTAAAGATGTGATTTGCCATATTCTAAGAATTTGTAGTGGTGGTGAAGTTCAAAAAAATGAAGTTGATAGAAAAACTTAATTGTCTACCCTCTATGGAGAAGAGACTACTACAATAATTCAACCTTTAGCCAACAACTTACCTTTGGACCTCAAATATGTACACCACTTCATTTGTAGGATTTTAATTCCAAAAGCTAGGAAGTTTGAGTTCATTTCTAAAAAGAAATTATTCTTTCTTTAGGCCTTGTTGGAGTTAGTGGCTTATATTGTTGATACTAAGTTTGGGAACAATGGGGTTTATGGGTGGAATGGAATGGAGTGGAGCCCATGATGGGTAATTCGGTTTTGTCCACTTGGGTCAGAATAATAGGTTGGGGGGTGCGAGGGGCGTAGCCCCTTATGGTGTGGTACGGGTATTTTAGGGATTTTGCTATTGTATCTAAAGTTAGGGTTTCATTTAAATTTGTGTAACCGTAATTGATTGTATACTTTTCTTTAGAAGTAATAAAAGAGAACTCCGCTGCCGCTGAGGACGTAGGTAGTCATACTGATTATTAAACCTCATTAAATCCTTATGTTTTGTGCTTGTTTACTCCTATTTTATTGCATCGTATATAGTTTTCTGCGCAACAGGCTTATATTATTAGTAGCAAAATTGACTTGGGCATGTTTATTAAAGATCACATTTCAAAAGCCATCCAACGAAAAGTGAATATGCCTTATGGGATGCTTCTAACCAAAGTATTTAGGCATTTTAAGGTTGATATGAAAGGAGAAAAGAAACGGACTCCTAAACCTTTGTGTGATGAATACAATGAGAAAACTCTCAAGAGAATGGGATATCATAAAGTAAACAAGGTTTGGTCTCCTAAAAAGGACAAGGGTGAAGGATCTGCCCTTGCAAAAGGCAAACAAGTAGAAGAAAGTGGGTCATCTTATGTTGAAACAAAGGATGCCACAAGGGAACTCTTTCCTATGGGCCTTACTTCATCTACTAGATCTGTGGATATGTCCTTACTGTTAGCTATCTTGAAAGGAATACAGACATATAATGAGAAAATGTTTGCCAAAATAGATGCCAAAGTTGATAATGGAGCTATGGGGCTAAAGGTTTTAGAAACTAAAGTGAGAGCCATTGTTAATGGTGGTCAGAAAATGAGGTCAGATTTGAAGCAGGCCATTGATATTTCCACTAAATATCTGGGCAAGTATATTAAGAAATTAATAGGCACAGATTACCAACCTCTTCACTCTCTAGTAGCAAAATGTGCAGAACTAGAGGATAGTGAAGAAGAAGAGGGAAGGTGAAGGAGAAGAAGAAGAAGAGGAAGGAGAAAGAGAAGAAGAAGGAGGTAAGGAACCAGAGGAACAACAACCAGATTCTAGAGAAAAGGAGAAGGAAGTGGCTGAGAAAGACAAGGCAACTAAAGCCTCTCCAGTCCCTAAATCCCTTGTTCCAATTAGAACTTATCACAAACATGGGTTGAGACCTAGATCTGGGAAGAAATTCTCCAACACTGTAGACAACCCAGTTGAACTCACACCATCACCTTCATTCTCTTCCAAAGATACTTGAAGTAACTTCACATTTTTACATTTTCGTTTGCATTTATGAACAAGTCTTTATTTCAAAGGATAGTATGTCATCCTCATGATAACTGATATTTAATATGATGGATAGATGCTTTACACTCTATTGATGCCTAATAGATATATATATTTGTTGTATGAAATCTTTAATGTGGCTGCTTACAATTTTCTGATTGATTGGTTGGTTAAGTTGCAAATATATGCAATCTGATGGTTGTTTGCTTTACTTTGCTCACTTCTTTGTACCATTAATCTTGCTTTAAGATTTTTGCTATTGTACCTATCTCTTACTGGTATTTTTAGCTCTTTTTGATTGATTGTCAAAAGGGGAGAGAGAAGTAGAGTATAAGAAGTAACGTATAATAATTATTGCTCGCAAAGAACTAATATTGCTTAAAACAGAGAAGTAGAAGTATAATTGCTGGGGAGAGAAGTAAAAGTATTGTTGATGCGTGAATTATTATTGCTGTTGTTGCTATTGATGTTGTTGCTTAATAAAAAGCACAAGTGCCTTAACTCCTCAAAAGAGGGAGAAAAGTATTAATTTGTTGTTTGCTTCACATGGACTCAAAAGTATCAAATGCTTGATCTCCTTAAGTAAGGGGCAGCATTATATTCCTTAAAGAAGGGGGAGCAAATTTAGGTATAATTTCTATACTCTTGCACCAACACACACACACACTCGCAGCTTATTATTCATATTTTGGAAAGTTTTGTCAATCATTAAAAAGAGGGAGATTGTTGACTCCATGCCTTGATTTTGATGATAACAAAACTTTGTTTAAATGTTTAATTAATTTACTTAGTATGCAGATAAATATCATGCATTAAATTGGACTATAACTTGAAGCTTGAATTTATTGAAGAACTAATGAAGCTTGTCAAGGAGATTTGAAGAGTGTGTTAAAACCTTCACGAAGATGAAAAAAGTTAAACTGATTGAAGAATCCTAGAAGGAATCAAGTTAATAAAGATCAAAGGTTGAAGAGCATGATAGGTTGACACATTCAACAAGTGCATCTTATAAATTGAAGATATTCAAAAGTCGATGAAGATCAAGTAAAGAGATTAAAGATGTTCAAAGATGCATAAAAGATCAATTAAAGAGTGATCTCAAGTCTTGGAAGCTCTCTTAAAGATTATTAAAGAAGATTTAGATCAATGAAAGAAATAATGTTGATTGAAGAGTCCTCGATATAATCAAACTAATTTGATTTCATCTCAAAGAGATTGAAGGTGTTAAAATCAAGTGAAGTGAAGATCACAACTATTAGAAGATCTTTTTGAAGATTTGATAAAGTCTCAACAAATCAAGGGACGCTATGAATTAATTGAAGAAGCTATTGAAAAATGACATGCATGGAAGGATACATTTCAAGCCTTAGAAGCCTAATCTGGAGTATCAATAAAGTGCTTGAAGAATTAGAAGAAGGTTGAAGAAGTCTTGCAAATTGAAGTCTATAAAATTGGCAAAAGTCAACCCTTAGACCTCTAAAGGTCGACACATGAAGACAGTAAATTGAACCTGGGCAATCATATTGGCAAGAGTCGACACATTCATTCCAAGAGTCAACACTTAGCTCATCAGGTGTCGAAACATAGATCAGCAAGAGTCGACACATAGAGACAGTGAGCACGACTTTGATAAGTCATCAGAAGAGTTGACACATGCACCTAAAGGTGTCGATACATGGAGACAGTGAACATGATTTTGATAAGTCATCATAAGAGTCGACATATGAGATTATAGGAGTCGACATATGAAAATAGAGTGCACGACTTAGTCAAAGCCCTCAAAGAGTCAACACATAAAGATAGAGAGCACGACTTTCATATGTCCCTCAAGGAGTTGACACATGAACTTAGAAGTGTCGACACATGGAGACAGATTGCTCAAGTTTAAAAAAGGCTTAGAAGAGTCGACACATGAATCCAAAAGTGTCGACACATCGAGACAAATTGCACGACTTTGAGAAAACCTTAAAAGAGTCAACACATTAGCCTAGAAGAGCCGACACATCGAGACAATGCCTTGGAGATATATGTTAAAAGTTAAAAGAGTCGACACATGGAGGTGTTGCGCCTCAATTTTTTGCACCCGAAAAAAGACAAGTGAGAAAAACACAGTGCTTTCTCGTTAGAACTCATCCTCCTAAAAGCATGAGTGCGACTAGGTTTGAATTGGAAAATTATTTTGAACAAGAGCTTTTAAAAAAGATTTGGAGTTGCCACCTAACTTGATTATGGTGAGTTAGGTCATCAAAAACTAAGCACAATCCGAAGATTGCACTTAGGGTTTTCAAAAAGATTTTGAAAACTTCCTCAAGAGAGGGTTTTCTAAGAAAATAGGTTGTTTGGCAACCTTTGGAAAATTGTAAGCCCTTTCTGAAAATAACTCTATTTTGGTCTTTGAAAATAGTGATTTAGGTTCGGAGATTGGTTACATGTAGGGAAAACACACTAAGCCATCACCCTAATCTGCCCTTGTGGTAACTACATGTCTATTCACTCTAGGTTCACTCATTCGGAATCTTTGATTAATAAATGTCCAAAACTATCCACTTTTGAAAAGAAGTTTGACATGATGCATGATACGCAAATGCACAAACTTGATTTGATTTTTGAAAGTAGATTTGAAAAGAACTTAATTTGAAATTGAAAAGAAGGTTTTAGAAATTGAGATTGAAGATTTGAAAATAGATTTTAGAATTAAAAACTTGAAATAGATCATGGAATTGGAAGCTTGAAAAAGGTTGTGAAATTGGAGACTTAAGAAAAGTTAGGAAATTAGAAACTTGAAGGAAATTATAGAATTGAAAATTTAAAAATAATTATGAAATTGAAAACTTGAAAAAAGTTATGACCGCACCCATGAGGGTTGCCTACGTAACCCTTTTTGGGAATCAAGTCAGTCGTAGTTCGAACAAGAGTCCGATTGAAAGTAAACACTTTCAGGTTTCAAAAAGTTTGATTTGAAAAGATTAGATTAGAAAGGAGTTTGAATTGAAAAAGAGATTTGATTTTAAAAGAATTTGATTTGGAATGGATTTAGAGAAGTTAAAGTTTAGAAAAGATTGGACTTTGGAAAACTTTAGGATTTTAAAAAGTTTGAACTTAGGAAAGTGCAAAATTAGGAAAGTTTCGGATTGAGAAAGTTTCAACTTAGGAAAGTTTTGGATTTAGAAAGTTTCAACTTAAAAAAAATTTTAATTTAAAACACTTTGAAATTTAGAAAGTTTTGGTTTGGGAAATATTTTAATCTAAGAAAGATTTGGAATTTGAAAAGTTTGATTTAAGAAAGATTTAGAAAATTTAGAAATTAGGAAAAGTTTAAATTTAGAAAGATTGGAAAGTTTGAAATTTGGAAAGGTTAGACATTAGGATAGTTTAGAATTAGGAAAGGATTGAATTAAGAAATATTTGATTTCTATTTCCAAAAAAAGATTATTTGATTTTGTTTTAAAAAACGGAGGATTGGATTTGGTTTCCTAAGTTGGAAGACTAGATTTTAAATGGAATTAGAAAGGATGAGATTTGGAAGACTTAGATTTAGAAAATATGATTTGTCATGAAAAAGGGGTTTAGGAAACCTAAGAGTCTGACGTAAAAAAATAGAATTTTGAAAAGTTATAATTGGATGTGGCAAAGGAAAGTGAAAATTAGGATTTCCTAATCATTGGCTCTAGGGTTTGGCTTGGGCTTCAAGAAAAGGAAATTTTGGAAAGTAAATCTTTTAAAGGGAGTTTCTAGGAAGGATACTTGAAGAGTGTTTTTAGAAAGTAGAACTTTTGAAGAGAGTTTTTGGAAAGGAGTTTGAAAAGAAGTTTTGGAAAGTGGAACTTTTGAAAAGAAAGTTTATAGGAAGGAAATTTTTGAAAGCGTCTTAAGAAGTAGATTGGAAAAGAAATTTGAAAAAGCGATTTGGAAAGGAAATGGAATATGGACTTTTACAGGTCTCTAAAAATATCCCATTTTCCTAAAAACAACTCTAACCATAGGAAGATTTGAACCGTTCTAGGATTGTGGTTTTAAAAACAACAAAGATTTGAAAATATGGACCATATTGGTCTCGTTAAGTATAATGCTTTCTTAAAGCAACCATAACCATAGAATGACTAGAATCATCTTAAGATGGTGATTTTAACAAAAATAATTTTAGGGTCTACACACAAAAACTTCTGTAACACTTTCCTAAAAGAATCCTAACCATGGAGTGGCTAGAATTATCTTAGGATTGTGATTTTGAAAACAATTTTGAAAAAAGAAGATTTAATGCAAGTTTTGAAAAAGATTTTTGATGCAAGTTTTGAAAACAAGTTTAGAAAACGATTTTGAAGAGATGTATGAGTATGATATGCACAATGCAAGTAGGGTCGTGAACATATAAGGTTTAGGCTTGACCACATAATCAAGGGGGTCAAACCAATGTGGTCTAAGGTTAAATTAGAGGAAAGCCCCCGACACAATGACTTTCAGCCATTCTTCCTATACATGAATTGGGGATTCCCTTGTTTCAAGCATGCAATAAAGGGGGGAAGAAGATAGAGGATTAAAATAGAAGAAAACCCAAGTGGGTTAGCAGAGAGAACAGAGAGGGGAGGGAATTGTGTAAACGTAAATAGAAAACCAACCTTATGTCTTCTTTGATTTGCTTGCTTTACTTGCTTTACTTCACTTCGACCTTCAAGAGCTTTGAGATTGCAGCACCTTGAGTCTTCAATGGTCGGCTTAGAGGCTCGTATTGAGTGCATGTATGCTAGGGTTAAAGTGTATGGGGGTTAGGGTTTGAGGAAACCGAAGAAAACTAGGGTTTGGAGAGAGTTTGGGGTTGTACATCAAGAGACAGAGTTTTTAAAGTTAGATTGCCAACCTTTCTCGTGTAGGGAAGAGGCCCACTAGCACCACTAGAAGTGGCGCCAGGCCATTTTTTGACTTGAAGTGGTGCCAACCACTTAGGAAACCTTTTAAGGCGGCAAGAAACATATCTTCGACGCTTGGTACGCAAGGGAGAAGATTTGGGCGTTTGTCCTAGTGACTACAATGTATTTTTTAGCCTAGCTCTATTAGAAGTGACTCCGGAAGGTTCAGAAATGTTTTGGAAGGCCGGGAATGGTCCGAAAGGCCGAAAATGGGTAGAAACCCTTGAATTAGTGTCCCAGGGGTAACAGACTTGAAAAATAAGGTCAGAATTGTCAATCGGGCTATTAGGGGCAAAACGATCAACTAGACCAAAAAACCACCGAAATGGACTAGGAATAATCCTTGAGCGGACTTGAAGGTTGGAGACACTATCCACAGTGCTCCAAGGGAATGCCAGTTTAATACCCAGAGCCAGTGTGGTTGGAAAAGGCGATCGGCCCACCAAGGGCAAAACGATCATTTTTGCATCGGGTTTGCAGGATTTGGCTCGGAATGATCCAGAAAGATAATGGAAGGTCAGGAATACTATAAGAAGTATTCTTGGGAGGTTACCAGTTTGATAGCCAAAGCCTGTGTGGTTCTTGGGGGCACTCAGATGCTTGGGGGCAAAATGATCATTTTGACCGAAAGGTCTCAGAATTGGTCCAGAACCGACTGGAAGGCACTTAAACATGCTAGATTATCTTTAGGATGATCCTGGAAGGATGAACTTACCATTCTGAAGACTTAGGTACTTCTTTGAGAAATGTGCCAAAAATGGCCCAAGGGGCAATTTGGTCATTTTTCACTAGAGTGGGCTAGCAGGCACTGGTGATGACCCGAGTTTTGAGTGTTTCCGTCACTCTGACAGTCTGTGACGAGTTGGTTTCCAAAGGTATCTCGTCCTTTGGTAAACGTGTCACGGCCAAGATGCGAATTCGGTCTCATGACATAGGGGGTTTATTGGCAATTCCCAATGTCGACCTGTTTATGAGTGTTTCTACCATTCTGACAATTGCAATGTTTGTGAGTGCTTCCACCACTTTGACGGTTCACATTCATTCCAGAGACTGCCTGATCTCGGGAAGCTGCTAGGTGGACTTATAGTTTGAGGAATCAACTTTCTTGAAAGACGTACCGAATAACGGACATTCTTCATTGGCAAGCTAGCAGGAACCAAAGGTGAATCGTTCTACCATCTCGAGGACTTGGGGTCTCGTCCCAGTCAACGGGTTTGAAGGGACTTATATTTTCGAAGATTCTTCTTAAAAAACGTTTAAAACTAGATGCACTTACTGCCTGAGGGATAAACTTTCTTAAAAGGCATGCCGAATTTGATTGGAATTGAAATTGGACTTGAAGTTGAATTTGAAATTAAAACGGGGACTTACCGTCTCTAGAAAGACATGCCCACTGGAATTGGACTGAGCAATGCCACAAGAGCATTTTGGTCATTTTGCCTCTATTAGGCTCAATGGACCCACGAAGCCATTGATTGGTTGGATTGAGTTTGAAAAGTTAATTTGAACTTGAATATGTCTGTGTTGATTTGAATATGAGTTCGGACAGACTAGAGATTACTGAGCAAGAAAAAATGGGGTGCTTATAGCTGCCCCTCTTTTTCTGTTTTTACTTGTCGAAAATAGAAAATAATAAAGTAAGAGTCCCATGTTGACCACGAGGCAATCGAAGATTGCCGAGCGAGAAAAAATATGGTGCTTACAGGAGGCAGATTGCTAATAAAACAGTGTTCAGAGAAACAAGGTGTCGACACTTCCATCCTACGGGTCAACAATGCCACTGTAATGGTAATATTTCTAAACGTTATATTGCGTCGTTCATGCTTATAATGGAACCTCCACTACCTCCAATGGCTAGAATAAAAGCTAAGGCATATATATATTACCCCCACAACATATATACATGCTGAGGTGAGATATACTAGTGAAACAAATGAATTTGAAGTGAGAAACCCTAGCTGCTACTGTTACTTTGCTAATATATTAGGTTATTGCTGATATGCACTGATTCTATCCACTCTTTGAGAGAGATACTTTGTGTAAACCTCATTTATCATATTTGGGTGGGTTTATAAACCTGTGAGTTTTAGTGTAGCTAGGGAAAAATGCTTATAAGTTTGAGTGAAGTTTGGACAAAATCACTTGGGAGAATTGAGAGCTTGGGAAGAGCTCTTGTGAGAAGTGAGCTGGGCACTGGATCAACTAGCACCTGCTTTGTAATTGTTGATTGTATAGAGGAAATGCTTACAAGGGAGTCTTAAGGGTGAGGATATAAGCCATGAGTTGTGGCTAAATCTCGGTAAATCTTTGTGTTCATTTTGTGCTCTCTTTTTCATTTATTGTTTGAGATTGCATGAACACATTGTTCACACAATTAGATTTTGCCATTATCTTGATTAATCAAATTGCTTAAATATTTTGAGTTAAAATTATTGGTGATTATTTGTAAAATTCAATTTACCCCCCCTCTTGGGTTGCACTCTTAGGCCAACATATTGGACATTTGTTAATCAAATATTCTAATTGAGTGAACCTAGGGTGAATAGATATGTAGCTACCGCAAGGACGGGATAGGGTGATGGCTTATTGCGTCTTTCCTATACGTAACCAACCTCCGAACCTAGAATCACTATTTTTAAAGACCAAAATAGAGTTATTTTCAAAAAGGGCTTAAATCTTTCCAAAGGTTGCCAAACAACCTATTTTCTAAAAAATCCTCTCTTGCGGAAATTTTCAAAACCTTTTTCAAAAGCCCTAAGTTGAATCTTCAGATTGCACTTAGTTTTAGGTGACTTAACTCACCTTAACAAAGTTAGGTGGCAACTCCAAACTTTTTTCAAAAGCCCTTGTTCAAATCAACTTCAAGTTCAAACCTAGTCGCACTTATCCTTCTAGAAGGATAAGTTCTAACGAGAGAGTACTATGGTTTTTTCCACTTGTGTGTATTTTCCTCGAGTGCGAAAAATCAAGGCGCGACAGAGGGTTGCCTACGTATCCCTTTGTTAGGAATCAAGTCAGTTGTAGTTCGGACTGGGGGTCCGATTGAAAATAGATACTTTGGGGTCTTATTTTGAAAAGGCACTTTGGGGCCTTTAAAAAGTTTTACTTGAAAGGGGTTTAATTTGAACTTTGATTTGAAGATTTGAAATTGAACTTTAATTTGAAATTGACTTTGATTTGAAATCGAACTTTGAAGTAGAACTTAGACTTGTTTTGAAAATTTTGAATTGAGCCTTGAAATCATCTTGACTTGAATTGGAGTTTGAAAACCATCTTGGTTTAGGAGGTAGTTGAAGTTTCCCAACTTAGGGTTAGGGTTGAACTACGGTTTTTTTCCTCCTACGACTTTGATAACCTACGGTTTAAACATGCAATTGAAATAGAAAGATTTGATTTTAGTAAGTTGGATTTTAGGAAAGTTCAAAATTAGGAAAGTTCTATTTTAGGAAATTTTTTGCTTTAGGAAAGATTTGATTTTAGAAAGATGTGATTTTGAAAAGTTTTCATTTTAGGAAAGACTTGATTTTGGAAAGATTAGACTTAGAAAAGTTTCAAATTAGGAAATGTTGGATTTAAGAAAGGTTTGAACTTAGAATTTGGAAAATTGGAATTTGGAAAGGTTTGACTTAAGAAACATTGAATTTGGAAAGTTGAGTTTGAAAAAAGGTTTAACTTAGGTTTGAGGTAACTAAGAATTTAAACACTCCTAAGACCAAGAGTTTATGCAATACATTTGAATTGGAAAGATTGAATTTCAATTAAAAAATGAATTTTTTGTTGTTGGAAAGTTTGCAAAAAAAGAAGGTTTTGAAATTGACATTAGAAAAGATTGGATGTGACTTCAAATTGGAAAGCTTGAGTTTTGAAAATCTATTATTTTATGTGACTTTTGAATTAAGAAATCCATAATTTCATTTAAAAAGTGTTTTTGAAAATCTATGATTTGATACAAATAAAAAGTTATGATTTTATGTGAGAAAACTATGGTTTCCTAAACATGGACTCTAGAATTTTGACTTGAACTTCAAGACAAGGGATTTTCGGAAAGTAGATCTTTGAGAAGAATTTTTAGAAAGTAGATTTGTCAAACAATTTTAGAAAGGCATGAATATAGACTTTTGAAAGTCTCTTGATTGTCTCATTTTCTTAAAACGATTCTAATCGTGAGAAGAGTACAACCACTCTAAGGTTGTGATTTTGAAAACAACTAGGGTTTGAAACCCTAATATGGACTTTGATGGTCTCTTTGAATGTAACACTTTCCTAAAACAACTCTAACCATGGAATGGCTAAAATCATCTTAGAGTTGTGATTTCTTGAAAAACAATTTAAGACTCGAACTCAAATTTGGAGCTTGATGGTCATATTGAATATAATACTTTTCTAAAACAACCCTAGCCATAGAATGATTAAAATCATCTTAGGGTTGTGGTTTTGAAAACAACTTTTGAAGAAAAGTGTTCTAAATGCATGATTATAATAGCAACAATGCAATAGGGATGTGAACGTGCAAGATTAGGCTTCACCAAATAACCAAGGGGGCTGAACCCACACCGTCTTAAATGGAACTCAAAGAAAATTCCTGACATGGTGATTCTCTCCAAGGCCTTCCTAGGCATGAATCGAGGGGTCCCTTGTTTCATGCATGCAAGAAGAGGGGGTAAAAGGTGGGGATTAAAATAGAAAATAGCCCAAGTGAACTAGGAGCAAGAAGAGAGAGAGGGGAATTGCATAATTGAACTAGAAACCCTACCTTATCTTCTCTTTGATGGTGGACTTTGCTTAGGCTTTGGGAGCTTTGCATGTACAGCACTTGATCTTCAATAGATTATTAGAGGCAAGGATTTGAGTGTATATATTGTATGGAGGCTAGAGTTTGAGTGTATGGAGGCTAGGATTTGAGAGAGCTTGAGAGAATTAGGATTTTGAGGGAGTTCGAGCTCTGTTTTTAGAGAGGCAGAGTTTTTGGAGTCATTTTGTGGACCCAGAATATGCAAGGGGGTGGCTTGTATATATAGGCCAATTGTAAACACCCCATTTTTGCCCGCTCAACAATCTTCGGTTCAACTGGATCCAATGTCAAACATCACAATACATGCAAGCCCAGGCTGGCTCTTTCAAACTCCAATCTAGTTAATTGGTTGCTTCCTGAGCCCATAAAACCCTATTGAAGCTAAGAAAACAATATTGCCCCTAGGCACTTCAGGCAGCTTTCCAAGACCCAGCGGTCTAGGGAACAAACGCAATTTGGGTAGTCTTTTGAGATCGGGCAGTCTCAGGAACATATGCCACCCAGGTAGCTTTCCAAGATCGGATGATCTCGCGGACCAGCACCTTATCAAATTCCAGATGACTCACTTTTGGTGCCTGCTAGCCCCCCAATGTAGAATGTCCATCATCCAGTAGTTCTTCGAGACCTGGCGATCTCGGGGACCAACACCACCCTGCAAGTAGCTTTCTGAGATCGATTGATCTCAAGAACCAATACCACCTTACAGTCTGCTCTTTGAGACCGGGTGGTCTCAGGAACCAACACCACACAAGTAGCTTTATGAGACCAGGCAATCTCAGGAACCAACACCTAGGTCAACACCAATGCTTGCTAGCCTAACTCAGTGAAAAATGACCAAACTTGACGCTTAGGCCTCTAGGCACATCTTTGTGAAAGTTCAAAATCTCTCAAGACGGTAAGTCCACCCTTCTAAATGTTCCTAGACAGTTTGGCAAGCTCAATACGCCATCCTGTCCAATTCTGGTCTCATTTCGGTCAACTCTGGTCTAAATGACCATTTTGTCCCTAGGCACCCCGACATAATGTAAATCCCGCCAAACAATGAAAATATCTTCCAAGACCATCCTCGAATAGTCTGGCATGCTTAAAAGGCCACTTCAACCCATCCTAACTCTTTTTAACCAATTCTAGTCAAAATAATCGTTTTACCCCTGACAACCTGAACTCGCCCCAAAACACACCGACTCTAGGTACCGAATGACAGATCTTATCATGTGCCCATGTTCAAGCCAACCGTGACTCTTAACACTTCCAACTCAACAAAAGTCCCCTGGAGTGTCTCGCAAACGCTCTGCTAGGGTTGTCTTTTCTCCCGATTTCCTGGTTATAATGTACTGTCAAATGACTTAAGAAATGCATAAATCAAAAAATTCCTAAAAGCTTGATAATAGGTCTTTCCATCTATACAACTCGATTGAATAGGTCACTTTCGCAGCCCCCAATTGCATGGCTCGAAAACTGCCACTTTCAGTAACCCCTAGAGTGTCTCACAGACGCTCTGCCGAGGTTGTCTTTTTCTCCAATTCCCTTATTATAACGCATCGCCAAACGACTTGAGAAATGCATAAATTAGGGATTTTCTGAAAGTATTTCCAAAACACTTTCCATCTGTACGGTCTGATAGGAGAGATCATATCCTGAAGGCCCCGATTGTGTAGCCCAAAAACTGTTACTTTTGAACATCCACGGAGCGTATCACAGATGCTCCACAAAAGTGTGTTTTCATGCATGCTTCCCGATATGATATCTCCCTCTTCTGAACACCTTTTAAGCTCCTCGAAAATTCCAGGTTATTAAGAAACACTAGAAGAATATCGTGGACACGACCAATTTCCCCAAATCTTTTTTGAATTGCACAATTATTGAGGCAAAGTTTAACGAACATTCCCGATATTCTTTGCTTAGTCCCTAAGATTAAGTCAGTATAGAGTGTATCACATGGCAATTAACCAATGGAACAGTACTGGAGCATATAGCACATGCATTAGGGCAAAATTTGCCCAGACGCATGTACTACATGTGCCAACCTTCTCCAGATTGCCTACAAATACAAGCCTCCCCTTTTGCATATTGTAGAATCGAAAACAGTAGCGAAACTCTGCAGAAATATCCTCTGAACCTCAAATTTCTATATACATCTCACCCTCCAAGCACTTAGGTTAGATTCCACCTCCCTCTAGCCTATACACTACACTTACATATGTAAGCACCCCATTTTTTACCGTTCGGCAGTCTATACTCCGTCCAGACTTGTTTTCAAGTCATTGCGGGCATATTCCAATCGAAACCAATTCTCTAGGTTCAAACTCTGTCTTTCCATCGCTTCACAGGCCTGTCAGGCCCAAATAGAGGCAAAATGACCAAAATGCCCTTAAGGGCATTGTCCTTTCTTATTCCAATTCCAATCCCTCTCTCCAGACAGTTTATTCCTCGAGACGGTCCGAGTAGCAAAACTACTCACAAAACCGTTAGAGTAGCAGAAATACTCACAAAACCGTTAGAGTGGCGGAAACACTCACAAAACCGTTAGAGTAGCGGAAGTACTCACAAAACCGTTAGAGTGGCGGAAACACTCAAAACCCAGGCGCGTCTCTTCAGAGACGGTAAGACCCCTTTCCAATCCTACTCTCAAGACAGTTTATTCCTCGAGACGGTTTCAATCCAGGCACGTCTCTTCGGAGACGGTAAGACCCCTTTCCAATCCCACTCTCGAGACAGTTTATTCCTCGAGACGGTTCCAACCCAGGCACGTCTCTTCGGAGACGGTAAGACCCCTTTCCAATCCCTCTCTCGAGATAGTTTATTCCTCAAGACGGTCTGAGTAGCAAAACTACTCACAAAACCGTTAGAGTAGCGGAAATACTCAACCCCGTCCGAGTAGCAGAAATACTCCCAAATCATCAACCCCGTCCGAGTAGCGGAAATACTCAACCCCGTCCGAGTAGCAGAAATACTCAACCCAGTCCGAGTAGCGGAAATACTCACAAATCATCAACCCCGTCTGAGTAGCGGAAATACTCACACCGTTAAAGTGGTGGAGACACTCAAAACCTAGGTCAACACCCGTGTCTGTTAGCTCACTTCGATGAAAAATGACCAGACTACCCTTAGGACCTTTTCTAGACTTTCCGGTCAAGATGACCATTTTGCCCTTAAGCATCCACGCCGGCTCTGGGTATCAAACCGGTAACCTCCTGAGAATACTTTTTATAGTGTTCTCAACCTCCCCTTACCTTTCCGGATCATTCCGAGTCAGTTCTGGCCAAACCGGTACAAAATGACCGTTTTGCCCCTAGAGGGCCGGTCTCCTTCTTCGACCACACCGACTTTCGGTATCAAATCGGTAATGACCCGAGAATACTTTTTATAGTGTTCTCAACCTCCCCTTACCTTTCTGGATCATTCCGAGTCAGTTCCGGCAAACCCGGTACAAAATGACCGTTTTGCCCCTAGTGGGCCGGTCTCCTTTTCCGACCACGCCGGCTCTGGGAATCAAACCGGCAACCTCTGGGAACATTCTAAATAATGTTTCCAGATCCCAAGTCTTTTTCTTCCGGGACAATCCAGGTTCGCTCCGGCAGTTTTCCGGTCCGATTGACTGTTTTGCCCCTAAAGGCTCGGTCAACCTTTCCGACCCACCTTATCCTCACTTTCCAAGTCAACTACCTCCAGGACACTATTTTAAGTGTTCCTGCTCCTTTTCGGCCTTCCGGGTCATTCCCGGACTTTCCGGAGTCATTCCTAGTGAAGCCAGGCTAAAATTTACATGGTAGTCACTAGTACAGGCGCCCAAATCTAGTCAAAGATATGTTGCTTGCCGACCTTAAACCTTTCCTAATTGGCTGGCACCACTAGTAGTAGCGCCAAGCCAAAAAATAGCCTGGCGCCACTCCTAGTGGCACCAGTGTAAAGTTTGCCCTGGCGCCACTACAACAGGCGCCAAGTTTGTCCAACTTCTATAAATACAGGGCCTCGTTCAACGTGAAGGGGGTCTGCAAACTTAACCTAAAAATTCTATATTTCGATATACAGAGCTCGAGCACCTCCAAAACCCTAGCCTCCCTAGGCTTTCCCAAACCCTAGCCATTATACACAAACCCTAGCCTCCTATACACTCATACACTCCCCCATACACTCATACACTAGCCTTCAACCATCCTTTGAAGACTTGAAGAGCTGCCATCCAAAGCTTGAAGACAACTCTTGAAGACTGAAGGTGAAGATCAAGACAAAGATCGAAGACCGAAGACAGCGTGGCGCGCAAAATAAAGAAAACATACGGCAGGCTTTCTCTTTAATTTTCTGCACTTACCCCCTCTCTCTTCTCTCTCCAACCCACTTGGGTTTTCTCTATTTTAATCCCCCATCTCTTTCCCCCCCTTTCTCTGCATGCTTGAAACAAGGGGACTCCCAGTCCATGTGTAGGATTAGACTATTGGAGAGTCACCGTGTCGGGGGCTTTCTTCTAGTCTAACCAAAGACCATGTGGGTCCGGCCCCCTTGATTATGTGGTGAAGCCTTAGCCTTGTATGTTCACGACCCCAAATTGCATTGTGCATATCATAGTCTTGCATCTTCCAAAAACCGTTTTCAAAATTGTTTTTCAAAACGTTTTCAAACTTGTTTTCAAAATTGCATCAAAATCTCTTTTTCAAAAACTTGTTTTCAAAACCACAATTCTAGGGTGATTCTAGCCTTTCCATGGCTAGGGTTGCTTTAGGAAAGTGTTACATTAAAAGTGACCTTTTTCGTCTATATTGTTTTTCAAAACCGCTTTCCTAAAAAGTGGTTCTAGCCTTCTTATGGCTAGAATCGCTTTAGAAAAGTGAGACGTTTTTATACCTTCTAAAAACTCTCTCTTCAAAAATCTCTTCCTAAAAATCTTCTTTTTCAACATACTTTCCTAAAGGTCTCCTCTCCAAAATGGTTTTCAAAAACTCCCTTCAAAAATCTATTTTTCAAAACTCTCTTTTTCAACTCCTCTTCAAAATCTTTTCCTCAAAATTCACTTTCTAAAAACACTCCCTAGATTCACCTTCCTAAAAACTCTCTTCAAAACCTTTCTAAATCTTCCTTCTAGAAACTCCTCTCTAGGATTTTTCCTCCCAAAATCTATGTTTCCAAAAACGCACTTTCCAAAACTCCTTCTCTTTAAAATCTTTTTCCAAAAACTCCCTCTTCAAATTCACTTTCCAAAAGTCCCTCCCTAGGATTCCCTTCTAGAAAACTTTCGTTTCTAAAAACGCACTTTCCAAAAACTCTTTCCTTAGAGCCCAAGTCAAGCCTTAGAGCCCACAATTAGGAAACCCTAATTTTCTTTCCAAAAACATGATTTTCAAACTTTGCCCCAAACCTAGATTTCCAAAATCTTTTGTTTTCTACATCAAAACTATACATGTTTTCAAAACCTCTTTTTTATGTCAAAACCATAATTTTTCAAAACTAGGGTTTCTAGAATCTCCCTTTCCAAATCCTTGTCAAATCAAATCTTCCCTTTAAGAAACCAAATCCAATCTCTCCGTTTAGGAAACTAAATCCTATCCTCCATTTTTGGAAATAAATCAAACCTTTGCTTTTAAAAACCAAATCCAATCCCTTCCTAATCCAAACCTTCCTAATTTCCTACCTTCCTAAACCATAAGTTTCCTAAACCTAAACTTCAAATCTTTCCTTAAGTTTCAAAATCTAAATCTTTCCTAATTCAAATCCTTCCTAACCTTCCACTTTCCTAAACCTTAAGTTTCCAAAAACTTGAACATAAAAATCTTTCCTAATTCAACCCTTTCCTAATCCTACCCCTTTTCCAAATCTCAACTTTCCAAATCTATTTTTTCAAACTTTTCCTAAACTCAAACCTTTCCTAATCTTAAGATTTCCTAAAACTATAAAACTTTCTAAATCTTAAACTTTCTAAATTTCAAATCTTTTTAAATCCTAAACTTTCCAAAACTTCAACATCTTTCCAAATCTAAGACTTTTCTAAACTCAAATCTTTCTTAATTCAAACATTTCCTAAACTAAAATATTTCCTTTTTCAAACCTTTCCCAAAATGAAACTTTCTTATTTTCAAAACTTCCTTATTTCAAAACTTTCTAAATTCGAAACTTTCTTAAACCTAAAACTTTCCTAAATCAAAATTTTCCAAAAATGAAACTTTCCTAATTCGGAACCTTCCTAAATTGGACATTTCCTAATTCGAACCTTTCCTAAGTCCAATCTTTCCTAGGTCTCCTATCTTTCCTAAGTCTAGGTTTCCTAAAACCAAGTCTTTCCAAAATCAATCTTTTCCAAAATTTCAATTTCCAATCTCCTCTTCTAATCTCAAATCAAATCCAATTTTCAATTCAATCTCTTTTCAAATCAAACCTTCTATTTTCAATCGGACTCCCGTCCGAACTACGACTGACCTGATTCCCCAAAGGGATACGTAGGCAACTTTCATAGGTGCGGTCACAATACTTTTCAAACTTTCAATTCCACCCTCATGGGTACGGTTTTCAAAATCTTTTCAACTCTAAAATTCCAATTTTAAATTTCTATTTTTAAATTTCTATTTCCACATTTTCAAACTTTCCAATTTCAAATCCTATCTTTTCAAATCTATTTTCAAATCAAATTCTTTTCAACTTTATTTCCAAATCTATTTTTCAATTTTCTCTTGTTTTGTACTTGCATATCATGCATCATGTTAGTTTTCAAACATTGTTTTCCTAAAGTGAATAGAGTTGAACATATGTTAATTAAAGACTCTCATAGGTGAATCTAGGGTAGATTGACATGTAGGTACCGAAAGGGCAGGGTAGGGTGATAGCTTAGTGCATCTTTCCTATACGTAACCAACCTCCGAACTTAGGATCACTGATTTCAAAGACCAAATCAGAGTTATTTTTCAAAAAGGGCTAAATGTTTTCCAAAGGTTGCCAAACAACCTGTTTTTCTTAAAAACCCTCTCTTGAGGAGGTATTTTCAAATCGTTTTCCAAAAACCCTAAGTGTAGTCTTCGGATTATGCTTAGTTTTTAGGTGACCTAACTCACCATAATCAAGTTAGGTGGCGACTCCAAATGTTTTTCAAAAGCCCTTTATTCAAGTCTATTTTCAATTCACACCTAGTCGCACTCATTCTTCTAGGAGGGTGAGTTCTAACGAGAGAGTACAGTATTTTTCCTGCTTAGGTGAGTATTCCTCGAGTGTGAAAAATTTGGGCGCAACAACATAGCTCTCAATACCATAGAAGACCCCACTCCAACCCCTTCAAGCCTTTCTAAGGCTATTCAAGCTCAAGTCAAAGCATCTATAGAAGTTTGAAGGTGTTTGAAGGCAAAAGGTAGTATTCTCTTTTAAATTCTTGTCATCCCCACTCTTTGCTCATCTCTCCTAGCCTACTTAGGCTATTCTCTATTTTAAACCCCCATCTTCCATCCCTTTTTCTTGCATGCTTGAAACAAAAGAGCTCATAGTTCATGCCTAGAGGAAAACTTATGACTAGCCTACTTTAAGGTGGTATGGCCTTGGAGTACCTTACAATTTGGTATGGCCTATAGCCTTGTATGAATTCATGACCCCCTTACATATGGTTACCATATTCATGTATTGCATGTTTGGCCCCATTTTCATGTCCATCGTCATTTTGTAAAACTTTCACTATCTTCATTTCTCTGTCTTCCTCAAATTCCATACCCAAGTGTTTTCCTAAAAATGGTTCTAAAAGTTGGTTTCTTGAAGCCTAGGCCAATTTCCATATCTTAGAAAACCCCCCTTTAAGCCCCTTGACTTCATTTTGCATCCTTGTATTTCTTTGTATTTCATGTGACATAAAATTGATTTTTCAAACTCTTCTTTTCTATATTGATTTTGTAGAATCCATTCTCTTGAACCTTATGGTTGAAATGGTCCCTTGAAACCCTCACTTGAGTGGTTTTCTCATTTTCTTAACCAAATGAACCCTAGTTCATTAGAATGGGTTTATACACCCCAAACCACTATTTGCATAGAAATGATTCTCTTAAACCACTATTTTCACATTGATTTTTAAAAGTTTTGCTATCTTGAATATTGTGGTTGGAATGGTCCAATGGAGTCCTCTTTGGAGTGATTTTCTTCAAATCAACCATATGAACCTTTATTCTTTAGAGTGGTTTTCAACCAAACCTTAGTTAGTTAACCCTAGGTCAACCAAACCCTAGGTTAACCTAACCTTAGTTAGTTAGGTCACCTTAACCCTAGGTTAACCTAACTCTAGTTAGTTAACCCTAGGTTAACCAAACCCTAGGTTAACCTAACCTTAGTTAGTTAAGTCTAGGTAACCTTAACCCTAGGTTAACCTAACCTAAGTTAGTTAACCCTAGATCACCTTAACCCTAGGTTAACTTAACTTAAGTTAGTTAACCCTAGGTCACCTTAACCCTAGGTTAACCTAACTTTAATTAGTTAACCCAACTCTAGTCCAACCTAACCCTAGTTAGTTAACCTTAGGTCAATCCAACCTAGGTTAGTAAGCTTCAAGGTCCCAATTCAAAGACCCCTTTTCAAATGATCTTTCAATTCAAAACCATTGTCATAACATACTTTCAAAAACATCCTGCTCTCTTGAGATTTCAAAAATCAACTCCAAAACCTTTTTAAATATTCCTACACTCTATCTTCAAAAAAATGCTTTCAAGAAGTTTTCTTTAACTTGTCTCAACTAAAACGGCTAGATACTTAATATTTTTCAAAAACTATTTTTCAAATGCTTTCAAGAACTCACAACCCTAAAGTATCCCTACCCCTCTTATAGTTAGGGATTATAAGGGAATGTGATACATTAAGTATAACCTCCAAGGTTGACCATATTTGGGTTCTAAAACCCTAAATGTTTTTAAAAACCCTTTTCAACAATGATTTTCAAACATCACATTCTTGAAGTAACCCTAATCCTTCCATGGTTAAGATTGGTCAAGTATAAGTGAGATATTCAAGAAGGGTTCTATAACACTAAAGTTTTAAAAGGCTAAAAGGGAACTTTCTAGCCTCATTTTCCTAACTTGTTTTCAAAACTCATAGCCCTAAGGGGTTTTAGTTCTTCAATGACTAACCTCTCAAAGGTGGTGAAATATCAAACATGCCTTTCAATCAGGTATTCAAAAAACTACTGGCAAAAGCTTTTCAAAGACAAGTTCATAAGAGCATTTCCAATCCAAACTCTACCTTCGAGGTTTTCAAAATAAAACTCCAAAAACATACTTCAAAACATTTCCAAAACTCCCTTCAGTTAGTTTAAAACATTTTCAAAACTCCCTTAAGTTTTTTAAAAAACATTTCAAAACTCACTTGAGTCAATTTCAAAAATATTCAAAAGTCATCTTCAAATTCAATTTCAAAAATACTTCAAACATACCAAGTCTTATTTCAAAGGCATTTTTCTAAAAACTCTCAAGTTTTCTTTTTCCAAAGACCTCAAAGCATCTTCAAATCTTTCCAAAGACCTCAATGTGTCTTCAAAACATTTCAAAGGCCCTAATGTGTCTCTTTTCTATCAGGCCCTTGCCCAAATTATGAATGACTTGATTCTCACCAAATGAGATACGTAGGCAATCTAAAATAGTGCGATTGTAACTCCTATTTCAACCCAAGTTCCCCTTTCAAAATTCTCTATCAAGTCAAAATTTCTATCCCAAATCACTTCAAAAATTTTTTATTTTCAAAAATCTTTTCAAAAACATACATCATGCCTCATTCATCCAAAAAGTGATGACAAAACCCCGTTTTGAAAATTATAAAGTGGATATTAAGTGGATAATAGTAACCGGTTATTCAAGTGAGTGAATTAAGGGTGATTAGACATGTAGGTACCAAAAGGGCGGCGTAGGGTGATGATCTTAGGATATCTTCCCTACACGTAACCAACCCCCAAACCATAGATTTCTAATTTCAAAGACCAATCCTCTAGAGCTTTAAAAACATTTTCAAACATTTTCAAAAGGTTGCTAAAAACCCTTTCTCTAAAAGCCTTATCAAGAAGGACATTTTCAAAATCTTTTCGAAAACCTAAGTTTAGTCCTTGGATTACACTTTGCCTTTAGGTGACCTAACATATGTTTAACTATGTTAGGTAGCAACTCCCATTTTTTCTAAAAAAACCCTTAAATCAAGTCAATTTCAAGTTCAAACCTAGTCGTACTCGTCCTTAAGGAGTATAAGTTCTAACGAAAGAGCACCGCGCTTTTTCCCGAGCCAAGAGGGCTAGGCTAAAAACCGGGGTGCGACACCACTGAAATAGTGACTAGCGCCTGTTCTAGTGGCGCCGGGCCAATTTTTGGCTTGGCACCAGCCACTTTGGAAAGTTTTCAAAGTGGAAAAAAACAAATCTTTAGCCCTTGTGACACAAGGCAGAAGATTTGGGCGCCTATCCTAGTGACTACCATGCAATTTTTTACCTGACTTCACTAGGAGTGACTCCAAAAAGTTCAGGATTGATCCGAAAGATTTCAAGCAACCAAACTCAGCTAGGAATGAACAGGAACCCCTGAAAGAGTGTCCCGGAGGTAGCTGGCTTGAGAACTAAAGTCGAAATAGTTAAAAAGAGTGACCGGCCCACCAAGGGCAAAATGGTCATTTAAACTAGGAAAACACTAGGATCGACCTAGAGTAGCTCATGAGAAGACTTGAAGGTTGTAAACACTACTGAGAATTCTCCAAGGGATTTCCAGTTTGATAGTAAGAGCCGGTATGGTCGAAAAAGGCGACCGGGCCACTAGGGGCAAAACGGTCTTTCCAAAGGTTGCTAAACAACCTGTTGTCTCCATAAAATCCTCACTTAAGGAATTTTTTCAAAATCTTTTCAAAAACCTTAAGTTTAATCTCTGAATTGCACTTAGTTTTAGATGACCTAACTCACCTTAATAAAATTAGGAGGTGACTCCAAACCTTTTTTCAAAAGCCTTATTCAAATCCATTTCTAATTCAAACTTAGTCACACTTGTCCTTCTAGGAGAATGAGTTTTAACGAGAAAGTATCGTGTTTCTCACATATTATTGCGAGTGCAAAAAATTAGGAAGCGACAGCTGGTGACTCTACTGGGGATGCTTAGAAGGTTAGGTCATTATCATGTCTCTTCAAAATCTTCAATTAATTAGTCTAAATCTATCCACTTCAAATTTGTGAAAATCAAAATTTTCAACTTTGTTTTCAAAAACATGCCATCACGTGTATTCAATTCATATTCAATCATTCTATCTTGCATTA
This sequence comes from Euryodendron excelsum, assembly GCA_033060915.1. Classification (NCBI taxonomy): domain Eukaryota; kingdom Viridiplantae; phylum Streptophyta; class Magnoliopsida; order Ericales; family Pentaphylacaceae; genus Euryodendron; species Euryodendron excelsum. Next base: position 42,443,030 of record CM065377.1, on the reverse strand, counting down.
AGTTTGTCATCAAAGTATAGAGTTTTTACATTTTATTTTGTAGGTGGACCATGTTCACATTTATCTTTATTGTCTATATAAACTGCCATGAATGACAGGATGGAATGGACAGGATGGATGGGAGTTGTTGAATCCTTTCTTCCGCTTTTCAAACTTTCTCACACACTACACGTGCACTCACATTTGCATATTTGCATTCTCTACCTAATAATGTCCCTTCTAGTTAGAAGTTGGAACAGTATATTGATTGTGGGTAGATGTTATGTCAGTATCTTAGCCTACAACCTCTTGATGGCTCCCCTGCTCTTATCACCAACTAATAATGGCACCACCTCAGGGAGTGGGCCTAGATTTGAAGATCCGGGAATTGAGCCTTCTTAGGAAGCATTAGTAAACCCTCAACCTCATACTCATGTAGAAACTCATGCATAGCTGAACCAAACCTTTTTAGGAAACTCCAAACCGTTTTTTCTAAAAGCCCTTATTCAAATCAATTTCCAATTCAAACTTAGTCGCACTTGTCCTTCTAGGAGGATGAGTTCTAACGAGAGAGTACCATGCGTTTCCCATATATTATCTGGTGTGCGAAAAACCAGGGCACGACAACCTTGATATGGAATTGTGTCAATCATATTTTCACTTTCTCCTTCCTGAATGGTGGGCATGTGTAATGATCAACATAAATGCCTTATCTGTGTAAGGTGATTCCCTTTTCACACCTGTTGCAAAATATTAGCTACAAATTTGACATCAATATGTGGCATTTAAAAAAGAAAATGACTCAAGCCAATATAGTTATAAATTTAATTACACATAGACTTTGCTGTAATTCATATTTCAATACCTAAAGATAGAATTAAGATTGATATGAACAAATTATATAGTATTAAAAGGGTATATTTTGTTGTTGCTTCAAGTGGAACTGGGCATGTCACGCCCCAATTTTATGAAAGTCGAGTTTTAAGAAATAAAAGGTATAGCATGGATAAGTCACAGTCAAAATTTGGATCCATGTCTTTCACGCCCCGATTTTTTGCACTCGAGAAAACACAAGTGAGAAAAACATAGTACTCTCTCGTTAGAACTCATCCTCCTAGAAGGACAAGTACAACTAGGTTTGAACTTGAAATTGATTTGGATAAGGGCTTTTGAAAAAAGTTTTGGAGTCACCCCCTAACTTTGTTAAGATGAGTTAGATCACTTAAAACTAAGTGCAATCTGAAGATTAAACGTAGGATTTTTGAAAAGGTTTTGAAAACTTCCTCAAAAGAGGGTTTTTGGTGAAAACAGGTTGTTTGACAACCTTTGAAAAGACTTAAGCCCTTTTTGAAACTAACTCCATTTTTGGTCTTTGAAAATAGTGATTCTAGGTTTGTAGGCTAGTTACGTATAGGGAAGATGCACTAGGCTATCACCCTATCCCGCCCTTGCAATACCTACATGTCTTCTCATGCTAGATTTACTCATTTAGAATTTTTGATTAATAAATGTCCAATACTATCCACTTCGAAAAAAATTTTAGAAAAAAAGTTTAATATGATGCATGACATACAAGTGCAAAAAAAATTTTGATTTTGAAAATAGATTTAAAGAAAAGATTTGAAGCTTGAAAAAGGTTATAGAAATTGAAAACTTAAAAAAAGGTTGTGAAATTTGGAGATTTGAAAAAGGTTGTGACCGCACCCATGAGGGTTGCCCACGTATCCCTTTGTTAGAAATCAGGTCACTCGTAGTTCGGACTCAGGGTCCAATTGAAAACAGACACTTTGAGGTCTTTGGAAAGTTTGACTTGAAAGGTTTGATTTGGAACTTTGATTTGAAATTGAACTTGAAATTGACTTTGATTTGAAATGAACTTGAGGATTTGAAATTGAGCTTTAAAGTAGAACTTGGACTTATTTTGGAAATATTGAATTGAACTTTGAAAATATCTTGACTTGAATTGGAGTTTAAAAACCATCTTGGTCAAAAAAAGAGTTTTAGAAGAGTCTTTGAAAAGAGTTGAAGCTTCCTAACTTTAGAGTTAGGGTATAACTAGGGTTTAGTTACCCTAGGACTTAGGTAACCTAGGGTTGAAACATGCAATTGAATTAGAAATATTGGACTTGATCTTGAAAAGTTGGATTGAGGAAAGTTTTCATTTTAAAAAACTTAGATTTAGAAAAGATGGGATTTAGAAAGATTTGGAAATGATTTGATTTGATTTAGAAATACTTAGCTTGAAAAAAACTTGTAAAGATTTGACTTGATTATTTGATTTGAAAGAATTTAGAAAGTTAGGGTTTAGGAAAGATTGGACTTTGGAAAGTTTTGAATTAGGAAAGTTTCAAAATAGGAAAGTTCCATTTTAGAAAAGTGCCAAATTAACGAAGTTTTATTTTCGAAAAGAGTTGACTTTGGAAATATTTGAATTTGAAAAATTTTAAATTTAGAAATATTTGAACTTAGAAAGATTTGGAAGTTTGAATTTAGAAAGGGTTTGAAAGTTTGAAATTTAGAAAGTTGAGATTTGGAAAGGTTTGAAATTACGAAAGATTAGAATTAGAAAAGATTTGATTCCTATTTCCTAAAATTAAAGATTGAATCTTGTTTCTAAAAATAGATTATTTGATTTTGTTTCCAAAATTGGAGGATTTGATTTAGTTTTCTAAATTGAAAGAATTAATTTGACATGAAATTGGAAAGGTTGAGTTTTAGAAATCTTGAATTTGGAAATCTATGATTTGGTAGGAAAAAAGGTTTTGAAAATCCATGATTTGATGTAAAAATTAGTTTTGGAAACCTATGATTTGAAGAAAAATTGGAAGTCATGATTTTAAGAAAGAAACTAGGGTTTCCTAATCATGGATTCTAGGGTTTGACTTGGACTCCAAGACAAAGAGTTTTTGGAAAGGAGATCTTTGAAAAGAGTTTTTAAGAAGTAGATTTTTGAAAAGAGTTTTTAGAAAGTAGATTTTGAAAAACTATTTGAAAAGAGGTTTGAATATGGACTATAACAAGTCTCTTGAATATCTCACTTTCCTAAAACAATTCCAACCATGGGAGAATTAGAACCATTCTACAGTTATGGTTTTAAAAACAAAAATGGTTTGAAATATGGACCATAATGATCACATTGAATATAACACTTATCTAAAAAATCCCTAACCATGGAATGGCTAGAATCACTCTATGATTGTGGTTTTGATAAAAGCAATTTTGGGTTTACACAAAAAATTTGGACCTTGATAGTCACATTGAATATAACACTTTCCTAAAACAACTCTAACCATACAATGGCTAGAATCATTTTAGGATTGTGATTTTGAAAACAACTTTGAAAGAATGAGATTTTAAATGCAAGTTTGAAAACAACTTTGATGCAAGTTTGAAAATAATTTTGAATGCAAAGCATGAATATGATAACTACAATGCAATAAGTCATGAACATACAAGGCTAGTCTTCACTACATAATCAAGGGGGCCGAATCCACACCATCAAAGGTTGAACTAGAAGAAAGCCCCCAATACGGTAACCTTCAACAGTCCTTCCTAGACATGAATTGGGGAGTCCCTTGTTTCAAGCATGCAAGAAGAGGAGGTAGAAGATAAGGATTAAAACAGAAGAAAACCAAAGTGGGTTAGGAGGGAGAAGAGAGAGGGGGGATTACATAAAAGTAAATAGCAAACCAACCTCGTATTCGTTTTGCTCTGATTGCTTGGTTTACTTTACTTGACTTGAACTTTGAAGGCCCTGAAGTTGCAGCACTTGAGTCTTCAATGAATGCTTCGAGGCTTGTGTTTGAGTGTATAAGGTGTACAGAGCTTGAAGTCTCTCTAAACCCTAATTCTCTCAAGCCTCTTCAAGCCCTCGCTCTATACTGTTATAAATCAAACCCTTAGGTTTGGTGAAGCCGGTGAAGCTCCAAATTTAAAATTGTGTCACATTTATGTTCAAACCAAAAGGCCCTTCAAATTACAACAAATCATATCACCTTACAGATATTGACTTTGAGGATAAGATAGTAAATTGGCTCGGCAGTTTTTGAATGTTTTTAGATAACTACTAATAACCCACGTAGCAATTTCTGCGTGTTCGACGACTCCACAATCCTATCTGTTACAAACTCCGGCTGTCATCATCTTCTTTGATTCCGGTTAACCCCGCTGTTGATTCCAATTAACCCCACGCAGTGACAGTATATATCTATCTTGCCTTTTAGGAAAACCCAAAATCAACATTATTCGACCTCACTCTCATCCACAGTTGTTCAGACTCATCCCTTCGACCACCACCCACTCCGACGATTGCTCTCTCTCATCCCTCTGACTAATACCTCATGCTAACGACGATCATTTGGCCAACCACAAGTATCCTTTGGTGTACTTACAGCTCATACACACACAACTTCTAGATTTTTTTTCTTCTGTACTGAGGCACCATCTCCTCTCCAAGAAGTATCAAGTACGTACCCAAGTTATTAGTACACGTGTATTTTTTTTGTTATTTGTACTGTGCATTCCATGGACTCTTATGGTGTTGGGCAATTATTATCCATCTATGAGGTTGGTTTTTGTTGATTGAACTAAATTTGTTTGATTGGGGGCTTACTTTGTCAATGACACAGACACAATGGGTAAATTTGTGTGTTTTGAAAAATTTTTGGGATATGTTCAATGGGTATGAGGTTCAGCGGTGGAATTGGAACAATGGCCAAAAGGTATTCGACGAAATGCCACTAACAGAATGGGTTTTGTGTCAATGGGATGTGGCGATGTGTTGTATGATTGGGGGTCGTGGGCGACAGTGTCTGTCTAGAAAAGGTCCAATTATGACATATAATATTCGTGAATGACTCTCTTCAATTGTGTGTTTATTGGTAATTGTTTTTGTTTAGTTAATAATTTATTGATTAATTGTTTTATATGTTTGTGATGTAATTATGACATCACAGTTTAATTTAGGTTAACCCCGTTGTTGAACTAGATTAACGAAAATGGAGGTATGAATATAGTTAAGCCTTTTGGGTTGTGGTTTTATAGTTTCTATTTTTTTTTTTTTTTAACAAAAAGGTAGGTTGCACTTTTTACTTTGTTAGTAGTTTCCAAGGTCGTAGTTTCTGCAAATAAAAAAAAAATACCTCTTTGCTGTGACTTCCATAATTTTTTTTACTTTGTTCTGCATATCCAACATAGGACATCTCTAAAGTGATTGAGCTCATGGAATTTCTTATTCGTTCATTGTTCATGGTATTTTTGTAACTAATGTATATTTTTAAATTCATTTCCTTTTTAATTATGTGGTAATTCATGTTTTGTGTGTTTGGCCTCCCATAGGTAGGCCATCAGTATGAAACGACATTCCTGCATGGATTTAGAGACCATTCATCAATTAATGTCACATAGTTTAATATGGTTCTACATGTGATTTTTCATTTTTTCCAATTTAGTTAATATTTTTGGTTTGCAACTTAACCTAAATTGGTTGTGGCTTGTTAGTCTAGATTAACGAAAATGGAGGTATGAATATAGTTAAGCCTTTTGGGTTGTGATTTTATAGTTTCTGTTTTTTTTTTTTTTTTTTTTTTTGAAAAAGGTAGGTTGCAGTTTTTACTTTGTTAGTAGTAAAACAAAGGGTATGAGGCGTAGTGAAAGACAATTCATGTTTTTTGGGATATGTTCAAAGGGCATGAGGTTCAGCAGTGGAATTAGAGCAATGGCCAAAAGGTATTCGACGAAATGCCACTAACAGAATGGGTTTTGTGTGAATGGGATGTTGCGATGTGTTGTATGATTGGGGGTCGTGGGCGACAATGTCTGTCCAGAAAAGGTCCAGTTATGACATATATTATTCGTGAATGACTCTCTTCAATTGTGTGCTTATTGGTAATTGTTTTTGTTTAGTTAATAATTTATTGATTAATTGTTTTATATGTTTATGACGTAATTATGACATCATGGTTTAATTCAGGTTAACCCCACTGTTGAACTAGATTAACGAAAATGGAGGTATGAATATAGTTAAGCCTTTTGGGTTGTGGTTTTATAGTTTCTGTTTTTTTTTTTTAAAAAAAAAGGTAGGTTGCAGTTTTTACTTTGTTAGTAGTTTCCAAGGTCATAGTTTTTGCAAATAAAAAAAAAAATGCCTCTTTGCTGTGACTTCCATAAATTTTTTTACTTTGTTCTGCATATCCAACATAGGACATCTCTAAAGTGATTGAGTTCATGGAATTTCTTATTCGTTCATTGTTCATGGTATTTTTGTAACTAATTTATATTTTTAAATTCATTTCCTTTTTAATTATGTGGTAATTCATGTTTTGTGTGTTTGGCCTCCCATAGGTAGGCCATCAGCATGAAACGATGTTCCTGCATGGACTTAGAAACCATTCACCAATTAATGTCACATGGTTTCATATGGTTCTACATGTGATTTTTCATTTTTTCCAATTTAGTTAATATTTTTGGTTTGCAACTTAACCTACATTGGTTGTGGCCTGTTAGTCTAGATTAACGAAAATGGAGGTATGAATATATTTAAGCCTTTTGGTTTGTGATTTTATAGTTTCTGTTTTTTTTTTTTTAAGAAAAAGGTAGGTTGCAGTTTTTACTTTGTTAGTAGTTTCCAAGGTCGTAGTTTCCGCAAATAAAAAAAAAACAAAAATGCCTCTTTGCTGTGACTTCCATAAATTTTTTTACTTTGTTCTGCATGTCCAACATGGGACATCTCTGGAGTGATTGCGTTCATGGAATTTCTTATTCGTTCATTGTTCGTGGTATTTTTGTAACTAATGTATATTTTTAAATTGCTTTTTTAATCATGTGGCAATTCATGTTTTGTGTCTTTGGTCTCCCATAGGTAAGTCATCAGTATGAAACGACATTCCTGCATGGACTTAGAGACCATTCATTAGTTAATGTCACATGGTTTAATATGGTTGTACATGTGATTTTTCATTTTTTTCAATTTACTTAATATTTTTGGTTTGCAACTTACCCTACATTGGTTGTAGCCTATTAGTCTAGATTAACGAAAATGGAGGTATGAATATAGTTAAGCCTTTTGGGTTGTGGGCTTATAGTTTCTGTTTTTTTTTAAAAAAAAAAAAAGGTAGGTTGCAGTTTTTATTACAAAAACTAAGGTTTTAAAAACATATATTTCAATCATGCTCTCTTTCCATTTTGGTAGTACTTCTTTTACAATTCTGCCTTCCATCAAATTTTTTTAAATTTCTTCTTTGGCTTCTAAAGCTTATGTATTATTGACGTTGAGGATTTAATCCTCATACATTAGTAGATAAGCTTACTTGAGGATGTGTTTTCACTAAAGACTGCAAGGAAAGTGAAAACACCTGGTGCTCAGTCAGCTAATCCTTATACTTGAGGATCAAAATATCCTTACTGCTACATTTGGGAATCTCTAGGTGTATCTTTAGGTGTTATTTGTTTGTTTTTCATAAATCTTGGCGAATGTTTGATTATTTGGTCTTCTGTTGAGGTCATAGCTGCATGTTGTTTGATTTTATTTTTACTTTTCAGTTGATTTTATTTGAACTGTTTTCTTTTTCCTACTCAAATGTGATATTAGACATGCTGCCAAAATGTGAGATTTAAGTCATGCTAAGTTTATCAATTTAATTTTATATTGCTTGAACACAGAATATTACATTACACATCCACAGTTTAAGATTTTACACATAATCTAGTATTACTTATTTGCATACAAGGAGAGAATTGCACACGCATGGTGTGTGCAGCCACTATTAGTACAATTATAAAGTTTACATTATTCAAGTAGATAAGCTCATGCATTATTGAAGTTGGCTTTTTTTCAACATGGACTTAGAGAGCATTCATGAATTAAAGTCACATGGTTAGATACTTAAGTAATCATCAAAATATATGAATGACTAGAGACAACATGGACTTAGAGACCATTCATGAATTAAAGTCACATGGTTAGATACTTAAGTAATCGTCAAAATATATGAATGACTAGAGAATATATAAACTATCTATAGAGAATATATAAGTTTTTTCAAACTATTTCTTAAGGCACAAAAAAAATTAAGTTCTTGCATTCTTAAGTCACAAACTATTTCTTGCATTTTTTAAACTATCTATAGAGAATATATAAGTTTTTTTTCAAGGATAGATAATAGTTTGTGATATTAGAGAAACAATTAGATTTCGACTCTACACCCCGAGCTTTGCTATACAAAGCCCAAGCACTAGGACAAACCACTTACTTTAAAAAAGATTTGTTTAAATTTTGCTACAATGATAATTTCTGATAGTTATATATATTCTTGAAGTGTCTTGATTGCTACCAAAGTGACATTCAGAGCATATGTACAAATCTTTCTACAGACATTCTCTGTTTGATGCATTTTTTTAACTACCTATAAAGAATATATATATATATATATATTTCAAGGATATGTAATAGTTAGTTATATTAGCGAAAAAATTAGGTTTCGACCCTACACCCTGAGCTTTGCTATACAAAGCCCCAAACACTAGGACAAACCACTTGCTCTAAAAAAGATTTTTTTCAAATTTCATTACAATGATAATTTCTGATAGTTATATGTATTCTTGAAGTGTCTTGAATGCTACCAAAGTGACATTCAGAGCATATGTACAAATCTTTCTATGGACATTCTCTATTTCTTGCATTTTTTTTTAACTACTTATAGAGAATATATATGTTTTTTTCAAGGATAGGTAATAGTTTGTGATATTAGGGGAACAATTAGGTTTCCACCCTACACCCTGAGCTTTGCTACACAAAGCCCCAAGCATTGGGACAAACCACTTGCTGTAAAAAAGATTTTTTAAAATTTTACTGCAATTATAATTTCTGATAGTTATATGTATTCTTGAAGTGTCTTCACTACTACCAGTGACATTCAGAGCATATGTACAAATCTTTCTAGGGACATTCTCTGAATTCCTTGATTAGATTTTTCTCTATAAATCAGTTTCCAATTTAATGACTTCGCTTCGGCTGGTATTTGAATAATAGTGTTAGGTGAATTTAATGAATTCCCTTATTAGATTTTTCTACCTTTATCAGTTTTTAATTTAATGAATTGGCATGGTCTGGTGTTTGAATAATAGTGTTACGGCAAATTCTATGTATTTGTTACAGGGCATCTACTTTAATCTTACCTATATATCAAAATAATACTATACTATTAGTATGAGACTCATAGTAATTAAGTTAAACCAAATAATAAAAACCTATATCTAACATGTTCTCTCTCTTTTTTAATTTTTTAGCCTATGGTATCTATTTTTTTCGGTACAAGATAAAAATGCGTAGACATTAATGAGTTTTTTTTTTTTTGGTAGGAAATTGTGCTTCGGAATAATTTAAAACATGCAAAGTTCAACATATTCTAGTGACATAAATCAAATAGTACAATCTGGGCACCACACAGATGAAACTCAAAGACAAGGATTGTCCGAAGAAAATAGAGAACAAAATTGTTTTCGTCAACAGCAAAGAAGGCAACGTATAAGCTTAGAAAGTTTGGAAAGGCACGACAACACACAACAAAGAACAAGGTCTGAAGGTCAGAGTCAAGAGCATTGTAGAGCACGTTTTCAACATGAGGAGCAACGAAGTGCACACCATCGTGAAATGCAAAGGCAAAGGTGAGCTTTGATGATTGAAGAACAACGAGAAGCACAATTGGCTAGGAGGCGAACAAATTATCATCAAAAAAGAATAAATGAAATTAAAAATAATCAGCGTCATACAATGACTACCCAACAAACAGTAAGGCGTAGTGAAAGACAAAGGCAAAGGAGAGCTTCAATGACAACTGAATAGCGGGAAGCACAACTAGCTGGGAGGCGTACAAATTATCGTCAAAGGTCTACATCTCAACATGATGAAAGCAATTCTAGCGCAAACCATATGCATGCACATCCAAAAGTTAAGGAAACTATAAGCACTCATGGTGTCTCAGAGGCAACTGTTGGGTGTGAGTAATGCATTTTGGTTTTCTTATTACAACTTAAGTGCCTTTGATATATTTTGGTCCTTAATTATTGAATAGTTCTTAAATAAAATTGTTTCAACTAATATTTAACTTTATTAATATAGGCTTACAAATGAGCAGCCTAACACGTTTACCTCAATTTGCACGTGTTGGCTCAATTTATGAATATGATGGTACAAGTGCCACAGGAGAAGGGACAAGTTCAATTGTTGTTGGAGGTACCTCTTCTTCACCTCTTTCATTACTTATGTTAATATTAAATTTGTATTTTGTACATTTCAATCGTCAATATACAAGTTCAATTAGATATGTGACTTTATACATTTCAATTTCTTATGTTTATCTACTAGCTACTTAATTAAAATTTTCTTTTTTTTTTCTTATTTTCTTTTACAATAACATAACGGATTCTCTAAAAAGAACATGTATATCTATCGACAATTTGATTTTGCTTCTTAATAAGTAAATAAAATTTTATTGCACAGTAACTATAGCATTTTTTATTAGGTGTCATATTAATTACACTTGGGCATACAATTACATTTTTTCCTCAGAATGGCTAAAATAATATTGTAAACTTTAAAAAAATGTATGAATTCTACTTAATATATACTATAACCCTAACAAACAAAATATATACATGATCGAAGATATTCTAAACACATTTTCAACTATAATGACAATAAGTAAAATTAAAATAAGTAATTCATTTTAAATTTACAAATTCAAAAACATTAATCATTAATATGCAATCATTGTGTTTATAGGAAATGACACAAGTGTCGACCAAGAGCACAATGACCAAACTGATATCAATATAGTTTTAGACACACGGTCATTTTGCTAACAGAGATATTATAATTGTGCAAGGGATTATCATGAAGCGGAGGACTACAAGTATTACAGCTGCAGATAACAACTACATGTCCACATTGTGAGGCAAAATTGTTCCATCACGAAACATCTAACATGTGTTGCAGTAATTGAAAATTTTCTTTGCCTCTAATGACTGCTCCAGCTGAGATGATCAATATATTCTCCAACCAAACAGTGGAAGGTCGACACTTTCGACAGAATATTCGTGCTTACAATCATGTTTTCTCCTTTACTTCAATGGGTGTACATATTGATCAAAATCTGACAGCAACATCCAGGGACATTTATACATTTCGTGCACAAGGAGCTATATATCACAGAATTGGTACTCTTCTACCAACCGCAAGTGAGAGGCCTAGATATTTGCAATTGTATATCTACGACACCGAACATGAGATTGATAATCAAATTTCTGAGACTGAAGGCCTGCATAGAGAGTTGATTGAGAAGTTACAACATATCATGAATGTTTACAATCCTTTTGTTAACACATTTCGCAATTTGGCGCATCGTCAAGATTTACATGAATGTAGACTTATAATAAGGGAGCAACCATGTAATCGGTGCCAATATAACCTTCCAACTGCTTCTGAAGTTACTGCAATTTTAGTTGGTGGAGAAGAAGCTGGAAACATAGAAGGAAGAGATATCATTGTTGAATCAATTGGAGGTCATCTCCATAATGTTCAAGATGTCGCTAGCTATTATGATCCATTGCAATATCCTTTATTATTACCTTACGGTACTTATAGATGGGATATAAATAGTCAGAATAATAATGGCACTGAAGTCACATGATGTGACTACTATTCGTATATGCTACAGGTAACAATAAACACATACTTTCTAAAATGTCATCCTTTATTTCAAGAAAATAATTTAAGCTTCAATTTTTAATTATAAGATGTACATTATTTTTTATATAGATTCGTCCCAATGATTATTCACTTCTTCTTCGAGAGGGGGGTTCTTATAGCAATATGTAGTGGATAATTATATCAAGATTGAGTCCAACAAACTGAGATGGCTACGTGTCGTGCCCAGATTTTTTGCGCTCGAGGAATACTCATACAAGCGGGAAAAATGTTGTACTCTCTCGTTAGAACTCACCCTCCTAGAAGAATGAGTGCGACTAGGTTTGAATTGAAAATTGAATTGAATAAAGGGCTTTTAGAAAAGATTTGGAGTCGCCACCTAACTTGATTAAGGTGAGTTAGGTCACCTAAAAACTAAGCATAGTCCGAAAACTACACTTAAGGTTTTGAAAAACGATTTTGAAAATATCTCCTCAAGAGAGGATTTTTTAGGAAAACGGATTGTTTGGCAACCTTTGGAAAACATTTAGCCCTTTTTAGAAAAATAACTCCTTTTGGTCTTTCGAAAACAGTGATCCTAGGTTCGGAGGTTGGTTACGTGTAGGGAAGACGCACTAAGCTATCACCCTACCCCGCCCTTTCGGCACCTACATGTCAATCTACCCTAGATTCACCTATGAGAGTCTTCAACTAATTATTGTTCAATCCCATTCACTTTGGAAAACAATGTTTGAAATAAATATGATGCATGAGATGCAAGTGCAAGATAAGAGAGAATTGAAAAATAGATTTGGAAATGAATTGATTTGAAATTGATTTGTTTTGAAAATAGATTTGACGAGATGGAATTGAAATTGAAAAGTTTGGAAACTTGGAAATAGGAACTTGAAAATAGAAATTTTGAAATTAGAATTTTGAAAATAGATTGGAATTGAGATTTGAAAGATGTGGAGACCGCACCCATGAGGGTGGAATTGAAAGTTTGAAAAATATTGTGACCGCACCTATGAAGGTTGCCTACGTATCCCTTTGGGGGAATCAGGTCAGTCGTAGTTCGGACCGGAGTTCGATTGAAAATAGAAGGTTGGATTGAAGAAGGAAATTGAATTGGAAATCGAATTGGATTTGAAATTAGAAGGGGAGATTGAAAATTGGAAATTGAGGACTTTGATTTGAAAAGATAGATTTGGACTTGTTTTGGAATAAGAAGGTTTAAGAAAACCTAGACTTAGGAAAGAGAAGAGACTTAGGAAATATTTGACTTGGCTTGGAAGATTTGGAAAGATTGAATTTTAGGAGATGTTCAAATTAGGAAAGGTCCGATTTAGGAAAGTTTCGAATTAGGAAAGTTTTATTTTTGGAAAGTTTTCGAATTAGGAAAGTTTTGGTTTAGGAAAGTTTCAACTTAGGAAAGTGTTCAAATTAGCAGAGTTTCGAAATTAAGAAAGTTTTGAAATTAGGAAAGTTTTGAATTAAGAAAATTTTGAATTTAGAAATGTTTGAAAAAGGGAAGTTTTGATTTTGGAAAGTTTTGAAAACAAGTTTTGAAAATATGAAAGTTTCGTTTTGGAAAAGTTTGAAAAAGGAAAGTTTTCAGTTTAGGAAATGTTTGAATTAAGAAAGTTTTCAACTTAAGAAAGGCTTGAATTAAGAAAGTTTTGAATTTAGAAAAGTTTTAGATTTGAAAAGATTTTGAAGTTTTGGAAAGTTTAGAATTTGGAAAGATTTAGGTTTAGAAAGATTCAACTTAAGAAAGTTTCAAATTTAGGAAGCTTAGAATTTTAGAAAGATTTGAAATTTAGAAAGTTTAGGATTTAGAAAGTTTTAGAATTTAAATTTTAGAAAGTCTTGAAATTAGGAAAGGTTTGAGTTTAGGAAGAGTTTGAAAACTTAGATTTGAAAAGTTAAGATTTGAAAGGAAAGTAGAATTAGGAAATGGTTGAATTAGGAAAGATTTTTATGTTCAAGTTTTGGAAACTTAAGATTTAGGAAAGTAGAAGTTTGGGAAGGATTTGAATTAGAAAAGAATTGGATTTTGAAACTTAAGGAAAGGTTTAAAGTTTAGGTTTAGGAAACTTATGGTTTAGGAAGGAATTAAATTAGGAAAGGTTTGGATTAAGAAGAGATTGGATTTGGTTTCTTAAAGAGAAGATAGGATTTGACAAGGATTTGGAAAGGGGGATTCTAGAAACCCTAGATTTGAAAAATTGTAGTTTTAACGTAGAAAAGTGGTTTTGGAAAGGTGTATAGTTTTGATGTAGAAAACAAGAAGTTTTGGAAACCTAGGTTTGGGGCAAAGTTTGAAAATCATGTTTTTGGAAAGGAAATTAGGGTTTCCTAATTGTGGGCTCTAAGGCTTGACTTGGGCTCTAAGAAAAGAGTTTTTAGAAAGTACGCTTTTGGAAACGAGTTTTTGGAAGGAAGATCCTGGGGGGAAATTTCTAGAAGGAAGATTTTGGAAAGAGAGTTTTTTAGAAAGGTTTTTGGAGAGAGTTTTTCTGGGAAAGAGACCTAGGGAACGTTTTTGGAAAGGTGAATCTAGGGAGAAGATTTTGGAAAGGAGTCAAAAAAGGGAGTTTTGAAAAATAGATTTTGGAAGGGAGTTTTTGAAAACAATTTTTGGAGAAGAGAGTTTTAGGAAAGTATGTTGAAAAAGAGATTTTTAGGAAGAGATTTTTGAAAAGAGAGAGTTTTTAGAAGGATTAAAAACGTCTCACTTTCCTAAAGCAATTCTAGCCATAAGAGGGCTAGAACCACTTTAAGAAAGTGGTTTTGAAAACAAAGGTTTGAAAATATAGACCAAAAGGCCACTTTTAATATAACACTTTTCTAAAGCAACCATAGCCATGAAAAGGCTAGAATCACCCTAGAATTGTGGTTTTGAAAACAAGTTTTTGAAAAAGAGATTTTGATGCAATTTTGAAAACAAGTTTGAAAACGATTTTTGAAAACAACTTTTTGAAAACAAATTTTGGAAGATGCAAGACTATGATATGCACAATGCAATTTGGGGGTCGTGAACATACAAGGTTAAGGCTTCACCACATAATCAAGGGGGCCGGACCCACGTGGTCTTTGGTTAGACTAGAAGAAAGCCCCCGACACGGTGACTCTCCAATAGTCCAATCCTACACATGGACCGGGAATCCCCTTGTTTCAAGCATGCAAAGAAAGGGGGGAAAGAGATGGGGGATTAAAATAGAGAAAACCCAAGTGGGTTGGAGAGAGAAGAGAGAGGGGGGAAGTGTAGAAAATTAAATAAGGAGCCTACCTTGTTTCTTGTTTATTTTGCGCGCCGTGCAGTCTTCGGTCTTCGGTCTTGATCTTCACCTTCAGTCTTCAAGGATTGTCCTCAAGCTTTGGATGGTAGCTCTTCAAGTCTTCGAAGGGTGGTTGAAGGCTAGTGTATGAGTGTATGGGGGAGTGTATGAGTGTATAGGAGGCTAGGGTTTGTGTATAGTGGCTAGGGTTTGGGAAAACCTAGGGAGGCTAGGGTTTTGGAGGTGCTCGAGCTCTGTATATCGAAATATGAGATTCTTAGGTTAAGTTTGCAGACCCCCCTCACGTTGAACGAGACTCTGTATTTATAAAGGGAGGACAAGCCTGGGGCCTGTTGCAGTAGCATCAGGGCAAAATTTATATTGGGCCACTAGGAGTGGCGCCAGGCCATTTTTTGGCTTAGCGCCACTGCTAGTGGCGCCAACCATTTAGGAAACAATTAAGGTCGGCAAGCAACGTATCTTTGACTAGATTTGGGCGCCTGTACTAGTGACTACCATGTAAACTTTAGCCTGGCTTCACTAGGAGTGACTCCAGAAAGTCCGGGAATGATTTGAAGGAGCCGGGAGTGACCCGGAAGGCCGAAAAGGAGCAGGAACACTTAAAATAGTGTCCTGGAGATATTTGACTTGAAAAGTGAGGATTGGATGTGTCGAAAAGGTTGACCGAGCCTTTAGGGGCAAAACGATCAATTGGACCGAAAAACTGTCGGGACAGACCCAAACTGTCCCGAAAGAAGACTTGGGATCTGGAAACATTATTTAGAATGTTCCCAGAGGTTGCCGGTTTGATACCCAGAGCCGGCGTGATCGGAAATGGAGACCGGCCCACCAGGGGCAAAACGGTCATTTTGTACCGGGTTTGCCGGAACTGACTCGGAATGGTCCGGAAAGGTAAAGGAAGGTCGAGAACACTATAAGAAGTATTCTCGGGACATTACCGGTTTGATACCCAGAGCCGGTGTGGTCGAAAAAGGAGACCGGCCCTCCAGGGGCAAAACGGTCATTTTGCACCGGGTTGGCCGGAACTGACTCGGAATGGTCCGGAAAGGTAAAGGAAGGTCGAGAACACTATAAAAAGTATTCTCGGGACATTACCGGTTTGATACCCAGAGCCGGTGTGGTTCCCGAGGCGTTCAGATGCCTAGGGGCAAAATGGTCATCTTGACCGGAAAAGGTCCAAAGGGTAATTTGGTCATTTTTCACCGAAGTGAGCTAACAAACATGGGTATTGACCTAGGTTTTGAGTGTTTCCGCCACTCGGACGGGGTTGAGTATTTCCGTTACTCGGACGGGGTTGACGATTTGAGAGTATTTCCGCTACTCTAACGGTTCTGTGAGTATTTCCGCTACTCTAACGGGTCTGTGAGTATTTCCGCTACTCTAACGGCTTTGTGAGTATTTCCGCTACTCTAACGGTTCTATGAGTATTTCCGCTACTCTAACGGTCTGTGAGTATTTCCGCTACTCTAACGGTTTTGTGAGTAGTTTTGCTACTCGGACCGTCTCGAGGAATAAACTATCTCGAGAGAGGGATTGGAAAGAGGTCTTACCGTCTCCGAAGAGACGTGCCTAGATTGAAACCGTCTCGAGAAATAAACTGTCTCGAGAGAGAGGGATTGGAAAGGGGTCTTACCGACTCCGAAGAGACGTGCCTGGGTTTTGAGTGTTTTCGCCACTCTAACAGTGTGAGTGTTTTCGCCACTCTAACGGTTTGGTGAGTGTTTCTGCCATTCTGACGGTTTTGTGAATGTTTCCGCCACTCTAACGGTTTGGTGAGTGTTTCCGCCACTCTGACGGTTTTGTGAGTAGTTTTGCTACTCGGACCGTCTCGAGGAATAAACTGTCTCGAGAGAGGGATTGAAATTGGAATAAGAAAGGATAATGCCCCTAAAGGCATTTTGGTCATTTTGCCTCTATTCGGGCCTGACAGGCCCGCGAAGCGATGGAAAGACGAAATTTGGACTAGAGGATTGGTTTCGATTGGAATATGTCCATAATGACTTGAAAACAAGTCTGGACGGAGTGTAGACTGCCGAGCGGTCAAAAATGGGGTGCTTACATTACGTAATCATCAAAATGATATTCGAGCTGACTTCTATCAAGGTCTTCTCGACTCCATACACGCTGGTGAAAATTATGGAGGCATAAGTTATTTATTTGGTGATTAAACAATACGCATTTTTCAACGTACAAAACATCCTAATACATGCGTCTAACCTAATTGTGTTTAGGTAATGTTGGTCGTAGAACTATATTACCATCATCATTTGTTGGAAGCCCACGGGACATGTATCAACGATTTCAGGATGCAATGGCATTGGTTCAAAAGTATGGCAAAGCAAATCTTTTCCTTACAATGACATGTAATCCCAATTGGTCAGAAATTAAAGTTGAGCTACTACCTACCAAGCATCACATGATCGGCCCACTTTGCTTGCGAGAATATTTCATTCAAAATTAGAGGGGCTAAAGAATGATCTTTTGATTAGGCATGTATTTGGAAAAATTAAGGCATATGCTTATGTTATTGAGTACCAAAAAAGAGGTTTACCATATGTTCACTTTCTTCTAATTCTAGATGAGAATGACAAGTTAAATACTCCTGATGATTATAATGACATTGTTAGAGCTGAAATTCCTGACAAGAGATTGGAGCCTAAATTATACAGTGCAGTGCTCAAACACATGATACATGGTCCATGTGAAATGTATAACCAGCGATCACCCTGTATGAATAATGGGAGGTCTAAAAGACAGTATTCGAAGCCATTTTCTCTGGTCACAATGCTAGAAACTGATTCATATCCTCTGTACCAAAGAAGAGAAGGTCATCAGGTACCATTAGAGAGTAATAAACAAATAAAAGTTGACAATAGTTGGGTTGTTCCCTACAATCCATGGTTATTGTTGAAATATGATTGTCATATCAACGTTGAGATATGTAGTAGTATTCAGAGTGTGAAGTACTTATACAAATATGTTTATAAGGGTCCTGATCATATTTCACTTGAAGTTCACCAAGGCCCTAACTATGATGAAGTTCAACAATTTGTAGATGGAAGATGGATTTGTGCTCCTGAAGCATTTTGGAAAATTTACAAATTTCTAATGAGCCGATTGACCCCTAGCATGGAACGTCTCCAAATACACCTACCAAATAAGCAGCAAGTGAGCTTTTATACATACCAAGATATCTCTAATGTTTTATCAGACAAGTACTACTCCAAAACAATGCTTACCCAATTCTTTCAATTGAATGTTGATGATAGTACAGCAAATGGTTATTTATATCGAGAGATACCCCAACACTACAAATGGTCCCAGGGTGTAAAAATTTGGCGAAAGAGACAAAGTCATCAAAGAGTAATTGGTTAAATTTAGACTGTCTCGCCAAATGAAGGGGAAAGATTTTACTTAAGGATTTTGCTCAACCATATAAGAGGACCCATATCCTTTGACCACTTATTAATGGTAAATGGAAATCAGTGCCAAAATTTCAAGGAAGTAGCTGAACAACATGGTTTGTTAGAAAGTGATGATAGCATACGACAATGTTTGTTAGAAGCAGCAACCACTCAAATGCCATCAGCTCTTAGGAGATTGTTTGTTACAATCTTGGTGTATTGTGAACCAACTGGGGTGCAAAGGCTGTGGGAGGAAATCTATCCTTACATGAGTGAAGATTACTCATTCTCAAGCACTACGAACAACGTATTGGTCCTCAACAGAGTACTTCAAGATTTAAATAAACTTTTGCAACAACAAAGTAAGACTATATCAGATTACGATCTACCTGAAATAACAATGGATTTGGATGACAATTCGTCAATACCTAAAGTTATACAAGATGAGCTTTCTGTTGCCATTCCTGAAGAGGACTTGAACTCAATTGCCATATTGAATAGTGACCAAAATTTTTCCTTTAATTCAATTATGGGAGCAATAAAAAGTAATCAGAACGCAATATTCTTTGTGGAGGGACCAGGAGGAACAGGTAAAACATACTTATATCGTGCATTATTAGCTTCAGTAAGAAGTCAAGGTCGTATTGCCATTGTAACAACAACGTCAGGAATAGCAGCTACTCTCATACCGGATGGTAGGACAGCACATTCAAGATTTAAGATTCCATTGAATCCAAATTCTTTATCTATGTGCTACATTGGTAAACAATCAGATTTGGCTGAACTAATAAGACGAGCAACTGTTGTTATTTAGGATGAAGCAATAATGACTAACCGTTATGCTTTTGAAGCTTTAAATCGAACTTTCATCGACATAATTGGCATTGATTTGCCATTCGGTGGAAAGATTATGGTTTTTGGTGGTGATTTTCGCCAGGTACTTCCTGTTGTCCCTAAAGGTACAAAGGCAGAAACAATTGCTACATCCATTATAAAATCACCTTTATGGGCTAATGTGAAAGTGCTTCGTCTTAAGCAGAATGTGCGCTCAATAAATGACCAAGAATTTGCTGAATTTATTCTACGTGTAGGAGATGGTGTCCAGCCTACCATTGAAGATGACATGATAAAAATTCCCACACCTATGGTAATACCGTGGGATGGTGAGGAATCAATTGATCAATTAATAGAAGAAGTTTATCCTAACATTGGTAATCATGCCACTGATGGAAGATATATGGTTGATAGAGGTTTAATAACTCCTCGCAATGAAGATGTTGATAGACTGAATGACAGAGTCCTTCGTAGATTTTCTGGCCAAACAAGGGTATACTATTCTTTTGATGAAGTTGAGAATGACCAACATAATCTATACCAACAAGAGTTCTTAAACTCCATTTCTCCTGGAGGTATGCCGCCTCATATGTTGAAGTTAAAAGATGGTGCACCAATCATGCTTCTAAGGAACATTGATCCTAGCGTCAGTTTATGTAATGGTACGAGGCTGCTATGTCGTGCTTTGAATGATAATTTCATAGATTGTGAGATTTTAGCAGGTCAATTCAAGGGTACAAGATTTTTCCTTCCTCGCATTCCACTAAAGACTCCTAAGAACATAAAGATACCTTTTGAAATGACTCGCAGACAATTCCCAGTTCGTCTTAGTTTTGCTTTGACGATAAACAAATCACAAGGGCAAACGATACCAAGTGTGGGGATCTACCTTCCAGATCATGTATTTAGCCATGGACAACTATATGTTGCTTTGTCTAGAGGGGAGTCAAAGCAAACAACAAAGTTTCTGGTTAAAAATGGATTGGTTCATAATGCTGAAGGAGTGCATACACGCAATGTTGTTTATAAAGATGTTTTGTTACCAAACCACTGTTGATGTATTCAATATTGCCATGCTTTGAATAATATTATTTTGTTTCCAATACTATGTAATGTCCAAGTTTATATTGGGTTTCATTATTTGTTTCAACAATTTGCATTTTAATTAAGACAATTGGCAGAGGTATTATTCGGATTGTATTGTGTCAACTATTTAGTTCAGTTACATAAATAGTTCACTAATGAAAGCATATTCTTTTGTACTGTTATTTTTATCATATAGAAGAACATGAAAGTATGCGGTTATTTCATTCTCGATATAAGAAAAGAATGCAATGGCTGCAAGGTTGGGAAAATTTTAAGAATGAGCAAGCTATTATTAACTGTCCTCCTATTGGAAATGAGGTAATTCTTACGAAACTTCATTTATTTCCATCACAAAAATAATGTTAAAGTTTTCTCATCATATTCATATCTAATACATTTTGTATTATTATTAATATTATAACAGGTCAAAAAAATGACAATATATAGTCCTGAATGGGCCTTCCCGATTAAAGTTCAATCTACTCAACTGCGAAAATTGATAATTCGAGCGTTGATTGCACAAAATGAGCTAAGGTATGACAATTTATTTACAACATTATTTGAACATGTCTCATTAAACATTGGAAGTAACTATACATTTTTTTAATTTTAAACAGAGAGTCCATTGTTGATAGCAATGAAAATATCTGTCATAAAGCTGATAAGGACATTAAAGTGGTAAGATCACATTCTCAATAGTTTATCTTATATAGCTACAAAATTGTAAAAATTATGTTTTTACTGGCTCCAAATATATTACTTTACTTCTTAAAAATTACGTGTTTCAGTTTTACAATCAACGAAAGAGAGAATCACTACAGGGTTACAAAGAGACGTGCAATATGGTGACGAGGTAAACAACTCACATATTTACATACTTAACTAATTGCCAATATCTATTAATAGCTAACAATTCTACATCGTCTCAGGTCTATCGCAAGAATTGCTACAAAACAACTTAAATAGATACTCATAATTGGCCAAGTTGCTTTGCAAAGCTTAGAATTGAAATTGGAAAATTTAATTACTTTATTGTAAAATTACAATATTTTCTCTCTTAAGAATTTTGTTTCTCTCATTATAATGGTTGGGAGTGAGTTGGGAGAAATACATTTGATTTGAATTTAGATTAGGGAGAAATAAATTTGTTTTATAGTTTTGGTTCATATTGTAATTATTAATGTAGAGATAGGATGGTCAGATTATTAAGTTTTTAATGTGTTTATGTTGGTATAAAGCAATTCAATTTTAATTATCTTATCGAAGGTTAATTAAGTCATATCTGAGTACAGATATAGATAAGTTGTATCAATCAAAGGCCGAGAGATTGGTATGCATATAGATGCCTACGTCTTTGTCATGGTAATATATAGATGATTGTATTTTGATTGAATTACAAAAGTTGTGATTGATTTTTTTTGGTCAAATAAAAAATTACACACGCATCGCGTGTGCAGAACTGCTCTGATTGCTTGGTTTACTTTGCTTGACTTGAACTTTGAAGGCCCTAAAGTTGCAGCACTTGAGTCTTCAATGGATGCTTGGAGGCTTGTGTTTGAGTGTATAAGGTGTATAGAGGCTAAGATTTGTGTGTATGGAGGCGAGGGCTTGAAGAGGCTTGAGAGAATTAGGGTTTAGAGAGACTTAAAGCTCTGTTTTCAAAGAGACAGAGTTTCCAGATTGAACTTACGGACCCCTTTTTACGCAAGGGGAGTCTATATTTATAAGCAACCAAAACGACCTTAACACCTATTACAGTGACGCTAGAGCAAACTTTCCACTGGCGCCACTAGAAATGGCACCAGGCCATTTATTGGTTGACACCAACCACTTAGGAAAGTTTTAAAACAGTAAGAAGTGTATCTTTTGACCCTTGGGACGCAAGATAAAAGATTTGGGTGCCTATTCTAGTAACTACCATGCAATTTTTGGCTTGGCTCCACTAGGAATGACTCCAGAAAGTCCAAGAATGATCTGAAAGGTTCCGAGTAACTAGACTCGATCGGGAATGGACAGGAACCCTCGAGAGAGTGTCCTAGTGGTCATTGGCTTGAGAAACAATGCTAGAATAGTTGAAAAGGACGACCAGCCTGCCAGGGGCAAAATGGTCAATTGAATTGAAAAAAATACCGAAATGGACTCGGAGTGACCCATGAGAAGACTTGAAGGTTGAAAATACTATTGAGAGTTTTTTGAGGGGTTGCTGGTTTGATACCCAGAGTCAGTGTGGTTGAAAAAGGTGATCGGCCCACTAGGGGCAAGACGGTGATTTTGCACCAAGCTTACCGAAACAAACTTGGAATAATCTAAAAAAGTGTTGAAAGTTTAAGAATACTATTAGAAGGATCCTCTGGAGGTTATCGATTTGATACCCAGAGCCAGTGTGGTTCCCGGAGGCGATCAGCTACCTAGGGAAAAATGGTCATTTTGACCGAATAGTCTCAGAATTGATTCGGAACCGACTAGAAGGCATTTGAACATGCCGGATTGTCTTTGGGACAATCTTGGAAGGGTAGACGTACTGCTCTAAGGATATAGGTACTTTTTAGATAAGCGTGTTGAAAGGGCCCAAGGGAAAGTTTGGTCATTTTTCACCGGAGTGGGCTAGCAAGCACTGGTGTTGACCCGAGTTTTGAGTTTTTCCGTCACTCTGACGGTGTGTGATGAGCTAGTTTCCAAAGGTATCTCATCCTTTAGTAAACGTGTCCCAATGTCGACCTATTTGCGAATGTTTCCACCACTCTGACGGTTGCGATGTTTGTAAGTGTTTCTGTCACTCTGACAGTGTGCGTTCATTCCAGAGACTGTCTAATCTCGGAAAGTTGCTAGATGGTCTTATCGTCTAAGAGATCAACTTTCTCGAAAGACGTGCCAAATAACAAACATTGTACATTAGCAAGCTAGCAAGCGCCAGAAGTGAACTTTTCTACCATCTCGGGGACTGGGGTTCCGTCCCGATCGATAAGTTTGAAGGGACTTGCCATTCCAATAAGTTTTCTTAAAAACGTGGCGGACTGGAAGGACTTACCATTTGAGGGATTAACTTTCTTAAAAGACATGTAAGATTGAGCTTGACTGGTCTGGATTGGAATTGGAACTGGAATTGTGACTAAAATAGGAAATTACTATTTTTAGAAAGACGTGCCAATTAGAATTGGACAGAGCAATGCCCCAAGGGCATTTTGATCATTTTGCCTCTTTAGGCCCAACAAGCCCATGAAGCGATTGATTGATTGGATTAAATCTGAAAAACTAGTTTGGACTTTGAATGTATCTGTATTGGTTTGAATGTGAGTTCAGTTGGGCCAGAGATTGCCGAGCAGGCAAAAATGGGGTGCTTAGGACGTCAAATGTTAGTCAAAATATGTTTTGAAATTCATTTTATAAATAGTTTTTATTTTGAAAATTTTTGAAACAAAACTGCGCTGGTCCATTCGTATTTAAAACAAATTTGTTTTTGTAAAACCTGATTTTAAAAAAAATATCAATTCTTAAAATATCCAAACTCCTATCTAATATTCCTACATCCATAACCCATCATTCAAACCAAATCACAAGAAGAACTAAGTCATAGAATTCGGTCTGAATGCAACAAAATAATAATACAGTCATCTAATTGAAGTTCCAACTAAAATGAAATGAAAATATAGGGTTTTAATACAACAATAAAGGAAAATAACTGACATAGGATTTTAATGTCCTAATCCAAGTTGTCAAGTTTGCTATCGGCCCACCTACAACTGTTGTAGGGTAAGCATTTTCATAGCTCAAGGAAGAGATTATGCTACCGAGTTAATAAAAATTAGGTGATATATGCAAGTATACAGATAAGGATGTAATGGAGTAAAGAAATGCAATTTCTTTATCCTAACTCCCAACCCGATGCCCAATAATGTGATACAAGCACACACCTCAATCAACTATATGAAGATCAAACAATTATAAAATCAATCTGCAAACAATCCAGTCACTAATAGCAACAAAATCAAATTTACTCTACAAGACCAAAACTAAAATAATAAATGCATAAATAAATAAATAAAAATATCAAGACTCACTCAAGTTCAACCCAATGCAAGTGCATGATACAACCGGCCGTAGTGAGGAGAGAATACAATTCCACCTGCAACCTCTTCCGCTCTTTAGGGGATATCACCCAAACAACTTGTGTTTTCAAGTAATTTCACTCTTTATGGGCCGCACCCACAGGACACGTGTATCTCACCAAATGAGGTACTAGTCCTTTATTCTACTGCAAATCCTAGGGCCAAAGGCTTTAAGCCCATGCCGAACTGCCAATAAACTTTAACCAAAGTCTTAACCAAGATAAATATTACACAGAGGCAAAGACAATAATATTCAAATCACCAAACCCATAACATTATCACTAATAAATACTTAAGACATTCTAACATTTTTAATTATGAATTTTTTATGCCCATTTTACAGTATGCCAAGAGTCAAAATTATCCAATTAATTATTTAAACCAACCAACACCTTAAAGACTCACATACACGTGAATCACACAAATACCAAGCCAATTACATGATTCAATTACTTTATAGCAAAACCTTCAATTTTTATCAAGTAATTAAATATGGTAAAATCCTAGATTTTCATTCAAAATATTCAATAATTCACAAAGCATCAATTAACTAACACATTATCCAAAACATAGTAAAAATCAACCAAGAAAGCAAAGAACTTAACTAATAATCAACTTTCAAGTTTATGTAAAACCTATAAATTTACATAAAAATCCTATAAGCATGATTTCCACCACAATAATATGAATAACTCAAAAATATTAACCTAATAGTAAAACCATCGTATAAGCCCCTACCTCTTGAAGATTGAACATAGGGCAAGAATTTGATTTCGCCGAAGCCACCACCGCAAAGCCCATGTGAAAAGAAATACAAAACCCTTAGGAAGTGGTACTAAAATTGTAAGCACCCCATTTTTGACCGCTCGGCAGTCTACACTCCGTCCAGACTTGTTTTCAAGTCATTATGGACATATTCCAATCGAAACCAATCCTCTAGTCCAAATTTCGTCTTTCCATCGCTTCGCAGGCCTGTCAGGCCCAAATAGAGGCAAAATGACCAAAATGCCCTTAGGGGGCATTGTCCTTTCTTATTCCAATTCCAATCCCTCTCTCGAGACAGTTTGTTCCTCGAGACGGTCCGAGTAGCGAAACTACTCACAAAACCGTTAGAGCAGCGGAAATACTCACAGAACCGTTAGAGTGGCGGAAACACTCACAAAACCGTTAGAGTAGCGGAAATACTCACAACACCGTTAGAGTGGCGGAAACACTCAAAACCCAGGCACGTCTCTTCGGAGGCGGTAAGACCCCTTTCCAATCCCTCTCTCGAGACCGTTTATTCCTCGAGACAGTTTCAATCCAGGCACGTCTCTTCGGAGACGATAAGACCCCTTTCCAATCCCTCTCTCGAGACAGTTTATTCCTCGAGACGGTCCAAGTAGCAAAACTACTCATAAAGCCGTTAGAGTAGCGGAAATACTCACAACCCCGTTAGAGTAGCGGAAATACTCATAGAACCGTTAGAGTAGCGGAAATACTCACAGAACCGTTAGAGTAGCGGAAATACTCACAAATCATCAACCCCGTCCAAGTAGCGGAAATACTCACAAATCATCAACCCCGTCCGAGTAGCGAAAATACTCACACCGTTAGAGTGGCGGAAACACTCAAAACCTAGGTCAACACCAGTGGCTGTTAGCCCACTTCGGTGGAAAAGGACCAAACTACCCTTAGGACCTTTTCCGAGACTTTTCGGTCAAGATGACCATTTTGCCCCTAGGCATCCGAACGCCCCGGGACCACACCGGCTCTGGGTATCAAACTGGTAATGTCCCGAGAATACCTTTTATAGTGTTCTTAACCTTCCTTTACCTTTTCGGACCATTTCGAGTCAGTTCCGGCGAACCCAGTACAAAATGACCGTTTTGCCCCTAGAGGGCCGGTCTCCTTCTTCGACCACACCGGCTTTGGGTATCAAACCGGTAATGACCTGAGAATACTTTTTATAGTGTTCTCAACCTCCCCTTACCTTTCCGGATCATTCCGAGTCAGTTCCGGCAAACCCGATACAAAATAACCGTTTGGTCCCTAGTGGGCCGGTCTCCTTTTCTGACCACGCTGGCTCTGGGAATCAAACCGAAAACCTCTGGGAACATTTTAAATAATGTTTCCAGATCCCAAGCCTTGTTCTAGGACAGTCTGAGTCTGTCCCGGCAGTTTTTCGGTGGGTTGACCGTTTTGCCCCCTAAAGGCTCGGTCAACCTTTCCGACACATCTTATCCTCACTTTTCAAGTCAAATACCTCCAGGACACTATTTTAAGTGTTCCTGCTCCTTTCCAGCCTTCCGGGTCACTCCCGGCTCCTTCAAATCATTCCCGGACTTTCCGGAGTTACTCCTAGTGAAGCCAGGCTAAAGATTGCATGGTAGTCACTAGTACAGGCGCCCAAATCTAGTTAAAGATACGTTGCTTGCCGACCTTAATTGTTTCCTAAATGGCTGGCGCCACTAGTAGTGGCGCCAAGCCAAAAAATGGCCTGGCGCCACTCCTAGTGGCGCCAGTGTAGAATTTGGCCTAGCGCCACTGCAACAGGCGCCAGGTTTGTCTTCCCTCTATAAATACAGAGCCTCATTCAACGTGAAAAGGGTCTGCAAACTTAACCTAAAAATCCTATATTTCGATATACAGAGCTCGAGCACCTCCAAAACCCTAGCCTCCCTAGGTTCTCCCAAACCCTAGCTCATACACACCCCCATACACTCATACACTAGCCTTCAACCATCCTTTGATGACTTGAAGAGCTGTCATCCAAAGCTTGAAGACAACTCTTGAAGACTGAAGGTGAAGATCAAGACGAAGACTGAAGATTGAAGACCGCACGGCGCGCAAAATAAAGAAAACATACGGTAGGCTTTCTCTTTAATTTTCTGCACTTCCCCCCCCCCCTCTCTCTTCTCTCTCCAACCCACTTAGGTTTTCTCTATTTTAATCCCCCATTTCTTTCCCCCCCTTTCTTTGCATGCTTGAAACAAGGGGACTCCCAGTCCATGTGTAGGATTAGACTGTTGGAGAGTCACCGTGTCGGGGGCTTTCTTCTAGTCTAACCAAAGACCACGTGGGTCCGGCCCCCTTAATTATGTGGTGAAGCCTTAACCTTGTATGTTCACGACCCCAAATTGCATTGTGCATATCATAGTCTTGCATCTTTCAAAAACTGTTTTCAAAAAGTTGTTTTCAAAAATTATTTTCAAACTTGTTTTCAAAATTGCATCAAAAGCTCTTTTTCAAAAACTTGTTTTCAAAACCACAATTCTAGAGTGATTCTAGCCTTTCCATGGCTAGGGTTGCTTTAGGAAAGTATTATATTAAAAGTGGCCTTTTGGTCTATATTTTCAAACCTTGTTTTCAAAACCACTTTCTTAAAGTGGTTCTAGTCCTCTTTTGGCTAGAATCGCTTTAGGAAAGTGAGACGTTTTCATGCTTTCCAAAAAACTCTCTCTCTTCAAAAATCCATTCCTAAAAATCTCTTGTTCAACATACTTCTCTAAAACTTTCCTCTCCAAAATTGTTTTCAAAAACTCCCTCCAAAAATATATTTTTTAAAACTCTCTTTTTCAACTCCTCTCCAAAATCTTTTCTTCGAAATCCACTTTCTAAAAACGTTCCCCACAACTCTTTCCAAAAACTCTCTTCCCAAAATTTTTCTTCTAGAAACTCTCCTCTAGGATCTTCTTTCCAAAATCTACGTTTCTAAAAACATACTTTCCAAAAACTCCTCTTCTTTAAAATCTCTTTCCAAAAACTCTCTTCAAACACACTTTCTAAAAACTCCTCCCTAGGATTCCCCTTCTAGAAAACCTTCGTTTCCAAAAATGCATTTTCTAAAAACTCTTTTCTTAGAGCCCACAATTAGGAAACCCTAATTTTCCTCCCAAAAACTTGATTTTCAAACCTTGCCCCAAACCTAGGTTTCTAAAATCTCTTGTTTTCACATCCAAACTATACATGTTTCCAAAACCTCTTTTCTACGTCAAAACTATAATTTTCCAAATCTAGGGTTTCTAGAATCTCCTTTTTCAAATCCTTGCCAAATCCTATCTTCCCTTTAGGAAACCGAATCAAATTTTTCCGTTTAGGAAACTAGATCCCGTCCTCCGCTTTTGGAAACAAAATCAAATCTTTTCTTTTAGAAACCAAATCGAATCTCTTCTTAATCCAAACCTTTCCTAATTCAATTCCTTCCTAAACCATAAGTTTCTTAAACCTAAATTTTAAATCTTTCCTTAAATTTCAAAAT
The DNA here is from genome assembly GCA_033060915.1 of Euryodendron excelsum. Taxonomy (NCBI): domain Eukaryota; kingdom Viridiplantae; phylum Streptophyta; class Magnoliopsida; order Ericales; family Pentaphylacaceae; genus Euryodendron; species Euryodendron excelsum. The sequence goes on along the minus strand of CM065377.1, from coordinate 42,414,396 downwards.
CCAACTCTTTCTTAATTCAAATCCTTCCTAAACTTCCGTTTTCCTAAATCTTAAGTTTCCTAAACTTGAACATAAAAATCTTTCCTAAGTTTTAAAACTCAACTTTCAAATCTTTCCTAATTCAACCATTTCCTAATTCTACCCCTTTCCAAAATCTTTTTCAAATCCAAGCTTTCAAATCTTTCCTAAACTCAAACCTTTCCTAATCTCAAGGTTTTCTAAAACTCTAAAACTTTCTAAATCTTAAACTTTCTAAATATCAAATCTTTCCAAATTCAAAACTTTCTAAATTTGAAACCTTCTTAAGTTAAATCTTTATAAACTTCCAAGCTTTCTAAATTCTAAATATTTCCAAAACTTCAACATCTTTCCAAATCTAAGACTTTTCTAAACTCAAAGCTTTCTTAATTTAAGACTTTCTTAAGTCAAGACTTTCTTAATTCAAACATTTCCTAAATTGAAAACTTTCCTTTTTCAAACCTTTCCCAAAACGAAACTTTCTTATTTTCAAAACTTCCTTGTTTTCAAAACTTTCCAAATCAAAACTTCCCTTTTTCAAACATTTCTAAATTCGAAACTCTCTTAATTTGAAAACTTTCCTAATTCAAAACTTTCCTAAGTTGAAACTTTCTTAAACCTAAACCTTTCCTAATTCAAAAATTTCCAAAAATGAAACTTTCCTAAACCTAAAACTTTCCAAAAATGAAACTTTCCAAAGATAACATTTTCCTAATTCGAAACTTTCCTAATCCAAATCTTTCCTAAATTTCAAGTTTCCAAATCTTCCAAATCCAACATTCCAATCCAATCTTTCTTAATCTCAAGTCTAGGTTTCCTAAACCTCCTTCTTCCCAAAACCAAGTCTTTCCAAAATCAATCTTTCCAAAGCAAGTCCAATCCTCTCAATTCCAATTTCAAATCTACTTTTCTAATTTCAAATCACATTCAATGTCCAATTCAAGTTCCTTCTTCAATCCACTCTCCTATTTTCAATCGGACTCCGGTCCGAACTACGACTGACCTGATTCCCCCAAAGGGATACGTAGGCAACCTTCATAGGTGCGGTCACAACACTTTTCAAACTTTCAATTCCACCCTCATGGGTGTGGTTTTCAAAATCTATTTTCAAATCTCAAATTTCAATCAATTTTCAAACTTCCAATTTCAAATTTCTATTTCCAAATTTCAAACTTTTCAATTTCAATTCTATCACTTCAAATCTTTTTCAAATCAAATCAATTTCTTTCCAAATCTATTTTTCAATTCTCTTATTTTGCACTTGCATATCATGCATCATGTTAGTTTTCAAACATTGTTTTTCAAAGTGAATAGGGTTGAACATTTGTTAATTAAAGACTCTCATAGGTGAAATCTAGGGTAGATTGACATGTAGGTACCGAAAGGGCGGGGTAGGGTGATAGCTTAGTGCGTCTTCCCTGCACGTAACCAACCTCCGAACCTAGGATCACTGATTTCAAAGACCAAAAGGAGTTATTTTTCAAAAAAAGGGCTAAATGTTTTTCAAAGGTTGCCAAACAACCCGTTTTCCTTAAAAACCCTCTCTTGAGGAGATATTTTCAAAATCGTTTTTCAAAACCCTAAGTGTAGTCTTCGGATTATTCTTAGTTTTTAGGTGACCTAACTCACCTTAATCAAGTTAGGTGGCGACTCCGAATCTTTTTCAAAAGCCCTTTATTCAAATCAATTTTTCAATTCAAACCTAGTCGCACTCATTCTTCTAGGAGGGTGAGTTCTAACAAGAGAGTACAGCATTTTTCCCACTTGTATGAGTATTTCTCGAGTGCGAAAAATCTGGGCGCGACAAAAATCTTGCTCTGAGGAAAAGAAAATGAAAGATGAAGAAAAGGAAAAGAAAAGGAAAAAGAGAGAAACAAAGAGGGAGATCTACCGAGAGTGTGCGTGAGGGAGGGAGAGAGAGAGAGATGAAGATATTTTGTTTTAATATATTTTAGTGTAATTACAAAATAACCCCCAAACTTATATATAATAACAACAAATAGCCAATCAATCTTTTTGACCATTTGACCTTTTTGAATGGTCACTACATCCTCCCAAACTAAAAAAATAGTTTCGTCCTCGAAACTCAAAACATACCTAACCAGTAAACAACTTAGGCTATTTGGCGTACAACTCAGACGCCTACTCCCATATGACTTTCACCCAAGGAATAGTCTTACCCAGAAGAACCTGCTCCCTAGAGTCAACAATCGGCACCTGATGCTACTCAAATGATAATTCTTCCAGCTCCAAGCTGACCAATCTAACACATGTGAAGGATCCACCTCATACTTTCTTAACATCGAGATGTGAAAAATGTCATGCACCCTCGAAAACTGTGGTGACAATGCCAACTAATATGCAACAACCCGACTTTCGGAAGAATCTAAAAGGCCCAATATAACGCAGCAATAACTTCCCACTCTGACCAAATCTTCTCAAACCTTTGTCTAGAGAAACTTTCAGAAACACATGATCAACCACTTCGAACTCTAAAGGTCGTCTCTACTGATTTGCGTAACCCTTCTAACGACTTTGAGCTATGAGTATTCATTGTCAAATCACTTTGTCCTTCTCGATCATTTCCTGAATCCAATCTGATCTCATTCCAACTAAATCACCTGACTCAGTCTAACAAACTGATGACCTACACGGTCGACCATACAAAGCCTCAAAAGGTGTCATCTCAATGTTTGACTAATACTTGTTGTTGTAAGCAAACTCTACTAAAGGTAAGTGATCCTCCTAACCGCCTCGAAAGTCAAGTACACTTACTTATAACATGGCCTCCAAGATCTTAATCGTCCACACTAACTGCCTATAAGATTATACTAGACACCTCACAACATAGCCACATAAAATACAAGTACCTCAACGAGAATTCAAATTAGACCCAAGAGCCATTACCCAGAAATCTAAGGACCTTTCCAAGCTCTTTACATGACTCAACAATTCAAATCCCATGACCTAGTAGTGATTACCACACCCACCTGCAACACAAACTATAACGTCAAAACTCAACTACTGGAAAGGGAAAAAGGGATAATGAAACAAGGACCAAGAACACCAAATAGCCTTTAGTGACCAACTTCTTAGCTAGTAACAACTGGGAAATAAAGTGCCAGGTTATACACATCTATTGCATAGCCACCATGAGAGTATTGGAACAAACACGACGATCTTCCAATGCAAAACAAAACCACATATACGCCTCAGTCCTCAAAGCAGGATGACAAACCAGAACCCCATAAACAACCAAGACCACCTCCATGCACCATAGCCCAAACTTGAACTCTTTCACAACAAGCCACATTCTATTCATTCACCTGAATGTCAATAACAGAACCCCTAAGGTTAAGGCTCAGCATTACTAACATTTTAACCTAGCCCAACACATATATGTCGTCTCAAATATGCTAGAGGATTGGCCCAATAGATCTCTAGTTAACCCAAGTCCACCTCAACTAAAATGACAAAGTTTGTGTGTCCACGAACTCGTAACACTCATCCCCATTCAAACATTAAATTCCCTCACTGAGTCCAACCCCCAATATGACATAGTAATATTATTCCAACTGACCCATTCACTAGAGCACCACCTATTTTGCTAGTCTCTGGAAGATGACTCCTATTCATTTTGTAACTGCCACTTGTCACTGGAAAGTGAATATTATGATGCAATGACAGGTAATATGATAATGCAATGACAGTAATATAGTGATGACAAGTATCATAAAAATGCATATATGACACCCTACTCCAACCGGTTGGAACATGACTCTAACACATGATAATAATATGCATGAATGACATTTAAAATGATCATGCATGCGCCATACCTGTACCATCCCACCTGGGTGGCCCAAAACATTATGTGTCTGAATCTGTACACTTTACCACTAAAGATCTCCCTGATGATGTTATTATCTTTAGTCTAGCCTAATACCTCAAGATCCCTCTGACCGAGAAGATCTATCTGTCCCGATATTTTTTGTTTATTATCTCACTGTTTCAACCCAACCCTGATTCAGTCCATCCCTATCGTACATAAGCGATAACTCACTAACGGAATCCCCTCAAAATCTTTGACGATTGTTTTTAACTGCCCAAATGCCTTAGTCTCTTTTCTCAAGTTGCCCATTTACATCTAGTCGACATCTCGATGCATAATGACCATTTAAAATACTAATCTCCATCTAAATCACGCATCACATACACATAAACTTAACTACGCTTGTTTTATTACCGTCCTGATAACATGTTCACAATCTATGAACACATATTTCGTCTCCTGAATCAGCTCCTCATATAACTCCCACGTTTCGAACATAAACTCATACAATATCGAAGACATGCAAATCGACGCTTCTTGTCATACACTAGTATATCCACAATCTTTGACACCATCCAAGTCATTTTGAAATTATACTACGTAACTAAACTCGAAATCAGCACACCAATAGTACACCTCACATATCAAGCATGCATATTGAACACCACACACCCATTTATATCATTCATTTAACCACAATCATCTACACAAGCATATACCCCTTTCTATTTCACCAATTTTCTTTTTAAATATTCTTAACATATCATTCATATACTGTGATACCCAAACTAAAATGCTCATGCATATTCACTGAGTTTTCAATGTACTCTCAAGCTCATAAAATCATTTAAAGATTCGCTCAGATGCTATAACACAAAGCAAATTGCAATCATCAACACGTTGCATCAAACTTATGGTAATTCATACTGCACAGAATTAGCAAATATTCCAGTTTCCATTTCTTTTAATACCAGTAAAATTTCAACTATCCTCATCTATTATTGCCCATTTTTCGTACACAACTATGTTAACATAAATGAGCCAAGATACTCAACTTATTCAACACCTACTATGCAGTAGTCCACATTAGTGCTCCATTTATTGAGGTTTCAAATTTGTAGGGGTTACAAACAAACTAATATTCCTAACCAAAATTATTTACCATTTAACTCAAGTTTCCAACTTCCTTCCCATATGTCATACTATCTCGTATGCAGTTTCAAACCAAACATCATAATATCAAAGAACAACTTCTCGCATATATATATATATATATATATTATCAAATACTATATAAGCACTTAATTATCACTATCCTAAATTCTTTCAAATCCCAATTAATTAACATTATTTTTACCCCACCTACTGTACAAGGATCATACTCATCATGCATACAACTCACTCCATGTATGAAATAAGGTATACCAACTAGCCCATATACAAAAGATTAATAGAAATGAAAATAGAGTAAGGAAAATAAGTGAGGCCAACTAATTCCAAGTAAGAAAACATTTTTTTTTTTTTGACAAATTGTTTATACAATATTGTTAAAACCAACCAATTAACAATAATGGTAAAAATAACACAAGTATGTTAGCTAAAGAAATTATTCGGTCAAGGCAAAAATTTCTGCATATCAACCTCAACTTTAAAATTCATTTTATGAAAATATACAAGGCCAAAAATCTTGAAAATCTTAAAAAATTATCTACCTCATGTCTACTTTAAAACTCAATTTGAATCACACAAAAAAAAAAAAACAGATTAACTACATATCGAGCTATGATTAAAACAATTCAAGCTGATCAGATTTTAGCATCCTGGAGAAAAAAACTACATAACTCTCTCAATTTCAATCCATAGCATACCTATGATAAGTCAAAATAAAGCTAACTTGAAGTAGTATCTCCCATTAAAATAATTTTTTCAAATACAAAAATGTTAGGGAGTTATGAGAGTCGGGGTACAACCATTACACAAAACACAGTTTTAGCAAATGAGCTAAATAATATGCCACCGAGTTTTATTACAACATTTTACAAATTACAATTAAGCTAAATTATGCTCTGCTCCTAAATTTAACATTTATAATGTCATCAAACTTTTCAAAGATAATCACTATAAAATGTCACATAACAACTGCCAAACTATAGCAACTAAGTCTCAAGATTTACAATTCTCATGCATATAACCTTTCAAGTACTAATATCTTCAAACTAACAAGTTTAAACTAAATATTGTCTTAACAAGGGGATCCTCTTATTCTATCTCCCCAATGCCCACACCCATATGTTCTGGATGCCTCAACTTTACAAGTTTTAATATCAAACTTTGAATATATCCTTTACACTCAATCACACCCACGTCCTTACATTCTCACTTTAGCAATAAACACGTTAAACACATCTCATAACTTCACATACACTCCCCTTTGCAAATTTAACAATTCTACATTATGACATACATTCCAAGTATATCACTTTTTATCAATTTATACTCATGTCATGCCATAGTATCCCTAACACAAAGCAAGTTACCACTTTTTCAACATTTTTAAATACGACACAATATATCATACTCATTACATAGAGCACAGATCACATACTTTCAATTACATCATATTTATCATATAACCCGTCTCATATACCCAAGCGTCCTCAAACATGTACAACACACAAAATAATATCTATCTCAATAAACCAATCACATGCTATGCATGAAACACACATATACAAACCCACATCAAGGCAAAGCCTCTCTCCACGGTCACCGGGTATTCGAATCCAATGCTCTGATACCAAGTTGTCATGCCCCAATTTTATAAAATTCTGAGTTTTAAGGAATAAAAGGTATAGCATTGAAAAGTCAAAGTCAAAATTTGGATCCATGTCAGATTTTAGTCAAAATAGGTTTTAAAATTCATTTTATAGATAGTTTTTATTTTGACAAATTCTGAAACAAAACTGCATGGGTCCATTCGTATTTTGAACAAATTCAATTTTTTAAAACCTGTTTAAAACATGTTTTTAAAGAAAATATCAAACTCTAATCACATCCCAAACTCCAATCCAATATTCCAACATCCACAACCCATCCTCCAAACCAAATCACAAGAAGAACTAAGTCATAGAATTCGGCCCGAATGCAACAAAATAATAATACAATCATCCAATTGAAATCCCAACTAAAATGAAGTGAAAATATAGGGTTTTAATACAACAATAAAGGAAAATAACTGACGTAGGACTCCAATGTCCTAATCCAAGTCCTCAAGTCTGCTACCTGAGGGCCTACCTACAACTGTTGTGGGGTGAGTATTTCCATGGCTCAAGTAGGAGGTTATGCTATCAAGCTAATAAAAATGAGGTAATATGTGCAAGTGTACAGATAAGGATGTAATGGAATAAAGAAATGTAGTTTTTTTTATCCTAACTCCCAACCCGATGCCCATTGATATGATACAAGTACACACCTGAATCAACTATATGAAAATCAAACAATTATAACATCAATCTACAAACAATCCAATCACCAATAGCAACAAAATCAAACAGACTCTGTAAGACCAAAACTGAAATGATAAATGTATAAATAAATAAATAAATAAAAATATCAAGACTCACCCAATGATATGATGCAACCGGTTGTACTGAGGGATGGATATAATTCCACATGCAACCTCTTTCGCTCTTTATGGGATATCACTCAAAAGATGCGTGTTTTCAAGTAATTCCACTCTTTATGGGCCGCACCCAAGGGACGCATGTGTCCCGCCAAATGAGGCACCAGACCTTTATTCTAATGCAAATCCTAGAGCTCAGGGCTTCAAGCGTATGCCCAACTACCGATAGACTTTAACCAAAATCTCAACCAAGATAAATATCACACGGAGGCAAAGCCAATAGTATTCAAATCACCAAACCCATAACATTATCACTAACAAATACTCACATACACGTGAATCGCACAAATACCAAGCCAATTACATGATTCAATTATTTTATGGCAAAACCTCAATTTTTGTCAAGTAATTAAACATGGTAAAACCCTAGATTTTCATTCAAAATATTCAACAATCCACAAAGCTTCAATTAACTAACACATAATCCTAAACATAGTAAGAATCAACCAAGAAAGCTAAGAACTTAAACAATAATCAACTTTCAAGTTTATGTAAAACCTAAAATTTACATAAATATCCTATAGGCATGATTTCTACCCCAACAACATGAAGAACTCAAAAATATTAACCCAATAGCAAAACCCTTGTGTAACCCCCTACCTCTTGAAGATTGAACCTAGGGCAAGAATTTAATTTTGCCGAAACCACGAACCAAAACCACCACCACGAAGCCCATGTGAAAAGGAATACAAAACCCTTAAAGAGTGGTACTAAAATCTTGCTCTAAGGGAAAGAAAATGGAGGATGAAGAAAAGAAGAAGAAAAGGAAAAAGAGAGAAACAAAGAGGGACATCTATCGAGAGTGTGTGTGTGTGTGTGTGTGTGTGTGTGTGTGTGTGTGTGTGTGTGAGAGAGAGAGAGAGAGAGAGAGAGAGAGAGAGAGAGAGAGAGAAATGAAGGTATTTTGTTTTAAAATATTTTAGGTTAATTACAAAATAACCCCCAAACATATATATAATAACACCAAATACCCAATCAACCTTTTTGACCATTTGACCAGTCACTACAGGCTATGAGTCTCTAGCCACCTTTGGCCTACGCGATGCGAGAATGGTAGTCAAAAGTGATGATCGAGGATGACAACTAAAGCATGTAGATCGACTGTGTCTTGGAACTCCATGTAAAAGATTTGTTATCAACCCTATTAATATGAATTTGAAAAAAATAAGCATGGTGTGGTGAATGTAAATGATGGTAATTGGTACTATTTTTTAGTTAATTGGTACTGTTAGACTACCTGGTTCAAAAAAGGTAGACAAAAGTGACGATGGAGGATGACGCATGAAGTTTGTAGATCGACTTCGTCTTAGAACTTCAGCAAAAGGATTTGTCATTAATCCTACAACTATAATTTTGTAAAAGTAAGCATGATGGGCTGCATATGATGTTGATAGTGTAATTAGGCTCTAGTTATTGTTAAAAATTAAAAAGAAGACATTCCTACCTATTATATGTTGTTGCTTGTAGTTAGAACTTTGGCTCGCTAAACTTTCTTCTCATTGTTCAGTGCTTAGAGAAGCATTTCTTCGTCTAGCATAATTACGCCACCTTTGTTTTTGTTCTGAACGATTAGCTGACTTTCTCATTTGTTGGGTGAGACGACGACGTTCTAATCTTTGGGCGAGTTGTTCAAGAGAGCAACTTGGAGTCGTAATTGTTGCGATTGTCTATTTCTTTGTCTTTGTTGCTGAATTTGTTCTGAACTTAGACGTTGTTGACGTCGTCATTGCCATTCATGTTGTTGTGCTCTTACTCATTCTATTGAGAGATTGTCTTCTCAATTTTGCCCAAATTTTGCCCAAAATTTGATGATTCTGGTATATCTTCTATACAATTCACATGATTTGAATTTGTTGCCTCTTCTATTGTGTTTCTTCCCTTAACATAATTGACAGATTGGTAGAAGATTCCAATGCAAATTAACAGGGAAAAAAAGAAAGGAAAATAATGGAGTAGTCTTTTGAGAATTTTTTTTTTTCAAAAATAATATTAACCATACAACATGCCTAAGAATAACTGTGGCAAGGGGATGCAAGAAAATTTGTTTGGTAAAAAACTCAAAAAGCAAAACATGTAGAGTAAATTAAATTAACCCAAAACGGTGAGGTGGGTATAGGTAGTAGTGCATTGGTGGAGTAAACAAAAAAACCATGTGAACAAAAGAGGCTGGCAAAAAAAGAATCCAACACATAAAACCCACAATGGTATGTCGACGCAAGGGTTGATCTCCATAGCTGATAGATGATTTTGATGGTAACAAAACCTAGTCATTATGAACTAATGTGTTGAACTTGAGTGTGCAGCATAGTATGATAAAACATGTTCAGATTTATGGACAATTATGAACTGTGGAGTACCATAGAAGATCTTGTCAGTACTTCATAAGAGTGCCAACACTATTATTGGCACATGTGAAGTTTGTGACAAAAATAATATTCACAGCATCTCAATCAAAGTGATGACACCTGCAGAAGAAGGATTTTAGCTTGTATATACATGTGATTAATAACATCCATGGTCAGTGAAGACCCTTGATCCTCATGTTCATATTAATTCTTTACAAGTATCATGAAACTTGAGGAAGTCATCCTTAAAGCATTGTGGAGAAAGCTAATAAGAGGAGCATGTCAAAGATTGTCGACAATGCTGAAGATTGGTGGCACCCAATAGTCTGACAGAGTAAAAGTTTTCACCAGCACAAGCAGTTTCTTGATTTCTAAACAGTTATATAAACAAAGGACTACCAAAGGATAAATATGTTTAAGAAGTTCAAAAAGCTATCAAGAAATCAGTAGAGCTCAAACTTATTCACACCATGACTAATTGAAAAAAAAAAGGATAAGAGACATTTGTGGATAGCAATAGCAACTGCAGCAGAAAATCAAATTGCTAACACTAACAAAGAATTGCTAATAATCTTGGTAAAAATCACAACAAAAGAAAGGTGTGAGCCAGATTAGCGGCACCAGAAGAAGATTGCTGACAATCTTGGTAGGAGATAGGAATTCACTCCAACGGTCAAATTTTTTAATCTGTCTTAGCCGTCCGAGCATTTAATGCACCTTCAACAACTCTAATGGCTATTTCTTCTGAGAGATTATAAATATATAAGTTCAAACTCATTTATGGAGGAGAGACAAGGATCTTAAAGTACAAAAATCTAAAAGCCCTAAATCTTTCTCATTGCTCTGCAACTACCATCAACCAAGAGAAACCATTGAACTGTAACATTTATTATCTTCACTTCTGAGAGTGGTATTCAGTATATTATAACCTCATTACTTCTGAAAAGGTTGTTGTAAACTTTTAGAGCTTGAGTGTAGCTTAGGTAATACACTTGTAGAATCAAGAGCTTGGATTGAAGCTTCTCGGTAGTAAAGATTTTGTGTGAATCTTTGAATGTAATAGTGAGCTGAGCACCTCAAGAAACTAGCAGCTATGTAAGGAGAAGATTACATAGCGAAATACCTTTGAGGGGGTCAAGGAAGAGAGGACGTACGCAGGGATTAAGCTGAACCTCTGTAAATCTCTTGTTCTTTGCTTACTGCTAAATGTGTGTATGCTAATTGATGAATGTTTGTGCATACTATCTGTGCTTGTTAGCAATCTTGAACTGCATTGACATTACTTAGTGTTTGTCTTCATCTAATTAAAAATTAATTTTTATTTATACTGAAAGTTACACATTAATTTTGAAATAACCCAATTCACCCACCCCCCTCTTGGGACATTCCTTGAGCCAGCATGGTGGACTATTTTGAAACCCATAACTTTACTTTGGTATAGTTGTCAATTTGTTATGGCCATAAGACCCAAAGCCAAAGTTTTAAGGTTTCAAATTTTGGCCTATTCTTATATATACTATTGTTATTATAAACTAATATGTTGCTTTGCTAGAATTATAGGACTTAAACATTCATGGATAAATGAGTACACTATATGACAATAGCAAGCAAGCATTATTCTAACAATTGAAACCTCAACCATGCATTTATAAAAGTTGAATTTTAAAAGATTTTTTTTATATATAATTTCAAATGTTCAAACTATTAACAAAGAAAGAGTAGGTTAAATAAAAGCAACTGTAAAAATAACAAAGAACACAAATTGGAGAGAGAGAGAGAGAGAGAGAGAGAGAGAGAGAGAGAGAGTGAGCTAACTTGGTGTTGGTATGTAGTTGAGAGCTTTGTCCTTTGTTTGCCACTGGAGTTATGGTCCCTTCACACGGCTGCACTTGAGTATCACATAAATGAACCAAACTTGCAAAAGTAAAAAACAGAAAAGATGATTAATATCTTTTGTAATTATGTATTTTGACGTAACATGCGTCATCATGGATCAAGTACGGCAGTAGATTCATCATGGAATTCATGGAGTTGTTGTAGTCATATTTAGAATCCTTGTTGGTTTATAATCATTAGTGGGTCATGCACTTTTTTTTTTTAAAACTACACTCTCTCGTACTGTATATACACCTACACTAACCAAACATCACCATTGTTCCAACATAGGATCATAATGTTGTAGTTTGTAATGGAGGAGTGGATGCCATGTATGCCCTTTACTGGGTGGATGCCAATTTTGGTTTCGAAGAGGTTAACGGAGTCTGGTATTTCATACAATTCTTGGAATGTTTGGGTGACCTGTTTATTTGGAGGACCTTTTAATTGCTATCAATGGACTGGGTCTACACAGTTCTATTAACTTGCAGCGGAATCAACCTAGTTGTGTTCTCTTCTCATGTCAAAAAATAGAACTTATCTATATAGAAATAGATATATATATATACATAAGAAAACTCAACAGAGGAATCCAAAAGTTGCACTTCCTATTCCTCAAAAGCTGCAACAACAATACTATTACAATAAAAGAGTAGGAGCATGTAATTAATATTCTCAACAAGTCAATAAATTCCAACTTTGAATAGGAAAATTCCATCATTAGGAAGGGAAATTTGGAAAGGAAAATTCGGACTTCTACATTTCTAGCTTCCTATATCTAAGTAAAGCAAAAGACACAGGTTTAACCAATTAGAAAGTCCTCAATATATGAACAGAAGTCATTCAAATTCTTTCCATAGTCAAAGGTAGAACATTGAGAGCAACAGTACAAAAGCATTTTTTTTTGGTTTTCCCATAATTTTTAACTGGGTAAAAAAAAGCCCATGGAACCCCAATTTAGGGCACCAAAACTCCGTTTTTCTTTCCCTCGTTTGCTAAAGAATTTAAAGAAGTTCCAAAATGCAAAAACTGTTGTTTAAGAAAATATATGTATACACAAGGAAAAGCTGAACAGATAATGAGGACAAAAAATTTGTGGAGAGAAAATGGTAACAGAAAAACCAAGTATTCTCGGTAATATGGACAAACACACCTCAACTGGACCGAGAGGGGGGGGGGGGGGTGAATAGGTCTCTCTCATTCTTTAACTAGTGATGCAATAATAAATCTAAAAACAACCAAAAACATAAAGTAAAGCAATCATCCATCAACACAAGAGATTTTTACCGTGGAAACCCTTGCAGGACAAAACCACGGGACCTAGTCCAACTCCAACCAACCACTATAATATGAATCAATAGTACAAGAGATCTTATAACCTTTACACTTGTTGAATCCACAGCACTAGGCTTGCATCTTCAACTTGTACTCCATCCGAGTCTACGAACTAGTTCACGAGTGCTTGGAATCTCACCAAATCCTTGATGAGGCTTTCAATGACTTGAACTTCTTCAAGCCATCATGCTCTTTTCAATGGTGTGTAGAAGAATATGTGATGGAGAGTCTTCTTGTGGCTTGCAAACACTTGGTAAATAGAGATGCAGAAGAAGACTCAAGAGAACCTCTCACTTATCTTAGTTGTCTCTCCTCAAAGTCTATCACCTGTGAGAGGTTTGATTGAAGCCCCTTTAATCCCTTGAAAAGAAGCTTGCTTGTAGAGAGATTTATCAGCCAAAATGACTGCCACGAGTTCCTAATTTGGATAAAGGTACTTTTTGGTCTTTTCAGTGCAAGGCTCAAGGTCTGAAAAGTAAAATCTGAGCAAAACCGCCATAGCGCGCCAGTGCGCTCTAGTGGCACGCCAATGATGCAGTCCTCTGGATGCTAAGCACAAAGCTAGTCTGGGGGGGCACACCAGTGTGCACTAGTGGTGCCCTACTAGCACAGTCCACTAGCCTAGAGGCACGCCAGTGCACTCTAGTGGCGCCCTACTAGCGTAGTCCTCTAAAGTTGGAGGTCTCTTCCTCAACAAGGGGCGCGCTAGTGCCTACTAGTGGTGCCCTACTGGCACAATCCTCTGATGATTTCCCATGCTGCTGGCCTTTGAAAGGGTGTGCCAGTGCACCCTTGGAGAGTGCCAGTGCGCAGTCCACTGCCTTGGATTTCCTTCAAGTCTTTATGCAAGTTGAATGTTAGCTTGAAAGCCTAAATCTAATCCCAATACAAAGGCACCTAATCCCAATACAAAGACACCCATTTCACTCAAACCTCACACACGAAAACAAAATCCAAAACCAACATAAACACTCAACTATACAATAACACAAAATAGGCCAAAACCTAACAATCTCTCCCTTTGGCCATTTTGTGTCAAAACCCAACAAATACAATGAAATCACTCACAACCCCAAACTAAGTTATGAAGAGAGGCAAGCTCCAAGTAACTATTCACCTGCAATAACAACCTTAAAGACAAGATCAAGTATAGAATGGATCACTATACAAAGATCAACAATGTTACTCCCCCTCAACACATGCACAAATTATAAATCAAGCTTCTAATAATGAACAAGCAATAATCTCCATGGACCAAAAATAAATATCCATTATATTCATGATAAGCAAGTCAAACATTACATGGATAGTTAAAGGACACCACTAAAACAAAACCAAGTTAGAAACACAGAGACAACAAACTAGACCAAAGCAAGGTAAAACAACTAACCAACCAGCACACTAAAACAACCAACCAACACAAAAATCAAGCGAACACACATGAGCTGTCCCCCTTTTTGGCACAAAATGTTCACGGGTGATACTGCTGAAGACAATGGGGAGTAAACCGACACACATAGGCAAGCAAAGTGTCGAGATCAGTGTGCATCGTCAACAAGATCCATGACAACGTCAACACGGTCAGATAGATACTAGACATCAGTATGAAGAACATCCAACTCAGCAGTCATCGAAGCCTTGAGATCAGCAATGACGTGAAGGATCGGTGAAAGATCGACACCACCAGCAGTAAGAGCAAGAGCAACACGCCGGGGTGCATCCGGAGCTTGAGGAGCGGGAGGCGGAGGAGGACGATTCACGGCATGAAACTCACTGCGACTAAGGGTTTAGTCATTAATGGGAGGCGGAGGAAGCTAGAAGCGCTCATTAGAGATACGAGCGACCCCAAGATGACGCAAGTAACGGGTAAGAGTAAGGCCATAGCGAAGAGCAAGAGTTGCCAGCTTGGAGTTAGTAGCCCGGACAATGTGATTGAAGATGAGAGTGAGAAGATCAATAGTGAGGCCTGTACCGATAGCAAACATCAACTTTGAGCAATCTTCGTTGAGAGAAGAGCAGTGATCACGAGGGAGGAAATTGGCAGAGAAGATAAGATTCAAAAGCTTATACTCTGGAGTGAGATAAACAACAAGAGTGTTTCCGAGACCATGAAGATAAGCATCTCCGGTGATTAACTCTTGTACCTCGTGATAGGGTGGAAAATTCTTAGGAATGGCAGGAGGTTATTGGGGATTGTGAAGTCATACCCACGTGCATAAGAAGTTAAAACCTGAGGATGGTCAGGTGAAGTGGTGATGTGACAATAGAATTCTCAAATGAGGTCACTGATGGCAAAGTCCTGGACTACAAGCATGGCATCCCAGCCACGGTCCAAGAAGGTGTGCAACAAGAAAGATGCCATGAGGGGCTCGTGAGAGAGAACAATGATCGACCATTCAACTAACACAGTTCGGTCGGAAAAGGTTTTGTTGTACACCTTTTTGGAATCCGGAGAGCGGAATCCATCAAAAGCGAGAGTTTGAGGGCATTTTGTGTGCGTGCGATAACGTAGACGAGATGATTCGGCCATGGTGAGAGTGATGTTGGCAAATAAAGCACGTGAAGAAAGTAAAACCTAACTCACATAAAACCCACTAAACACTAACTCACAAAAAGTTCTTTTAGAGGGAATTGAAACCCTAGAATAGAAATAGACAAGGAGACGCGAGAAAAGAAGGAAAACTTACCACGAGAAGAGTTGGACAGGAGAATTCCATGTGGAGAAGATGAAAATGCACGAGGAAGGAGCCCCACCGAAGTCGTAAGAGAGAGAGAGAGAGAGAGAAGAGACAAACGGGTCAAAAGAAGAATAAAGAAAATGAAAAGCCCCGAACTGGGTTTTTAATCCTACTGGCAGCAGCGCGCCAGTGCGCTCCTGGCACTGTGCCATGGTGGGGTCCCCTCTTTTCTAAAAAAATATTGTTTGTTTGTGTTTTGTTTTTTTTTTTTAAATAAAAGGAAATAAACAAATTAAAACTAAGGGACATGAAATAAAAGACAAAGAGGAAAAAACATATATACATAACTATTCGAAAGACTTGACAAACACAAATTAGAGAGATCTATAGAAGACTTTTCATGCATCAAGAAGTCAAGCAAATATACCAAGTACTTAAGTTTAGAAAGAAATAATCACGATGAAGATCATATTAAGTGTTCTAGAAGATGATGATGTTCACAACCAATCGATAAGTGAGTGTTAGCATCAAGAATAGCACGGTTAAGCCTCAAGATCAAAGACACATTTTTGAGTACTTGAATCAAGAACTCACAAGAGATATTATTTAGCATGAAAATTAAACCAATTAAAAACCAATCAATGCTTAATATTCAAAAATGCAAAGGCTCTCCCTCAAATGCACAACACCTCATAATAGCTCACCTTTTTTAGACTGAAGGCAGCTTTCACTCTAGTAAGCAAGGTAACCTTCTCTATGATGCTTCAAACCAAGTTACACATTTCAGTGAACGTCTATAGTAGCTTTCACTATACACTCATATGTAGCCTTTTTCTTAGTCATGACTGCATAAAATTTCAATTAAATTTGTAGTAATAATTTTCTTTTTAAATAATCAACTCACTCTTGATTGATCTTTTAGCATGTGATGACACAAGAGGGAGACATGTCATTTACGAATACAAACTTAAGAAAAGCTATGCAATCATAGGTCTTTTCAAGCATGATACTCAAGCAATTCAAATGAAGCAAGTACACGTCAAAACAATTGTAGGCTCAACTTGTTTCTTCTCGATGAACGTGCATAAAGAGTCAATGCAGTTATGAAAAGCATCACTCGGACTTACAAGATAATCAATTCATACAAGGCATGAATAAGAACATTTATCCAAGAATATGTAGTCTGATTCTATCACATGAAGTCTAACATAGATAAGTCAAATTTATGAACACAAATCAAGAATAACAAATTTTTTTTAATGAAAAATAAGGATATATACATATATACAAGATGAAGAGGAATAGAATCACTCTAGAAGACTAACCCCTGTAGCTTTTCTAAGATTTTCAAATCTAAGAGCATCTACATGTTTTGTGAAGAGATCAACACGCTAATGATCCGTGCGACCATATTCTAGAGAAATGACCTTATTCTTGACGAGATCTCGAATGAAATGATGGCAAATGTCAATGTGCTTGGTATGCTATTGTTGAACAAGATTCTTTGAAATCTTAATCGCACTTGTGTTATGACAAAATAAGGTAATTGTACCTTGGTCAAAGCCTTAATCCGCTTGTTTCATACAAAGTAGTTGTGTGCAACAACTATCGGCAGTAATGTACTCTACCTCAGCGGTAGACAAGGAAATGGCATTTTGCTTTTTGCTATGCCAAGTAACAAGGTTATTTCCTACGTAAAAGCACCCTCTGGAGATACTTTTCCTATCATCCACACAACCAGCCCAATCAGCATCCGAGAAACTGACAAGATTAGCTTTAGTGTCCAAGGTAAACCAAATATATTTAATGGTCCTCTTAACAGCATTCAAATGAGACTCTTTTGGACGTGATTAAAATCTAGCACAAACATTAATGCTAAAAGCAATATTAGGTCTATTAGCCATCAAATATAGCAAACTTTCAATCATACTTCGAAATAAGGTATAATCAACTTTTTTACCTTATTCAGCCTTGCTCAATTTTGTACTAGTACTCATAGGAGTCCTTGCATGTTTTGTTGAAGCCAAACCAAATTTGTTAACTAGATCCTTAGCATATTTAGACTGTGAAATAAACATTCTAGAATCTAGTTGTTTGATCTGAAGGCCTAGAAAATAATTCAACTCACCAACCGTGCTCATTTCATATTTAGAACTCATGCACTTAGCAAAGGATTGAGCAAGTGAATCTTATGTAGAACCAAACACAATGTCATCAACATAGATGTGAGCAATCAAGATGTGTTTTTTCTTATCTTTTTATAAAAAGTGTTTTATCAACACTAGCTCGTGAAAAAACATTTTTCAAGAGAAAAGAAATGAGTCTTTCATACCATGCTCAAGAGGCTTGCTTCAAACCATAAAGGGCCTTTTTTTAACTTAAACACATGGTTCAAAAAATGTGGATTCTCAAATCCTTTTGGCTATTCAACAAACTCTTCTTCATTCAAGAAACTATTTAGAAATACAATTTTCACATCTATCTGAAACAGTTTGAACTGTGTAAGCATCCCATTTTTGCTTATTCGGCAGTCTCCAGTCCGTCTAGACTTGAGTTCAAGTTAATATAGATATATTCCAATTTAAATCATTTTTCCAAACCTAATTCAGTCAATCAATCGCTTTGTGGGCCCGTCGGGCCCAAATAGAGGCAAAATGACCAAAGTGCCCTTGGGGCAGTATCCGGTCCAATTCTAGTGGGCACGTCTTCTCGAAGACAGTAAGTCCCCTTTCAATCTTAATTCCAATTCAAATCCAATTCCAGTCCAATTCCACTTTCAATTAAATTCGGCACGCCTTTTAAGAAAGTTAATTCCTCGAGGTGGTAAGTCCATCCTGTCCGGCACGTTTTCTGAAAAAACTCTTCGGAACAGTAAGTCCCTTCAAGCCCTTCGACCGAGATGAGACCCCAAGTCCCCAAGATGGTAGAACGGTCTACCTTTGGCACCAACTAGCCCGCCAATGAAGAAATGTCTGTTTTGGCACGCCTTCTGAGAAAGTTGAATCCTCAGGCGCTAAGTCCACCTAGCAGCTTCCCAAGATTAGGTTGTCTCTGGAATGATCGCGACCCGTTAGAGTAACAGAAATACTCGTAAACATCGCAACGGAAACACTCACAAACAGATCGATATAAGGAATTCCCGATAAACCCCCATGTCACGGGGCCGCCGTCAAAGTGACGGAAACACTCAAAACCTAGGTCAACACCAATGCCTGCTAGCCCACTTTGGTGAAAAATGACCAAACTACCCCTAGGGCCATTTCTGGCACGTTTCTTGAGAAAGTACCTAAGACCTCAGAACAGTAAGTCCACCCTTCCAAGATTGTCCTAAAGACAATCCGGCATGATTAGATACCTTTTAGTCAGTTTCGGGCCAATTCCGAGACCCTCGGTCAAAATGACCATTTTGCCCCTAGGCATCTGAACGCCCCGGGAACCACACCGAATCTGGGTATAATACCGGTAACCTCCCGAGGATGCTTCTGATAGTATCCCTGGCCTTTCATTACCTTTCTAGGTCATTCCAAGTCAGTTCTAGCAAACCTGATATAAAATGACGATTTTGCCCCTGGTGGGCCAGTCGCCTCTTCCAACCACACTAGCTCTAGGTATCAAACCGGTAACCTCCTGGGACATTCTAAGCAACGTTTCTAAGTCTCAAGTCTTCTTCCAGGATATTCTGAGTCTATCCCGGTAGCTTTTTAGCCCGACTGACCGTTTTGCCCCTAATGGCCCAATCAACCCTTCCAACAAATCCTGACATCATTCTTCAAGTCTACTACCCCTGAGACGCTATCCTAAGGGTTCATGTCCCTTTCCAACCCTCCGGGCCATTCCCAGTCTTTTAAATCATTCCCGGACCTTCCAAAGTCACTCCTAGTGAAGCCAGGTTAAAAATTGCATAGTAGTCATTAGTACAGCGCCCAAATCTTCTGAAGATACATTGCTTGCTGACCTTAAAACTTTCCTAAGTGGCTGGCACCACTGCAATAGGCATCAAGTCAATCCTCTATCTATAAATATAGAGCCTCCTCCAACATGAAAAGGGTCCGCAAACTCAATCTAAAAACCCTCATCTTCGATGTACAGAGCTCAAAGTCCTTCCAAACCCTAGTTCCCTTTAGGTTTTCCAAACCCTAGCCTCTATACACCAAACCTTAACCCCCATACACTCATATACACTCATATACTAGCCTCCAAAACTTTCATTAAAGACTTGAACCACTGCAACTCCAAAGCTCTCGAAGATCAGAAAAAGCTCTTAAAGATCAAGGTGAAGACTAAGCAAAGCAAGAAAAACAAAGCGAATAAAGCAAAGCAAATAAAAGAAGACGCAAGGTAGGTTTCCTATTTATGTTTATGTAATCCCCCCTCTCTCTCTTCTCTCTCCTAACCCACTTGGGTTTTCTTTTATTTTAATCCCCCATCTTCTACCCCCCTTTCTTGCATGCTTGAAATAAGGGACTCCCCAGTTCATGTGTAAGATTAGGCTATTGAAAGTCACCGTGTCGGGGGCTTTTTCTTAGTCTAACCAGAGACCACGTGGGTTCGGCCCCCTTAATTATGTGTTAAAACCTTTAACCTTGTATGTTCACGACCCCAACTTGCATTGTGCATATCACAATCATGCATCTCTCTAAAATCCGTTTTCAAACTTATTTTTCAAACTTGCATCAAAACCGTTTCAAAACTTACATTAAACTTTTCTTCTTCAAAACTTATTTTCAAAATCACAATCTTAAGATGATTCTAGCCTCTTCATGGTTAGAGTTGCTTTAGGAAAGTGTTACATTTAAAGTGACCAATATGATCCATATTTTCAATTCCTTGTTGTTTTCAAAACCACAATCGTAGAATGGCTTTAATCTTCTTATGGTTAGAATCATTTTAAGAAATGAGATATTTTTAGAGGCTTGCAAAAGTCCATCTCTTTCCAAATTGCTTTTCAAACTTACTTTCCAAAATCCCTTTTTAAATCCTCTCCAAACTCTCTTTTTAAGTCTACTTTCTAAAATCTCTTCTCCAATATACTTTCTAAAAACTAGCTCCAATCTCCTTTCCAAAATTGCTTTCTAAAAATTGCTTTCTAAAATTTTCCTTCATAAAACTCACTTTCCTAAAAACTCTTTTCAAACTCCTTTCCGAAAAAAAGCTCTCTTCAAAATTCACTTTCTAGAAACACTCCTTAAGTTTCCTTCCTAACAACTCTTTCCTAAAAACTCTTTCCAAAAATCCCTTTCCAAAAACTCTCTATTCAAGCGTACTTTCTAAAAACTCCTTTTTTTAGAACTTCCAAAAATCTTCCTTTCCAAAAATTCACTTTCTAAAATCTCTTTTCTTGGAGTCCAAGTTAAACCCTAGAGCCATGGTTAGGAAACCCTAATTTTATTTCCAAAAACATGATTTCTAATTTCATATTTTAGCCTCAAACTTTAGGTTTCCAAATCTTATTTTCTACCCTAAAATTTAGGATTTCCAAAACTTCATCATTCCAATTCCATTTCAAATCCACTATTCCCTTTAGAAAACCAAATCCAATATTCCTATTTAGGAAACTAGATCCAATCCTCCATTTTTGGAAACAAAATCAAACCATCTCTTTCTTAGAAATAAAATCCAAATCTTTCCTAAATTCAAATCCTTCCTAATCTCAGACCTTCCTAAACCTTAAGTTTCCAAAACTTAAACTTTCAAATCTTTCCTTAAACTTTAAGCTTCTTAATTCCAACCTTTCCTAACTCCATACCTTTCCAAATTCTAAATTTTCAAATCTTTCTTAAATTCAAATCCTTCTTAAATTCAAATCCTTCCGAACTTTAAGTATTTCCAAAACTCAAACTTGAAATTTTTCTTAAATTCAAACCTTTCTAAAATCTTAAACTTTCTAAATCCCAAATCTTTCCTAAATCAAATTTTCTAAATTCAAATCTTTCCAAAATCAACTATTTCTTAAAAAGGATACTTTCCTAAATTTCAAAACCTATCCTAATTCAAAACTTCTCTAAAAAGAAACCTTTCCTATTGTAAACTTTCCTAATTTGTAATCTTTCCTAAAATGAAACTTTCCTGAAACGGAACTTTCTTATTTTGAAACTTTCCTCATTCGAACATTTTCTAAATCTAATCTTTTCCTAATCTTCCAAGTCCAACATTCGAGTCAAATCTTTTCTAAAACCTTTCCAAGTCAAGTCGAATCTTTCTTAAACCTCAAATCTTTCTTAAGTTCTATCTTTCCTAAGTCTAGGTTTCCTAAAACCAAGCTTTCCAAAACTAATCTTTTCAAATCTTCCAATCAAAGTTCAAATTTCCTAATCTTCCAATCCAAATTCCAACTCAAACTCTTTTTCAAGTCAAACCTCCTATTTTCAATCGGACTCTTGTCCGAAGCACCACTGACCTGATTCCTCAAAAGGGATACGTAGGCAACCTTGACGGGTGCGGTCATAACTTTTTTTCAAATCTCCAATTCTATAATTTTCTTAAGTTTCCAATTTCGTAACTATTTTCAAACTTCTAATTCCAAAAATCTATTTTCAAATCTTTATTTCCAAATCTTTCTTTTAAATCAAATCAAGTTCTTTTCAAATCTATTTTCAGAATCAAAGTCTTTTCTTGCACTAGCATATCATGCATCATTGTTTTAAACATTCTTTTCAAAGTAGATAGTTATTGGATATTTATTAATCGAAGACTCTAATGAGTGAACCTAGGGTGAATAGATATGTAGGTACTGCAAGGGCAGGGTAGGGTGATGGCTTAGTGCGTCTTCCCTACACGTAACCAACCTCCGAATCTAGATCACTGCTTTTAAAGACCAAAATGGAGTTATTTTCAAAAAGGGCTTAAATATTTTCTAAAGGTTGCCAAACAACCTATTTTCTTAAAAACCCTCTCTTGAGGAAGTATTTTCAAAATCTTTTTCAAAAACCCTAAGTATAGTCTTCGGATTGTGCTTAGTTTTAGGTGACCTAACTCACTTAAATCAAGTTAAATGGCAACTCCAAATTGTTTTCTAAAAGCCCTTTATTCAAAATCAACTTTCAATTCAAACCTAGTCGCACTTATTATTCTAGAAGGATGAGTTCTACCGAGAGAGTACAATATTTTTCCCGTTTGTGTGTGTATTCCTCGAGTACGAAAAATCTGGGCACGACAAACTGCAAGTAGCACGCAATAGACAAAAGTATTTTAATAGATTCAAGTCTAGCTACAAGAGCAAAAGTTTCATCGAAATTAATCCCCTCAACTTGGGTGAACCCTTGTGCTACAAGTCGTGCCTTATTTCTAACATTAGTACCATGTTCGTCAGTCTTATTCTTGAAAATCCATTTAGCACCAATCACATTCGTATTATTAGGCTTAGGAACAAGAAACCAAACATTATTTTTAATAAATTGTTCCAATTCTTGTTGCATAGCATTCACCTAATTTTCATCACACAAGGCAACTTTGACATTTTTTGGTTCAAAATTTAAAGTATAACAAGTAAAATTTACCTCATTTCTTACATGACACCTTGTCTTCATTCCACTTGTCACATCACCGATGACTTGTGTGACTAGATGATGTAACTTGACAAGGTCAGAAGGTTCCTTCTCCTTAGGAGTCTCAACTGGTGTAAGTGAAGCTTCAACCAGTTGAGCTTCTTCAACTTGTTCTAGAATGGATCCATTGTCCATCTCAACTTGATCAACAAAGGATTGCATGGGAACACATAGTTCTTCATCATCGTTTATAGCCTTATACGCACCTAAATCATCAACCACGACATTAGCTGACTCAGTAACAATTAAAGTATTTAAATTGTATACACGATAAGCACAACTATTAATGGAATAGCCAATAAATATTCCTTTATCGTTTCGAATGTCTAATTTTCCTAACTGTCCTCGATCCTTAGAATGTAACACTTATTCTCGAAAACTCAAAAATATTTCATATTTGGCTTTTTACCATTCCAAATCTCATATGGAGTTTGCTTTGAGCCCCGTCTCAAATAAACTTTGTTGATCACATAACAAGCAATGTTGACTGCTTCAACCCAAAATTTGAGTAGGACTAATTTTCTATGTAACATTACTAGGGCCATTTCTTGAATGACTTGGTTCTTTCTTTCAACAACTCCATTTTGTTGTGATGTCTTTAGAGCAGAGAATTCATGTCTGATTCCCTATTCATCACAAAAGTTAGCATATTCAGAATTTTCAAACTCCTTGCCATGAGCGGTTCAAATTCAAATAATGCAACCAATGATTGTGTTCTTCTCCTTTTACAACCTAGTACACAAGGACTTAAATACAGAGAAAGTGTCAGACTTCTCTTTAATAAAACTAACCCACATAAATTTGGAGTAATCATACACAGCTACAAAAATGTATTTATCACCTCCAATGCTTTCAATCTGAGTTGGTCCCATAAGGTCCATATAAACAAGTTCTATAGGACTTTTGTTGCAAGCCATTTGGATTTCTTGTGAGAGGTTCAAATCTGTTTACTTAATTGACATGGTCCACATACAGTATTCAAGGGTTTTTCCAACTTGGGAGTGCTTCTTACAAGCTCAGATTTAGCCAATTTAGATAGGTCTTTATAATTAATGTGGCCGAATCTCTCATGCCATAGATCTACTTCATTAGCCTTAGTTGAATGACAAGCAATGTCATTTGAAGGCATAATCCCCTAGCAATTATCTAAAGTACGCAGCCCATACATGACACAAATACCCTTTTTATTTAAAATGGAACATTTGGTTTTTGAAAACAACCCTTGGCATTTGTTGTCACACATTTGACATACGCTTATGAGATTTGCTTTCAAACCATCTACATACAAAACATCACTTAACTGAGGAATTCCAAGAGCCACAATAGTACCTTTTCCAATGACTTTTGAAGTGCTTCCATCACTAAAAGTGACACTACCACCATCAGATTTATCCAGAAAAGTAAACCATGACCTATTAGCACACAAATGTCTTGAACAACCACTATCTAAATACCACATATTCGAGTCATGAGCTTTCAACACTGTGTGTGTAACATAACAATTCAGGTCATGCTTTCTAACCCAAAGAGATTTTGTTCTTATTTTAACACTTTTCTCAAAATCCTTGGGTTGAAAGTATTGAGCTTGATCATCAAAATGATTTTGTCTAGAATTTCTTCTTGAAAAATATCTTGTCCTTGGTTGATCATTCTGAAAATGGTTTTGAAAGTTCAAAAATGGTCTTCTATAATTTCCAATTAAAGCTTGAAAACGATTATTATAAAAGCCATTTTGATACAGAGGTTCAGTTTGATCTTCAGCTAGGACTTGAAACCAATTGTTATAAAAACCATTTTGATACCAAGGTTCATATTGAACTTATATCTTTGAGGTAGAAAATCTCTTAAAACAATTAGGTCTAATGTGTCTTAACATTCCACAATGATAGCATATAGGAATACAAGGTACAAGAAAAGGTTGAGTATTTACTTTGAAGGATCTAGAGTATACGTTTGATCGACTTACCTTGCGTTTTGTGGCTGTCATTTTGAAGCTTGTTGTTTCTTAAAAAGTTCCCCATTTGAAGTTGACTTGACTTTATCAATGGTTGACAGGGTTGAAGGCAAAAATTTTGGTGCCTTAACTATGTTGGATGAGGTAGGTGTATCCTCAAACCCTATGCCACTTCTATCCAACTCATTTTTCTGAATGCTAATAATGTGTTCTAACTTCCCGGTTGCTCCAACTTGATGTTTGAAAGTTACATTGACATCAAATAACTATTTGTCCAACCACAACACTTTCTCTTCTAATTTTCTCTTAGAATTATTACTTTCTTGCAATTCTTTTTCAGCTTCTCATTGCTTATTAGATAGTGCATCGTATTCAGCTTCAAACTGATTCAATTTGGTGGAGATTTCAACTACTTTTTGCTTCAATAAGTCTCTTTCTTTTTTAATGGTTTTGTACTTGGCCGTCACCTTTAACTTATAATCTTTCAATTTCATGCATTCATCATACATTTCTTTATATGCTTGATGAACATCTAAATTTTTATTCTCGGATTCATTTGAAGCATCTTCTCTTTCCTATTCATTGTTAGTTTCTATAACATCTTCAACTAAAACCTAAGAGGATGAAGAAGATCTAGTAGACTCGTGAACAAGTGAAACAAAAGCAGTAAAATTACAAGTTTCTTCCTCAGAAGAGGATTCCTCAGACTCTTCAGAAATAGAGTCATCCCAAGTGGAAGCCATCACCCTATTCTTTTTCTTTTTCTTGTTTGGGCACTCTTGAGCAATGTGATCATAACCTTGACATTCATAGCATTGAATTGTCCTAGTTTGCTGAGACTTGGAAGCCTTTCGTCATTAATTTGAAAAGGCTTTGGTTTGACCTCTACCTTACCTTGGTTTTTCTTCCCTAGCAGTGAAGTATTGTTCTTCCTATTTCTAAGAAACTTTCTAAACTGCTTAGCAAACAAGGCCATCTCAGTTTGGTCAAAGTCTTATTCTTCCTCACTAGTATTCTTAAAGTCTTCCTTAACAGACTTAAGGGCAATTTCTTATTAGTTCTCTTGTTTTGTTTCAAGTTTACTTCATAAGTTTGAAGTGAACTAACAAGCTCCTCAAATTGAGAGCATTAACATCTTTGCTCTCTTCAATAGCAGTAACTTTGGATTCAAACTGTTCTGGAAAAAATCTCAAAATTTTTCTAACAATTTTGGAGTCGAGGATTTTCTCTCCAAGATTGTAGTTGGAATTTACTATATCACTCAATTTGATATAGAAGGCATCAAAGGTTTCATTGTCCTCCATTCGGAGAGTTTCAAACATAGTTGTCAACCTTTGAAGTTTTGAAACTTTAACAGCATTAGTGGCTTCATAAGTGACCTTTAGTGTATCCCAAGCTTCTTTAGCAATTTCACACTTTGAAATACAACGAAACTCTTCAAGTGTGACACTGTTAAAGATGGCATTCATTGCCTTGCTGTTCCAAACACTCTTTTCCAACTAGGTTCTATCCCATTCAAAAACAAGTTTAGGAAACTTACCATTTTCAACAAGTTTGTTTGGAGGAGTCCAACCTTGCAATACACTAACCCAAACTCTTTCATCAATGGATTTCAGAAAAGCACGCATCTTGGCTTTCCAATAAGGGAAATTTGAGGCATCAAATAAAAAAGGTCGGATGATTAAACCACCTTCTTTAGGACCATCCATCTTACAAGACCACTTTCAGGACTTAACTCAAGAAAAATAGTTTTGAAAAACTGATTTTAAGAGGTCCTGCTCTAAAACTAATTAAAAAAACCCAGTGTTCTTGGTA
The DNA here is from genome assembly GCA_033060915.1 of Euryodendron excelsum. NCBI lineage: Eukaryota > Viridiplantae > Streptophyta > Magnoliopsida > Ericales > Pentaphylacaceae > Euryodendron > Euryodendron excelsum. The sequence continues at coordinate 42,387,318 of CM065377.1, read as the reverse complement.
ATATGGACAAACACACCTAAAGTGGACCGAGAGGGGGGGTTGAATAGGTCTGTCTCATTCTTTAATTAGTGATGCAATAATAAATCTAAAAACAACCATAAGCATAAAGTAAAGTAATCAATCATCAACACAAGAGATTTTTACCGTGGAAACCCTTGCAAGAAAAAACCACGCGACCTAGTCCAACTCCAACCAAGCACTATAATATGAATCAATTGTACAAGAGATCTTATAACCCTTTACACTGGTTGAATCCATAACACTAGGCTTGCATTTTCAACTTGTACTCCATCCGAGTCCACGAACTAGTTCACGAGTACTTGGAATCTCACCAAATCCTCAATGAAGCTTTCAATGACTTGAACTCCTTCAAGCCATCATGCTCTTTTCAATGGTGTGTAGAAGAATATGTGATGGAGAGTCTACTTATGGTTTGCAAGCACTTAGTAGATAGAGATGCAGAAGAAGACTCAAGAGAACCTCTCACTTATCTTAGTTGTCTCTCCTCAAAGTCTATTACCGGTGAGAGGTTGATTGAAGCCCCTCTAATCTTTTGAAAAGAAGCTTGCTTGTAGAGAGATTTATTAGCCAAAATGACTACCACGAGTTCCTAATGTGGATAAAGGTGCTTTTTGGTCTTTTAAGTGCAAGGCTTGAGGTCTAAAAAGTAAAATCTAAGCAGAACCGCCATAGCGCGCTAGTGCACTCTAGTGGCACGCCAATGGCGTAGTCCTCTGAATGTTGAAGCACAAAGCCAGTCTAGGGGGGGTGCCAGTGCGCACTAGTGGCACCATACTGGTGTAGTCTTGGGGGCATGCTAGTGCGCGTTAATGGCCCCTTACTGGCACAATCCTCTAGAGCTGGAGGTCTCTTCCTCAGCAAGGGGAGTGCTAGTACACACTAGTGGCGCCCTACTGGCGCAGTCCTATGGTGATTTCCCTTGTTGTTGGCCTTTGAAGGGGTACGCCAATGCACCCTTAGGGAGTGCCAATGTGCAGTCTAAAGCCTTAGATTTCCTTTAAGTCTTTATACAAGTTAAATGTCAGCTTGAAAGCCTAAATTTAATCCTAATACAAAGACACCCATTTCACTTAAACCTCACACACGAAAACAAAAACCAAAGCCAACACAAACACTCAACTATACAAGAACACAAAATAAGCCAAAACCTAACAGTAATAGTGTACAATGATAGAGACAATGGAAATTAAGGGAACATAACGTACAATACTTAATGACGGTATGGTCAACGACAATAAGAATTTTTGCAATGTACACTCTTCGAATTGTAGTCAATGGGCAACTTGGAATTGTGAAACTATTTGCATCAAGAATTTGTAGACGATGGGCAACTCAGAACTGTGAGACTGTAAGGAGTCATGATTCTTTAAGAATATGAAGCAGTTGGGTTACGTGGTGATGAAAATAGTTGTAGGTTTCCATGTATGCCCTTCCCACTAACAATAAAGAGAACCTTTTAGTGGGATTTGTTGGTTTGGTTGATGGCAAATTTAGCACCACAATTATCAATACAGCTTCAGAAGCGAAGAGGAGTTCTCCCTTTATAGTATAGATAGATATAAGTACTTTAATTTGTTGATCTCAACTGCTAATTGTATTCTAGTTGCCAAGGATACTATTAGAGACTATGTTAAGTCTCTGTCACCAAAAATAAAAATTATTGAATTTTTTTGTGTATCTCTGATAGTGTTCTTTTGACTTTATGTAAATATATATCTCTAATCTCGAACCATTAAAAAAAATCATATAATTAGCATTGGTTGAGTTTTCACATTTTTTTCATTTATTGGCATGGCCACTTCATCTTCTTCTTCTTCTTCCCAAACAAAAACAATGGGACCTAACATACATATGCCTTAGCCCCAAGTCACTATTGGACCATTTGTAGCTGTAATTTGTTGACCTCTCCATGGATTCATAATAAGCTATCAAATAAATGCTTAGATGGGACATTTCATTATTTCTTCTTTAAGTCCAAATTAAGTTGGATATTGGACTGGATTTGACATTGTACATATCTGGGTTAATTAACTTCAAGATTTAGGTTGGATTTCCCGGTTAAAAATCAAAATTTTTTAAATTGAAATTCAACAATCGAAATTAAATAACCTAGCTAATAGGGTAAGGTTTTTTGTAACGTCGCACGTTGCTTAGGTTACATAATTTCAAAACCCAAATTTCATGCACCAAAATTAAATTTTATTAATTAATGTCATAAAATATTCAAAATTGAACTACATTTTGACTTAATTCCAATCCAAACTTGTTCCCAATTCGGATATATAGGCAACTTAAAATTTTATTTCACGTTCAGTCATTTCAAAAAATATTTTTCAAAATTGAACTACATTCTAACTTTATTCTAATCCAGACTTTGTTCCCAATTTGGATATGTAGGCAGCTTGAAATTTTTATTTCAAGTTCAGTCATTCTTTTAAAAAAAAATTTCAAAATTGAACTACATTCCAACTTGATTCCAATTTGGACTTTGTACCGATTCGGATATGTAAACAGTTTGAAATATTATTTCGAGTTCATTCATTCAAAGAAACAATGGTTTTCAAAACTGAACTACGTAAGGCTTGATTCCGTCAAGGGTACTTAGGCAATCTAGTAATTGAACTAGATGCAACCCTAAACATTGTTGTTTTGTCAATAATGTTTTAACTTGTTAAATTGATGAATTTCTCACATTCCAAGTTAATATTAAATAAAATGAAATAATTGAACTAGTCAAAATAGAAGTTCAAATAAACATGGAAAAAAATACTATTCATTCTTTTGTAAAAAATAAATTCAAAAAGTCACGAATATTGGGAACAACCATTTTTTGAGCTTCAAATGCTTGCATCTTCTCTTTTCCAGCTTCCACAAAAGCTTTTTGGAGATCTACCTCAATTGTTCTTTGTTCCTCAAGTGAAGATTGCAATTGGTTAATTTCTTCTTGAACTTTTTTCTTGTCAGTTTCCAATTGACTTCTCAAAACTTTGATTCTAGCTTCCTCCCCCAAAATTGGTGCTTCCTTGCCTCAAAGAATTTCTGATTTCCTCAAAGCACTAGTCAGGTCTGACTTTAACTTTTGCTGGATACTCAAACAACCCTCATGATATTCTGTTAGGATCTTGATTTGACTAATGTCAATCTTCTCCAAAGTGTTACCATCTTGAGTAATGATTTTAGACAAATCACATTGCTATCTAACTTTGCTAGCAAACCATTCAACTTCATCTCTCCCAATAGCATATTCAACAATGTTCATATGAATCACATTTAATGATTTCATGATTCTAAGGCAAAACTCTAGTAAATCTTTTGGTGATGAAGTAGAAGTTAGTTGTGAAGCTATTTGATTCATTAGGCCAATAATAAGACCCCTTACCAACACATCAGTCTCATCTCCATCATTTGTCATGAGCTTTCTTGAAAGCTCTTGCAATGAAAAGTTGTCTCACTTAGACCTTTAATATTAGAATCTTTAAGCAATTTGGATTTTTCCTTAGATGATTCTGAAATCTCAAGGGACTAATCATAAGACACATTTGCTATAGGGTCCTTATCACCTTTATAGTCAACCTGTTCAACCTTCATTGTAGGTTCATCTTCAGGGATACTTATATGTGAGGAAGTTCCAATATTTTCATCATTACCAATCTAAAAGTCTTCAAAAGAAGTCACCCTGGAATTATCAGATTTATCTTAATCATCAGATTTGTTATAATGGGCTCTTTTGTAATCCTTGTCACTAGATGAATCATCTTTGTCCCTAGAAAAACTCTCTGCTTGAGCACGACCTTTGGTTTTCTTACCATCATGATAATTCTCACTCGAACTCACATCACGCATCTCTGTAGTCACATTAAGCTTTTGAGTAACAGCCTCAAGTCTCGAAGCACTAATATCAATCTCAAAAAGTTTCACAACTCCTTGCATGTGCTTTGGAACATCATTGATATTCTGAATAATAAAATTTTGGTATGTCTTGTTCACACATTTCTTTGTCAAAGTTGTTTGAACCTTATATACAGAGGGCCCTAAATAAGAAATAAAACTTTGCACTGATCAAGAACAGTACCACCATGAGCAAGAGCCCATGCGACACATGCAGGGAATGTAAAAGAGTGCATGAGTACTATCACGAAATATTGAAGCTTGTGCCACAGTCGAATGTTCAATACCACAAAGGCCCTTTTAAACAACTGTAGAATTAAGATCATTTACTGGAACCCCTTAATCAAATCGAAATTGACGAACAAATCTATTTGGGTAATAGGGTTCTACCCCCATTTTAAGACCAACTCGGATAGGCATATCAGCACAACGAATGCTCATCAAAATTCAAATTGATCGACAGAAAGACTACCATCATCCATGAGTTGAGCATCTTTATCCCTCACTTCTCCCCACTTAAGAGGCCTTTCTGGTATTGGGCATCATAATAACCACAAGGGTCACGCATCAGGCTCTTTAGGCCAACATATCCCTCATTTCACCCCACTTAAGAGGTCTTTCTAGTATTGAAAATCATAATAACCACAAGGGTCATGCATCCAGCTCTTTAGGCCAACATATCCCCCACTTCACCCCACTTAAGAGGTCTTTCTGGTATTGGGAATCATAGTAACCACAAGGGTCACACATCAGGCTCTTTAGGCCAACATATCTCTCACTTAACCCCACTTAACAGGTCTTTCTAGTATTAGGCATCATAGTAACTACAAGGGTCACGCATAAGGCTTTTTAGGCCAGTCATGAGAGCTAGGCTTAGTCATTAAGTGCTAGGCTCAGTCATTAAGAGCTACACTCAATTCAGTAGCACATAGAGTGCTTTAAGCCAATCATGAGAGCAAGGCTCAATCATGAGAGTAGGGCTCAGTTCATTAGCAAAATAGAATGCTTCTGGCCAGTTATGAGAGCAGGGCTCGATCATGAGAACTAGGCTTAGTCATTAAGAGCTACACTCAGTCATTAGCAACCATAAAGGTCACACATAGGCTCCTTGTACCAATCATAAGAGCTAGGCTCAGTCATAGTAACTATAAAGGTCACACATAGGCTTACCATAAGAGTTAGTCTCAGTTATAGTAACCATAAAGGTCACTCTTTAAGGCAAGGGATGTCTCCCAACATGGTGATAGATTATTTCGTGTCCCCTATGTAAGCACCCCATTTTTAACCGCTCGGTAGTCTATACTCCGTCTAGACTTGTGTTCAAGTCATTGTGGGCATATTTCAATCCAAATTAACTTTCTAAATCTAATCCCGTCAATTCATCATTTTGCGGGCCCCACCAGGCCCAAATAGAGGCAAAATGACTGAAATGCCCTTAAGGGGCATTACCCCTTTCCAACTCCAAATCAGGCACGTCTTTCCGGAGATGATAAGACCCCTTTCCAATTCCAATCCCTCTCTCGAGACAATTTATTCCGCGAGACGGTAAATCTATTCCTAATCAGGCACGTCTTTTCGAAGACAATAAGACCCCTTTCTAATTCCAATCCCTCTCTCGAGACAGTTTATTCCTCAAGATGGTTTGGTGCATTTTTCAAAGAAAATCTCTTCAAAACGGAAAATCCCTTTAAACCTTTCGACCAGGACGAGACCCCAAGTCCCTTAGATGGTAGAACGGTCCACCTTTAGCACCTGCTAGCCCGCCAATGCAAAAATGTCTGTTTAGGTACGCCTTTCGAGAAAGTTGATTCTTAGGTGCTAAGTCCCTTTAGCAGCTTTCGGAGATCAGGCAGTCTCAGGAATAATTGCGAACCGTCAGAGTAGCGGAAATATTCACAAACATCACAACCGTCAGAGTAGCGGAAGTACTCACAAACAGGTCGATATAGGGAATTGCCAACAAACCCCTGTATCACGCGACCGCCGTCAGAGTGGCGAAAATACTCAAAACCTAGGTCAACACCTATGCCTGCTAGCCTACTTCGGCGAAAAATGACCAAACTGCCCCTTGGGCCTTTTCTGACAGGTTTCTCGAGAACACACCTGAGTCCTCAAAACGGTGAGTCCAACCGTCTAAGATTGTCTTAGAAGCAGTCTGGCATGATTAGGTGCCTTCTAGTCAGTTTCGAGCTAATTTCGAGACTTTTCGATTAAGATGACCATTTTGCCCCCAGGCATCTGAACGTCCCGGGAACCACACCGGCTCTGGGTATCAAACCGGTAATCTCCCGAGATTGCTTCTTATAGTAATGACTGTTTTGCCTCTGATGGGCCGGTCTCCTTTTTCAACCACACCGGCTCTAGGTATCAAACTGGTAATCTCCTGAGTTTGCTTCTTATAGTATTCTCAACCTTCCTTTACTTTCCCGAATCATTCCGAGTCCATTCTTGTAAACCTGGTGCAAAATGACCGTTTGGCCCCTGGTGGGCCGGTCGCTTTTTCCAACCACACCAGCTCTGGGTATCAAACCGGTAGCCTCTTGGGAACCTTTTAAATAATGTTTCCAAGTCTCGAGTCTTTTTCCAATCCATTCCGGGTTTGTCCCGGCAACTTCTCGGTCTGATTGACCGTTTTTTCCAAGTCAAATACCTCGAGGACACTATTCTAAGTGTTCCTGCTCTTTTCCGGCCTTCCGGGTCATTCCTGGCCTCTTCAAATCATTCCCAGACTTTTCAGAGTCACTCCTAGTGAAGCTAGGCTAAAAATTACATTGTAGTCACTAGTACAAGCGCCCAAATCTAGCCAAAGATACGTTGCTTGCCGACCTTAATAGTTTTCTAATTGGCTGGCGCCACTAGTAGTGGCGTCAAGCCAATATTTGGCCTGGCGCCACTCCTAGTGGCGCCAGAAGCATTTTTGGCCTAGCGCCACTGCAGCAGGCGCGAGGTCTATCCCATCTCTATAAATATAGAGCCTCTTCCAGCGTGAAGGAGGTCCACAAACTCAGTCTAAAAACCCTAAATTTCGATACACAGAGCTTGTACACTCCCAAAACCCTAGCCTCCCTAGGTTTTCCAAACCCTAACCACCATACACAAACCCTAAGCCTTATATACACTCATACATACCCCTACACACATATACACTAGCCTCCAACCCTCTATTGAAGACTTGGATTGCTGCAACTATGAAGATTTGAAGACCGAAGACGAGCCCTCGAAGATCAAGACTAAAGTGAAGTGAAGACCGAAGAAAAGCAAGGCACGTAAAATAAACAAGACACAAGGTAGGCTTTCGTTTTACGTTTCTGCGCTTTCCCCCTCTCTCTTCTCTCTCCTAACCCACTTGGGTTTTCTCTATTTTAATCCTCCATCTCTTTCCCCCCCTTTCTTTGCATGCTTGAAACAAGGGGACTCCCGGTCCATGTGTAGGATTGGACTATTGGAGGATCACCGTGTCGGGGGCTTTCTTTTAGTCTAACTGGAGACCACATGGGTTCGGCCCCTTTGATTATGTGGTGAAGCCTTAACCTTATATGTTCACAATCCCAAATTTGCATTGTGCATATCATGATTCTTGCATTCTTCCAAAAGTTGTTTTCAAAATTGCATCAAAATCCTCTTTTTCAAAACTTGTTTTCAAAATTACAATCCTAGGGTGATTCTAGCTTTTCCATAGCAAGGATTGCTTTAGGAAAGTGTTACATTCAAAGTGACCAATATGGTCCATATTCTCAACCCTTGTTGTTTTCAAAATCATTTTCTTAAAGTGGTTCTAACCTTCTTATGGTTAGAATCGTTTTAGGAAAGTGAGATGTTTTTATACTTTCCAAAAAACTCTATTTTCAAAAATCTCTTTTCCTTAAACCTCCTTTTTCAACGTGTTTTCTACAAACTCTTCTTTCCAAAGTTGTTTTCAAAAAACTCCCTCCAAAAATCTATTTTCCGAAACTTCTCTTTTGGAACTCCTTTCTAAAAACACTCCCTAAATTCACTTTCCTAAAAACTCTCTCCAACAATCTTCTACCAAAAATCTTTTCAAAAAAACTCTCTTTTCAAAACTCACCTTCTAGAAACTCCTTCCTAGGATTTCCTTCCAAAAATCTTCCTTTCCAAAAAACTCACTTTCCAAAATCTCGTTTCTTGGTGCCCAAGTCAAGCCCTAAAACTCAAAATTAGGAAACCCTAGTTTTCTTTCTAAAAACATGGTTTTCAAACTTGCCTTAAAACCTAGGTTTCTAAAATCTTCCTTTTTACATCCAAACTATACATATTTTCAAAACCTATTTTCTACGTCAAAACTATAGTCTTCCCAAATCTAGGGTTTCTAAAACTCTACCTTTCCAAATCCTTGTCAAATCTAATCTTCCCTTTAGGAAACCAAATCAAATCCTCCCTTTAGGAAACCAAATCCAATCTCCTTGTTTAGGAAACTAAATCCTATCCTCCATTTTTGGAAACAAAATTAAAACGCTTCTTCTTAAAAACAAAATCCAAATCTTTCCTAATTCAACACCTTCCTAATCTAGTATTTTCCTAAATCTTAAGTTTCCAAAACTTGAACATAAGAATCTTTCCTAAATTTTAAAACTCAATATCCACATCTTTCCTAATTCAACCCTTTCCTAATTCTACCCCTTTCCAAACCTTAACTTTCCAAATCTAAGTTTTCAAACCTTTCCTAATCTCATGATTTTCTAAAACTCAAACCCTAAAACTTTCTAAATCTTAAACTTTCTAAATTTCAGATCTTTCCAAATTTAAAGCTTTCTAAATTCAAAACTTTCTTAAGTTAAATCTTTCTAAATCCTAAACTTTCCTTAAACTTCAAATCTTTCCAAATCCAAAACTTTCCTATTTTCAAAACTTCCTTATTTCAAAACTTTCCAAGTTTCAAAACTTTCCTAAATTGAAACTTTCTTAAGTTTAAGCTTTCGTAATCTAAAGCTTTCCGAAAATGAAAACTTTCCTAAACCGGAACTTTCCTAATTTGAACCTTTCCTAATTTGCACATTTCCTAAATCTAATCTTTCCTAATCTTCCAAGTCCAACATTCGTGTCAAATCTTTCTAAATCTCAAGTCTTTCCTAAGTCTCCTATCTTTCCTAAGTCTAGGTTTCCTAAACCTCCATCTTTCCAAAATAAGTCTAAATCTGTCTTCCAAGTTCTATCATTCCAAATCAAAGTCTAATATTTTCAATTCCAAAATTCTAAATTCCAATTTCCAATCTTCTATTCTAAGTTCAAATCAAATCCTCTTTCCAATCAAAATCTCTTTCTTCCAATCCAACCTTCTATCTTCTATCGGACTCTCGTCCAAACTACAACTGACCTGATTCCTCCAAAAGGATACGTAAGCAACCCTCATGGGTGCGGTCTCCACATTTTTCAAATTTTAAATTCCACAACATTTTTCAAATTTCTATTTCTACAGCTTCTTTTTAATCTCCAATCTTACAATTTTCTTCAAGTTTCCAATTCCATGATCTATTTCTATTTTCAATCTTCAATTTCAATTTCCAAAACCTTTTTTCCAAATTCAAGCTTCTATCTCTTTCTTTTCAAATCAAATCAAATTCTTTTCAAATCTATTTCCAAATCAAGTCTCTTTTCTTGCACTTGCATATCATGCATCATGTTTTTCTAAACATTGTTTTCAAAGTGGATAGGATTGAGCATTAGTTAGTTGAACACTCTCATAGGTGAATCTATGATAGATTGACATGTAGGTACCGAAAGGGCAGGGTAGGGTGATGGCTTAGTGCGTCTTCTCTACACGTAACCAACCTCCAAACCTAGAATCACTGTTTTCAAAGACCAAAAGGAGTTATTTTTCAAAAAGGGCTTAAATATTTTCCAAGGGTTGTTAAACAACCTGTTTTCTTAAAAACCCTCTCTTGAGGAGATATTTTCAAAACCTTTTCCAAAAATCCTAAGTTTAGTTTTCAGATTATGCTTAGTTTTTAGGTGACCTAACTCACCTTAATCAAGATAGGTGGTGACTCCAAATCTTTTCTAAAAGTCCTTTATTCAAATCCATTTTTAATTCAAACCTAGTCGCACTCATTCTTCTAGGAGGGTGAGTTCTAACGAGAGAGGGCACAGCATTTTTTCCACTTGTGTGTGTATTCCTCGAATGCGAAAAATTTGGGCGCGACACCCTACCATAGGACCATCGTTGCTAGTTTAGGGTCTTACCACAAAAGACCTTGAGTTGGAGTTGTACGTTAGGAATCTTACATCTACTTTATGTAAACGTTCTAGTCCTTGGACTGTGATTCATATCATAAGTAAAGTTCGTATGTGATTCAAAGCATGACATTTAATCATTGATGCATTGAAATAAATGGAAAGCAATGCATGAAACATAATTGAACTTGAAAGCATTTGGAAAAGTAATAGGTTTTACTCGTGGCATATTACTAAACCAGGGTGTTCCTACACATAGAGTACATAGAAGCATCAAACATAAGATTCCAAAGCAAAACAATAACATAGAAGTTGAGGTTTGAAACATGAATCCATGAATACTAATTCATTCATTACACCTTATTCACATCAAGATAATGAGCCCACATCCTAGGTTGAGTTCATTTGAAAATAGGCTTAAAGACCTTTAATTTGATAAGTCCGGGGTTGAAAAAGCATTTCGAATGAAGAAGTTATGTCCCATAGAAAATGGACTCAAATTTTGGAAGAATAATGTTACTGATAAGAGTTAGGTCGAATTTAAAATTCAATCACTCTCAATCTGTAAGGAATTAGAGTATAAACTTTATTTGGGTACAAAGGCCTATGAGTCTACTTTCCAACGCTTCAAACAACACATCAATCCGAGTTTTCTAGGGCAAGTTATGCCCATTTTACTAAACTGTGTCAGAGATGTGACCTGGGACTACGACTGGTGCGAAGAAAATGAGTTTTACCCAACCAAAGTTCAATCAACCTCTCTCAAACCCTACCAATGCTTCTAGGGTTCGAACATTGACCCAAGAAGATTACAATATCTCAAAATGAAGCTAAACCAACAAGTAAAACGAAGAGATCTAGGGTTTGAAATCTCAAACCCAACATGTACGAATTTGAGGGTTTTCAACCCCAACTCCTAATCCATTTATGGAAGCTTACAAACTCTCAAGATCCAACTAATTGGAACTCAAAGGAGTCACCAAACACCACTACAACACACACACACACACATATATATATACATGCTCATACAAGGGTTAGTGAACTTTTACCTTCTTTCAAGCTTTCCAAGCTCCAGCAATGGTGGCTTCTTGTTGAGGTGGTGTTCCTCCTTTCCTCTTGATCTTCTTTTTTCCCTTCCCTTTTCCCTCTTCTTCTTCTCCTCATCCTTCTTCCTTCAGCTAAAGAGTATGAGAATGTGTGTTTATTTTGGGTGTAAAGGTTATAACATAGGTCAACATTGACCTTAAAAAGAATCTGTGGCAGCGTCCATTGGGCTTAAATTGTGCATATCTCATAGCCGCGACGTCTAGTGAAGTCTGGCAAAGTCCGGCGAAGTCTGGTGAAGACTGGAGCAGATTTACACCCAATATGTTTCTTCCAGCAACATCCAGTGAAGGTTCGGTGACAGTCTGATGAGAATGCAAATGTCATATTTTTCTCCATTAATGTTTAATCTTTTATACTTATTTGGTACCTAGAGATACTCACTATTCTTATATTTTGACTTAGAGTGCTTTGGAATGCCCAGGAAGAGAATCCTAGCTTAAAAGTGGCGAATTTGCGCGACATTAGAAGCAGTGTTTGAAGGAGCATTCAAATGGTCCCAAGAGGAGTTCGAACGGTCTTGCACAGCCACAGATTTTCAGAAGTCTATAAAAGCTAGGATTGTTTTGTTTTTAGGGTGGTTGACGTTTTTCATATTATTCTAGGTTATTCTTTGAGTTATTTTCATGGCCCTGAGTGGCTAAACTCTGAATCTTGGTCAAAGGAGACAAAAACCTCGGAATTAATAATAAACTGTGAGATCTAATTTGTTTTCATTATTTGATTTATGCTTTGAGTATCAGATGTTCTTCTGTGTATATTTTCATGATTGTCTTGTTTAATCACTAGGAGGCCTACTAGTTTATTAATCATTGCAATCTACTGCTGAGTTAGATATCAAATATGTAATTGTTTGATCCTTCTAATTTATAAAACAACTAAGATTTAATGATTGCTGCTTTAGGAATTATTATATCTTGGGAAGGATGTTCGACTAAATTAAATGCAACCGTGTGTGCTTGTGTTGTTTAGTTTCATCGATCTCTCTAATTCTTAAGGCTGCTAATACATTAAACCTTGAGTGCTTTTCTTGGGTTGTTTAATAATTAGGGTTAATCAGATTGCTTGTTTCTAATTAACTACGATTAAGGAGAGATAGGGAAATAATTCCGATGGTGAATATTCAATGTGTGAATTGATATACTTGCATCGATGATCAGTTGTAAATTCCAATGGTGGATGTTGACCTAGACCAAGGTTTGTTTTTTTGATTGATTTCAATACTTTAATCTGAATTGTTACATAGGTAGTTATTATTAAAATTGTTTTCATTGTATCCAAAACCCCCCATCAAAGTTCACATAGCATAAAACTAGACTGAACACTCTTCGTGGGAACGATCCTTACTCACACTACTACATAAAAGTTTTGGGGGTATTGGTTTTATTTTTAGGTGCCCGCGACAACATGCCAAATTTTGGCGCCGTTGCCGAGGAGTGATTTTAGTTTATTTTTGTGCTTTTTGTGATATTTATTTCATAAAAAAAAATTATTTTCATTCTCTAGATTTTTTTTTTTTTTTTTGAATTGTTTTTCAGGGTTGGTTAGAGTTTCCTTGTGTTTATGAGTGTAACTCGATCTTCTAATCAAGGTGATTTGCAGTGCGATCCAGAAATAGAAAGAACTTTACACAGGTCAAGAAGGAAAGCTCAGAGAAATTCTGTAAAGAGCGATCCAGCTCTTGATTCCCTATTTGCTAGCGATTCTGATTTAGGAGAGGAGGAAGTCATGGCTAGAAATCAAACTTTGAAAGAACTTGCGGCCCCTGATTTGAATCAATAACCCTTATGCATAACATTCCCTACTTTAGATGTTCCTACGAACTTTAAATTAAATCTGGATTAATACATCTCTTGCCCACTTTTCATGGTCTTGTAGGTCAAAATCCCCACAAACATCTAAAGGAGTTTCATGTAGTATGCATAAGTATGAAACCCACGGGGGTGACTGAAGAGCAAATTAAATTAAGAGCTTTTATGTTTTCTTTGAAGGATTCGGCTGAAGATTGGCTCTATTATCTACCTTCTGGAAGTATTACAACATGGAACGAGATGAAAAGATTATTTTTGGAGAAATATTTTCCAGCTTCAAGGGCGGCCAACATTCGAAAAGAAATTTGTGGTGTAAGACAACATAACGGAGAGTCCCTACACAAATACTAGGAGCGTTTCAAGAAATTATGTGCAAGTTGTCCCCACATCAAATTAGTCAGCAACTTCTTATTCAATATTTCTATGAGGGCCTTTTTCCCACTAATAGGAGCATGATTGATGCTGCTAGTGGAGGAGCTTTGGTGGATAAAACTCTCGATGCCGTGAGAAATCTGATTGCAAATATGGCAGCCAATTCTCAACAATTTGGCACTAAACTTGACCATTCATCCAACCATGTCAATAAGGTAAATATTTCCTCCATTGAAAAACAAATTGTGAGTCTAACTTCTCTTGTTTGTCAAATGGCTATAGGTAATATGCAAACGGCGAAGGCTTGTGGGATCTGTTCAGTAGCAGGGCATCCAACCGATATGTGTCTGACTCTTCAAAAGGAGCCCATGGAGCAAGTGATGTAGCAGGTGGTTTTCCTGGACAACCGCAAAGAAAGCATGATCCTTATTCTAGCACGTATAACTCGGGATGGAAGGATCACCCCAATCTTAGCTATAGGAATCCACAAGTGAATCAGCCTGTGATTCAAAATTGCCCAAGCTACCAGCAATATAAGCAACCATACACCCCTAGACAACAACCGGGCCAAACTTCTAATTCAGGTATGTCTTTAGAAGATATTATTAAGTCCCTTGCCACTAATACTTTGCAATTTCAACAGAAGATAAAATAATTTCAACAAGAGACGAGGGCCAATATTCAAAGTCTAGACAATCAAATGAGGCAGATGGCAACCGTAGTTAGTCGTCTAAAAGCCCAAAGTTTGGGAAAATTACCTTTTCAAACGGTAGTAAATCTAAGAGAAAATGCAAGTGCAATCGTCTTGAGAAGTGGTAAAGAGATTGAGATTCCAGTAAAAGTCGCCCCTGCATCGTCGAATCAAGAAAAGGAGAACAACGTCATAGCAGACGAGAACGTTCCCAATGTTGATGACATACCTAAGCGTAAGTTCCCGCCTCTTTCTGATTATAAACATGTACCTCCTTTTCCTCAAGCTTTGGTAGAATTTAGAAAAGATGAACAAACTAAAGATTTATATGAGACTTTTCATAGATGCGAGGTAAATATTCCACTTTTAGATGCTATAAGCAAGTACCTCATCATGCTAAATTCCTTAAAGAATTGTGTACAATTAAGAGGAAACAAAAACTTAAAGGATGTGAGAAGGTGAGAGTAGGGGAGAATGTTTCTGCAGTTATTCAAAGAAAACTCTCTGTGAAGTGCAAGGATCCAGGTATGTTTACTATCCTTTGTACGATAGGTAACACTAGATTTGAGAAGGCCATGATAGATTTAGGAGCTTCTATTAATGTCATGCCATATTCTATATATACTTCTTTGAAACTTGGACCTTTGAATAAAACTAGTGTTGTGATTCAATTGGCTGATAGATCTAATGCATATCCTAAGGGTGTAGTTGAGGATGTTCTTGTACAAGTTAATGATCTGGTTTTCCCTGCTGATTTTTATGTGCTTGATATGAAAAATGAAGACCAAAATGCCCCTATTTTGTTAGGAAAACCATTTTTAAAGACATCTAAAACCAAGGTGGATGTCCATATTGGCACACTTACCTAGGAATTTGATGGTGAAATTGTTAAGTTTAATATTTATGATGCCATAAAATACCCTTATGATGATAATCCTGTTTATTCTATTAATGTGATTGATTCTCTAGCACAGGAAGTTTTTGAACTTGATGGACAAGATGTATTGGAAGTTTCCAACAGTAAGCATCTTGAGGAAGAGAATGGAGAGTTAGTGTTGAGTACTGATTTGCAAGAAACTATTGCAGCACTGAATGATTTTCTGAAGTTACAACAGTTAGGTAACGTGCCTTATGTTGCATTACCAATTTCTAACGATAGGCCTTTACCCTTTGTTTTGCAGGCCCCTATTCCAAATTTGAAGCCTCTCCCCAGTCACCTCAAATATGTGTTCCTTAGAGATGGAGAAACATTATCGGTGATCATCTCTAGTAAACTTTGTGAGTTACAAGAAGAAAAACTTGTGCAGGTCCTAAAGGAGCATAAGATGGCTATTGGTTGGACAACTGCGGATATTAAAAGAATTAACCCATCTACATGCATGCATCGTATCTTACTTGAAGAGGGAGCAAAACATTCCTGTCAACCGCAAAGAAGATTGAACCCACCTATAATGGAAGTAGTAAAAAAGGAGAACCTTAAACTTCTTGAAGTTGGAATGATTTACCCTATTTCGGATAGCAATTGGGTTAGCCCAGTTCAAGATGGTTCCTAAAAAGACTAGAATAACTATTGTAAAAAATCAGAATGATGAGTTAGTCCCCACCCGTATTCATAATGGGTGGCGGGTTTGTATAGATTATAGAAAACTAAATGCTGTAACCCGCAAGGACCACTTCCCTTTACCTTTTATTGATCAAATGCTTGAAAGGTTGGCTGGTCATTCTTACTATTATTTCCTTGATGGTTCTTCCGGTTATTTTCATATTGTAATTGTGCCAGAGGATCAAGAAAAGACAACTTTTACATGCCCATTCGGGACTTCTGCATATCGTCGCATGCCCTTCGGCCTTTGCAACGCCCCTGCCACTTTCCAAAGGTGTATGGTTAGCATATTTTCAAATTATATTGAGCATATCATAGAAGTTTTTATAGATGATTTCACAGTTTATGGAGACTCATTTGATAATTGTTTGCAAAACCTTACACTTGTTGTTCAAAGATGCATGGAAACTAACCTTGTGTTAAATTTTGAAAAATGTCATTTTATGATTGAACAAGGTATAGTATTAGGTCATGTTGTTTCATCTAGGGGAATTGAGGTCAACAAAGCTAAAGTTGACATTATTCAATATTTGCCTTACCCCACTAGTGTGCGGAAAGTTTGTTTTTTTCTTGGACATACAGGTTTTCACCGAAGATTCATCAAGGACTTCTCCAAAATAGCATCACCCCTATGCAAGTTACAACAAAAGGACGTGGCTTTTGAGTTCAATAAAGTATATAAAAAGGTGTTTGATAAGCTAAAGGAACTGTTGACTTTTACCTCAGTTATCCAACCTCTTGACTGGAGCGTTCCTTTCGAGATAATGTGCGACGCAATTGATTTTGCAATAGGCGTTGTCTTGAGTCAAAGAATTGGAAAAGCATCTCATGCCATTTATTATGCTTCCAGAACTTTGAATGATGCTCAAAGAAATTATACTACTACTGAAAAAGAACTTTTAGCTATTGTTTTTACTTTAGAAAAGTTTCGATCTTATTTACTTGGTACTAAAGTCATTGTTTACTCTGATCATGTAGCTCTTCGTTATTTGATGACAAAGAAAGAGGCAAGACCAAGATTAATTAGATGGATACTTCTCTCGAGTGAATTTGATTTGGAGATCAAAGACAAAAGAGGAACAGAAAATCGTGTCACCAATCATTTAAGTTGTTTAGCTTATGTCAAGGATGAACTTCATTTGTAGGAAACATTCCTGATGTGCAATTGTTCTCCGTGAGTGTGGCATTACCTTGGTATGCAAATATTGTAAATTATTTGGTTATTAATATACTACATACTAGTTTGTCTAAGGCTTAAAGAGATAAGATCAAAAGTGATACCAAATCGTATACATGGGATGACCCATATTTATGGAAGCATTGTACGGATCAAATGATCAGAATGTGCGTTCCTGAAAATGAAATCATGTCTATTTTAACCTTTTGTCATTCTTATGCTTATGGAGGTCACTTTGGAGCCAAGAGAACAGTGAGAAAAGTGCTAGAATGTGGCTTCTATTGACCATCTCTATTTCAAGATTCATATTCTTATTGTAAGCCATGCACTCCTTGTCAAAAGACAGGTAATATATCCCAAAGGAATGAGATGCCACAAAATCTCATACTATTTTATGAAATTTTTTATGTTTGGGGCATTGATTTCATGGGACCATTTCCTGCCTCTTTTAGTTATATTTATATCTTGCCTGCTGTTGATTATATCTCGAAATGGGTGAAAGCTAAAACCACCAGGACTAATGATTCTAAAGTTGTTCTAGATTTTATCAAGTCTAACATATTCTCCAGATTTGGAATTTCAAGAGCTCTAATAAGTGATCGAGGCACTCACTTTTGTAATCGAACTGTAGCGACTTTGTTGAGAAAGTACCATGTAACGCACACGGTGTCAACTTCATATCATCCACAAACTAGTGGACAAGCGGAAGTGTCAAATCGAGAGATCAAGTCCATCATTGAAAAGACGGTCAATCCAAGTAGAAAAGATTGGAGTTTGCAATTAGATGATGCTTTGTCGGTGTACAGGACTGCATATAAAATGCCCATTGGTATGTCACCTTATCGATTGGTATTTGGGAAACCATGCTACCTTCCACTTGAGCTAGAACACAAAGCTTATTGGGCTATCAAGAGTTTTAAAATGAAAATGGATGAAAGTGGAGAACATAGGAAATTGCAACTCCAAGAGTTGGAGGAAATTCGCAATGATGCCTATGAGAGTGCAAGGATTTACAAGGAAAAGACGAAGGCTTTTCATGACAAGAAGATTTCAAGGAAGGAGTTTAAAGTTAGTCAGAAAGTTCTTCTATACCAGTCCCGACTTCGTTTGTTTCCGGGTAAGTTGCGTTCTCGTTGAATTGGATCTTTTCTTGTTACTAATATTTTTCCTCATGGTGCAGTTGAAATTTAAACCTTAGCCACTTCCAAAGTGTTCAAGGTGAATGGCCATCAACTTAAGCATTTCTATGAAGGTTTCCAAGTCGAAAATGTGGACAAACTGGACCTTGAGGATCCGATTTATACGAATTGAAGAAGGAAGCATTGAGTTGAGCCCACGACAATAAACAAAGGCGCTGCTTGGGAGGCAACCCAAGGGAAGTTCATTTTTCTTTTCTTATTTTCGTATTTATATATTGGTTATTTCTACTCTTTCTATGCATTTTACTTTACATTGGCGACAATATAATTTTTAAGTGTGGGGGAGGGGATTTAGGTTGTGTTTTTGTGTTCTAATATTGGAAAAAATAATAAATAATAATAATAATAATAACAAGATTCAATTAAGCTTGAAGAATTCATAACATGATTGAATAAGTAATCTTCCAGCTTAGAATTAATTAGTCTAGTTATTTTACTTGAGATTGGAGTGACTGAATTTGGTAGACAAAAGCTGGTGAGATTTTGAGCCTTTAGACTGACACATCCATATCAGTCACTATTTTCTTTCATGTGGGATATTCTTCCATGGATTTGTTTCTCTAGAACTTTCCTTGATTCTCTTTGAGGTCATATTGACACATGCATGCATAAACATGATTAAGGCCATCTTTGTTATAAGCTACATGAGCCAAATAGCCTGCTTTGTAATTAATTTTCCCTTTGTGAACCCCTTTGAGCTTGATATGTCATTATTGTGAAGCCACATTACAATCTTTAAACACAAATAAAATAATGTCTTTACCCAAGCCATAAAGCTAGTGGAGCATTGTTCATCATTATGATATGTATGGGTACACAAGAAATAAGTGTGGGAGTGTCCGAAATTATGGTAGGGCTATGGTTGGTGAAAAGGAACATGTTTTCATTCTCAATTCATGAGTTCCATTGTTGATGTAATTTTGAAAGAAAAGAAAAAGAAAAAAAAGGAAGGAAAAAGAGAACGGAAGTGATGGAGGAAATTGCTTTTAATGTTACAAATTATCCATGTTCATAATTCCTCCTAAAATTATAAGAAATGGGTTTGTTTATATAGGATATATACAAAGACAGAAGCTGTTGAATGGAGTGATTGGTTTTACATGTCCTATATATTCAAACTTGAGTTGATTCAGTTTTGCTCCACTAGTTTTGATGGCTTTTGAACTACATTCCCAAATATTTCCCACCATGATCCTAAACCCCGTTATAACCCTTGAAAAGTCCTTATGATTCATGTTATATATGTGATCTTAGTGGTGGAGAATGAGAAGATATACAAGCCTATGGTAGATCATTTTCATTGGAATGAATTTGAGTGATACACATACCCTTTAAATACATGAGAGTAGAGTGTTTATTTTCGTGAGGGTCTACATATTCAGTTTACTCCATCTTTAAGTGGAAATGCTTGCTAAGTGATTGTGAGTTGTTTGAGAATGTTATTCATGATATGTTATGAGTTTTAAATAGTTTGGTTGTTCTTTGTTGAGACTTTGATATCTTAGGAAAGTGAGTTTGAGTTTTGCCCGAGGACGAGCAAAGGTTAAGTGTGGGGGAATTTGATGAGAATGCAAATGTCATATTTTTCTCCCTTAATGTTTAATCTTTTATAATTATTTGCTACCTAGACATACTTATTATTCTTATATTTTGACTTAGGGAGCTATGGAATGCCCAAAAAGAGAATCCTAGCTTAAAATTGGCAAATTCACGCGAGATTAGAAGGAGCGTTCAAATGGTCTCAAGAGGCGTTCGAATGGTAGTAGATGCGTTCAAACGCTACGTCAAACGAATACATGTCAAGTTCAGGTTCGAAGAGCATTCGAAATATACAGAGAGTAATTTTAACCGTTCGAAGTGCGTTCGACATACAGTTCGAACGATAGTCCGATGCGTTCGAACGGTAGTAAAGGCGTTCGAATGGTCTTGCGTAGCTGCAGATTTTCAGAAGTCTATAAAAGTTAGGACTGTTTTGTTTTTAGGGTGGTTGACGTTTTTCATATTATTGTAGGTTATTCTTTGAGTTGTTTTCATGACCTTGCATGGCTAAACTCTGAATATTGGTCAAAGAAGACAGAAACCTCGAAATTAATAATAAACTGTGAGATTTAATTTGTTTTCATTATTTGATTTATGCTTTGAGTATCAGATGTTCTTCTGTGCATATTTTCATGATTGTCTTGTCTAATCACTAGGAGACCTACTAGTTTATTAATCATTGCAATCTACTGCTGAGTTAGATATCAAATCTGTAATTGTTTGGTCCCTCTAATTTGTGAAGCAACTAAGATTTAATGATTGTTGCGTTAGGAATTATTATATCTTAGGAAGGACGTTCGACTAAATTAAATGCAACCACGTGTGCTTGTGTTGTTTAGTTTCATCGATCTCTCTAATTCTTAAGGCTGCTAATACATTAAACCTTGAGTGCTTTTCCTGGGTTGTTTAATAATTAGGGTTAATCAGATCGCTTGTTTCTAATTAACTACGATTAAGGAGAGATAGGAAAATAATTCCAACGGTGAATATTCAATGTGTGAATTGATATATTTGTATCGATGATCAGTTGTAAATTCCAATGGTGGATGTTGACCTAGACCAAGGTTTGTTTTTTTAATTGATTTCAATACTTTAATCTGAATTGTTACATAGGTAGTTATTATTAAAATTGTTTTCATTATATCCAAAACCCCCCATCAAAATTCACATAGTATAAAACTAGACTGAACACTCTCCGTGGGAACGATCCTTACTTACACTACTACATAAAAGTTTTTGGGGTATCGATTTTATTTTTGGGTGCCCGCGACAGCACACCAAAGTCCAACAAAGTCTAACGAAGTCCGACAAAGTCTGGCAAAGACTGAAGCAGATTTACACCCAATCTGTTTCTTCCAGCAACATCCAGTGAAGGTCCGGCGAAGTCTAGCAAAGTCCAACGAAGTCTAGCACAGTCTAGCGTAGTCTCCAGTATTTTAGCCCTAACTTTTTATTCTGATATCGGATTAATGAGATTCAAAGTTTTGTGAAAAGAAGACTCGAAGATCTACAACGTTTTCTCTAATACGCCTTTTCTGATTCAAATCATATCATGGTTAAAAACTAGTTACAAAAGAACAGATTTGCTAGGAGCAGATTCATTTGAATTTGCAAGTGACCCATTTTCTCAAAATTCATCTAGTTTTTGTTGATTCTTCTCCAAAGGCTTTATGAAAGCAATTTCTTAACATCTAAGGTCATTACAATGTAATCAATACACTCAAACCTCACACAAGACATAAAAGAATTTTAGCTCTCCATTTATATGGCATAAAACGAGTCAATTACATGATGTTACATATATTAATTCCAAAAAATAGAGGTTTGGGATATTACAAAGCCAAAATTGAGCATCAAGCCAACAAATTGACATTAAGCTAAAACTTTTTAAGTTGGGCATTAAGCCAAAATTTTCAAATTAGGCATCAAGCTAGAAAATTTCAAATTGGGCATCAAGCCAAAAAAATTTAAAATGGGGCATCAAGCCAACAAATTAGGCATTAAGCCAGAATTAATAATTTGGGCATCCTGCCAATAAATTCGGCTTAGAGCCAAAGTGAAATAAGATGGTGGACACAAGGGCTAAACAAATAATGATCGAGCCCTAAACATACTCATTAAATTAATATATACAATGCTCAAGGGGGCACTGTTAAAAATCAAAATTTTTTACATTTAAATTCAACAATCGAAATTAAATAACCTAATTAATAGTATAAGGTTTTTTTGTAACGTCACACGTTGCTTAGGTAACATAATTTCAAAAGCCAAATTGCATGCACCAAAATTAAATTTTAGTAATAAATGTCCTAAAGTTTTACAAAAAGAATAAATATATATATATATATAATGGAGTATTCTGCATATATGTGCACTCACGTGACTTGTAGCAAACAATGCAAAAATATTGATTTGACTTTTTTAAGTGATTTGTTTATAAGAAAAAATATAAACAATACAATGTAGATATCCCGGAAGAAAAGGAACGAACCGCTGGTTGTGGCTTTTCTAGGTTAGGCAAATCAATTGTCTAGTGTTTGATGCTTTCAAAAAGAAGAAAATTTTAATAAAGAGAAGAGGTTCGCAACACACAGACGGGGTTTCCCACGTCAGAACATGGATCTAACATGGGCTGCAACTGTGGGTAATTTTCCTGACACGGGAAAATTTTTGTTTTAATTCTCAACCTAGGGCTGTTTGAACTTTATTCGGCTACCCGAGTTTAGCGCTTTTTTAATTAGCGTTTTTAATGAAAACGCTAATTCAAAAAGCATTTTATTCGTATTTATATGCCGTATATTGAAAAATCAAAAAACACTAATTCAAAATGCATTTTCATTAAAAACGCTAATTGAAAAAGTGTTTTTAAATAAATACTAATCTAATAATCATTTTTTATTAAAACACTTTTACAAAAAGCGTTTAAATCAGGAAAACACACCACACCAGTAGACTAAACCAATCACTAACATTTCAAAATTGCGTAACATTTGAACGAGAAGTCTGATTGACGTGCCGTCAACTCCCACACGTCACTCGGGACCTGTTGAAGCCTCATGTCGAGTTTTCGCAATACCCAAACCTTTCTTTCCCAATTCGGTACCCCGAAGGCCTAATTGGCCTAACTCTGAAAGTCCAAGTCCTGAAATTCTAAAGAATTGCATAACATTTGAATGGGGAGTCCGATTGACGTGCCGTCAACTCCCACATGTCACTCGGGACCCACCAAAACCTCCCATCGAGTTTCGCAGTCCCCAGATCTTTCCTCCCCAATTTGGTACCCCAAAGGCCGACTTAGCCTAACTCCCAAAGTCTAAGTCCTAAAATCCTGGAGAATTGCATAACATTTGAACAAGGAGTCCGATTGACATGCCGTCAACTCCCACACATCATTTGGGACCCACCGGAGCTTCTCATCGGGTTTTGCAATACGCGGACCTTTCTTCCCCAATTTTGTACCCCAAAGGCCTAATTGGCCTAACTCTGAAAGTCCAAGTCCTGAAATCTCAAAAAATTGCATAACATTTGAACGGGGAGTCCCATTGACGTGCCGTCAACTCCCACACATCACTCGGGACCCATCGAAGCCTCATGTCGAGTTTCGCAATACCCGAATCTTTCCTCCCTAATTCGGTACCCCGAAGGCCTAATTGGCCTAACTCTAAAAGTCCAAGTCTTG
The DNA here is from genome assembly GCA_033060915.1 of Euryodendron excelsum. Lineage (NCBI taxonomy): Eukaryota > Viridiplantae > Streptophyta > Magnoliopsida > Ericales > Pentaphylacaceae > Euryodendron > Euryodendron excelsum. The sequence goes on along the minus strand of CM065377.1, from coordinate 42,364,042 downwards.
AAATCTTGAAAAATTGCATAACATTTGAACGGGGAGTCCAATTGATGTGCCATCAACTCCCACACGTCACTCGGGACCCGTCGAAGCCTCCCATCGAGTTTCGCAATCCCCGAACCTTTCCTCCCCAATTTGGTACCCCAAAGGCCGGCTTAGCCTAACTTCGAAAGTCCAAGTCCTGAAATCCTGAAGAATTGCATAACATTTGAACGGGGAGTCCAATTGACGTGCCGTCAACTCTCACACGTCACTCAAGACCCGCCGGAGCCTCCTGTTGAGTTTCGTAATACCTGGACCTTTCCTCCCCAATTCGGTACCCGGAAGGCCTAATTGGCCTAACTCCGAAAGTCCAAGTCCTGAAGAATTGCATAACATTTGAACGGGGAGTCCAATTGACGTGCCATGAACTCCTGCACGTCACTTAGGACCCACCGGAGCCTCCCATCGCATTTTGCAATACCCGGACCTTTCCTCCCCAATTCGGTATCCCGAAGGCCTAATTGGCCTAACTGGCCTAACTCTGGAAGTCCAAGCCCTGAAATCCTAAAGAATTGCATAACATTTGAACGGGGAGTTCGATTGACATGCCGTCAACTCCCACACATCACTCGGGACTTGCTGGAGCCTCCTGTCGAGTTTCACAATACCCGGACCTTTCCTCTCGAATTCGGTACCTCGAAGGCCTAATTGGCCTAACTCTGAAAGTCCAAGTCTGAAATCTCAAAAAATTGCATAACATTTGAACGGGGAGTCCGTTTGACGTGCCATCGACTCCCACACGTCATCGGGACCCGCTAGAGCCTCTCGTCGAGTTTCACAATACCCGAACCTTTCCTCCCTAATTCGGTACCCCAAAGGCCTAATTGGCCTAACTCCGAAAGTCCAAGTCCTAAAATCCTGAAAAATTACATAACATTTGAACGGGGAGTCCCATTAACGTGCCGTCAACTCCCACACGTAACAGGAATATGTACGATATAAAATACAAAATGGCAGACATATCCCAAACTCAGACATATATTACGAAGGATAATATAATAACTTATTTTGCATCATACTGAACTACAAACCAGTACAAGCTTTATGGACCATGTTCATAATAACATAGTGGTTTGCCAGCAACACTTAGGCTACTAGGTAGATAGTTATCAAAGTCATCATCACCTTCTTCTTCTGAGAAGTCTGAAAGTTCTTGGTCAGAAACTAGCAGTGGATCTTTAATAATTTCTATTATTCGTTTTGTTGGATCAACACATGCTTTCTTCGCATGCTTCATATAATGATATCTATCTAGCCTTCGTTACATTTGATCAATCTCACGTTTTAGCGCTTTTATGACCTTGTTGTTAGGTGATCTCCTGCCAAAAAGTTTACCTGAGTGGCCCTTTGGGACATGCAAGCCATGCCATCGACAATACATCTCTTATTCGCACCGTTTATCAAATAAGTCTTCCCACGGTAACCTTACGCATTGGTCGTCCGTCACACCATGAGGTGGTTGTAAGGATGCATTGCCAATGAAGATGTGGCTGACCAAACCCATCATATCGTGCATTAAGATAGGTTTGTTGATGAAGATATGTTTTCGGCCATACCATTTATTACCAATTGGGTCTGTATATGTACCCACCATGTGGATGGCTGAGTTCTGGTTTCCATGCACACCCTCATTTGGAACTGAATGACTAGACGATGCACTAAATAACCCTTTTCGCTTGGGCATGTTTGGAGGTATAGATGGTTCAGCATTTCATGTAATCACACCATTTTATACTCAACTAGTTCACACCAAGAGAAAAGGGTTCACGTGGAAGGATTCAGACAATAGACATGGGACAATCATGAATTGAGAAGTAATAGGACATGAGAATGCTAAAGTATTGTCTTGTCATTAGTGCAGCCTCTTGAAAAAAATGACCAGTCTTTAAGTTTTCAGTTGGTGTAGCCTTTAATTGACATGACAAGTCCTCATCTTGTCCTCATGTTTCAGTTCATTTAATAGCGACTTTGACCAAAATCGTTTAAATCAACCATGCTCGTTTGTTTTAAAATATAAGGCTAAAGGATTGGACTAGTATTTGTTGTTTTGCTTTATTCTATATTCAGTGTTTACAACGTAGTATTGATAAGTTGTTTCGAGATTGCTTTCATCCAATTTTCAATATTTTCACATTATCTATTCAGTTAACAGTAGTTGTATTCATTTATAAATGGATATAGATAGAACAAAATCATAATTTCACATTATGTATTAATTTATAACAAAAACTATCATCATTCACTATTATATACAACAAGTTTCGAAAACTAATTGTATATGGTGGCATCATCAGAGTCATATAGGCTGAGGATGGCTGGGTAGCACCGAAATGTGTGACCTGCTGTGAGGATGGTTGGGTAGGACATACAGACTACGGGACCTGCTGTGATGATGGCTGGGTAGCACCTACAGACTGCAGGACCTACTGTAAGGAAGGCTGGGTAGCACCTAAAGACTGCGGTACTTACTGTGATGAAGGCTGGGATGCACTAAAAGACAGTGAGACCTGATATGATGATGGCTGGGCAGTAAGGACAGGCTGCAGGACCTACTGTAAGGATGATCCCCGAAACTGTGGTGGCATGGGCGGGGCCTAGGCTGGAACTGCTAGTTATGCAATCCGCTACTGCTCACGTAATACATGAAGTGACCTTCTCTACATGTCCCGGGCCATACACATATTCTATAGTGCTTTCGGTCTGTCGTACGCATATATAGCACAATCGATGACCTGATGTATAGCCGCGATATGACGAGTCGGCACAATAAGTTGAAGTTCTTATGCTGCTCAACCATTTAGAATTGATAGTGAAAATATAAATAATAGTACACATCACTAACCGCAATCTCGACCGTGGAGCTAATCTCAAGGTATCCAATAGTAGGCCGATGAACTGGATTGCCCACTAGTGGGCATGTAATACGGCAGTACCATACCAAATACAGATCGTCGTAATGCATGGGTGTAGCATCAATCACCCCACATTTGGATGTCAATTGGTGGTACCATTCACATGTGAAGGATGATAGTATTCCAACAAAGCAACAATGTCTTCTAACAGCTGAGTAAAGGATGATAAGCATGTACATGCTGCTAAATAAAGCTTCTGAAGGATGTGACTACCCGATGGTGCAAGTGTAGGTGCAAGTGCAGGCTTTGAGTAAATGGCTGTGAAGGTTGACAAAAAGTCTGTGAATGGTGTGACTACTCCCTGAAGGCCATGTGCATGATGTGATAATTACATAAATGTGAAGGTTGATATTATTATTATCTGCAAAGTTCTTGTGTCTACTGAGTAGAACCCATGAACAATTTAAGAAAAGGCTATTTTTATTATTATCTGAAGGCTATTAATTGATGTGACGATAGTCTGTGAAGGCTATTCATTGATGTGATGAAAGGCTGTAAAAGGTACTAATTGATGTGAGCAAAGGCTATGAAGGCTATTACTGGATGTGACGAAAGGCTGTGAAGGCTATTCATTGATGTGACGAAAGGATGTGAACGGTACTAATTAATGTGACTATTCTATACATGTGAATGGTATCACGTTTGAATGATGTGACTACCCACTGATATCATAACCAAATCACATAAATACATACAAATAAATCCACAATATATAACTCAGGCAGTACGATATGAGTAAGTTGAAAAATAAGTACATCTAACCATTATCTGAAATAAAAATACAAATAAACCATGATTACATGCGTAAGTATCAACCCTCCAATACATAATTCAACCAATCCGATTTGGACATTTATGCCTATCATGCCGTTGTTCCATACAAATACCACAATGATTAGTTTGACATTTTCTGGAGATGTCCATCTCATTATGTATTCATTTTGTACTTGGTCGGCCGAATGTGAGCTCTCGTCGGCGGCTTGGATCGAGAATGATCTTAGGATCATCGTATGGAGCCCAATAATGCTCATGCATCATCGGTTCAAACGATGTTTCGTACACATGAGCATAAATGTCCATGCTATATTTGGGATCAATTACGTTCCATGGTTGTCTACTGAATTTTGTGCACATGGCCAGCATGTGCGAGCAAGGATAATGATAGATCACCCATTTTTTGTAGTCACATGACGGAGGGTTCAAATACACGGCATGTTTGTGGTTTCCTTTCGTGCCTGCTGCACTTGTAACAACCTCATCGAAACCTGATGCCCTGCAATTAGAATATAATAACATGGTGGTTTTATTAGACATTAAGAAGTATAGAATGTATTACTAATCAAAATAAGTACATACACTTAAACAAAAATTCTTATAATATTACCAATTACAGATAGTTACACGATGCCCCGCTGATCGAGCTTGATACTCTTCTATCTTAGCTTACACTTTGGATGTGTACCTCAACCCCTTAGCTAAAGCACGTTGAATTTATAGTCGATTATGATTGAAAGTAGCCACCAGACCGTAGAAGGTAACCTGAACACATGAAGTTATGGGCAAGTCTCATGCACCTCGAAGGACATTATTATACGACTCTGAATCATTGGTGGTTGTAACTCCCCAACGATAACCTCCATTATATGCCAGTGTCCACTTTAGGATCCTCATTGTACAAAGCACGATACACGCTTGCTACCGATGCTAACTTCGTTCCTAAATTTTTAATTTCCTCCATTGCCTCGTCAAACTTGCGGACTTGATGGGCAATCCCAACTTGCCATATGAGATCCTTAACTTTAACATTACCGAAATTTTTGTGGTAATTACTTTTAAAGTGCCTGAGGTAATATGTATGGAATCCAGCTTGTTGCCCTCGTCGTGGTGTTTCCCATTCATGTTTGACGGTACTCAATATGATTGCATACTGGTCAGAAATCAATGTAACACCCTCCTACCCTAGCATAATAAGATGTCTAACATTGTTGATAAACCATGACGAATCACGATAATTTTCTGATTCAACTAATGCAAAAGCTAAGAGAAAAATATTATTCGTAACAATTCTCGCCGTAGCAATCAACAAAACCCCTGTATATTTGCCATAAAGAAAAGTACCATCGATTCCTATGATTGGTGGACAGTGTTTGAACCCTTCTATGCATGGCCAAAATGCCTAAAATATTCTGTCAAGCGCCCTAACACCCAGCATACCGAAGTCCAATGTTTCTAAAATCACAGCTGTACCCGGGTTTCTGAACTCCAATGTTTTCATGTACCTTAGCAACTTTTCATAGGATGCATCCCAATCTCCAAAAACCATTGCAATGGCCTTTGTTCTTTCAAGCCATGGTTTCTTGTACAAAACTGTGAAACCAGAATTATTTTTAACATTCTCGACTATGGATGCTATTTTCCAACCAGGGTCTTCCTATACACCACAACAAGTAAACACTTATGCTTTATCAACGAAAGGCATGAACAAATAATACCAACATATCTTACTTTAAATTTGAAACTGAAATAACTTACAGCAACTTGTGTCTTAATCAAGTGTGCAATGAATGTCGAATTAAAATTGCGGTAATCCAAACTCTCCATCCCATGTAAACATATATAAGGGTCAAGGTATTGCGTGATCTCAAAGAAACTATGCTTGTTCTTCAAACATGCACGTAGTTTCCAAGGGCAATCGTGACTGCACCTGGTGCTCCAAACCTTTTTATTTGTTTCCACGACATGATAATGTTTATTTTTCTTCACGTAATACCAGTTACATGCACGGATCACCGCATCCTTTTCTTTGAAAACCATCCCTTTTGCAAACTCCGAATTAGCATCTGACCATGTCGAACCGCGATCATATAAGTCTCGACCACCTACGACATCATCTGCCCCAACCAAGCTCGTAAAAAAGGGCATATCCGGAGTGTCATGTAAGACTTCACCAATGTTCGATTCTTCGTGTCCATTGTGATCAGACTCGTCATTTGGTTCATTTCTCATTAAAACATCAATACCTTCATCTGAATTGTCAAACTGAACAACGTCCGCATCTTCATCTACTCGTGTCCCAGTCTTGTCTAAGGCAACTAAGGCTTCCACAAGATCCACACTTCCATTGGGACCTCCCGCCTCTATGCAGCCACCTTAGCCTGAAGCATATTGTGGATGAGGTGTCGGTGGACTGTGAAAGGCATGAAACTATTCAGAATTACTAGGGCCCTACGAGAAATTTTCAATTGGGCTAAAGAGACCAGACATTCGTTGCCCTAGCGCTTCCTTTGCCATTGTGTTTTGGCTACTCTGCCTAAGTGAAAGCATTTAAGTAAATGACTCCAGTGCCAATACATCTCCTCTCCCTGACAATAGTTCACAGTAGGTTTGGACATCTGCCCAACTCACATCCGCACGACTTTCACTGGTGTTCATTGTGCTACCCTCCTCCTTCACAACGTATATTTCAACACACTGGAGGTCAGGATATCTCGAAGGGATATTCAACACATTTTGTAATGTCATGTCGTCATTGATTGACAACTTCTTATATATCATGACATCTCCATTTCGTCTATGCGGGTATCTACATATAAACTTTATAGTCACATGTTCTTAGTATTCAGCTATCATTGGCATCATCATGTCACGTAACACAGCAACTGAGGTTCCCAATTCAACATCATAACACGCACTAGCATCTATATCGTAGGATATACCTTCTAGGCGATCTCATACTATCTCCCCCCCCCCAAAATAAAACATAATCATTGTCGTCGTTACTTAGTTCTGCCTACCAAACACAACTAACATAAACTCATATATATACAAACTAATTAAATCAAATGTTTTAAAAATAATGTCACGTGAATGCACAGTAAAAATCATTGAGCAATTCACAAAACAAGAATCATGCATGGATAACATGTGAAGTAATCTATAATCACCAACAAAGCTATAACATGTGAGTAGAAAATGACCAATTTGATAACAAATTTTTTGGGTTCGTTTTAATTTTCGTGATGGGAATTCATAGTGTAAATTATTATTATTATTATTATTATTATTATTATTATTATTATTATTATTATTATGATGTGTGAGTTATTGGGAAATCAAGGCAACATATATTACTAAAATTTTACTCTAAGAGGAACAAAAGCTTTCTTTGTTAAATAATTTTTTAATAGTACCCTTGGTATCCATCTTATATTTGGTTTAGGAGGTTGCTTTAATTTACCTTAATTTGCTAAAATTTTAGAACAATGTTCATTAATTGGAGACATGTTTCATGCCTCACATATAAAAGAAAATAACTCATTGCATTTTGAGACTAAAAATAAAAATGACATCGTGACCCAAAAGCACTAAATAATTGTCATTATATCTAAGGTGTTAACATTTTACCTGCAAATTGATGGATTTCTTACATGATAGGTTCAAACCAAGTTATATAACAAAATAGGTAAAAATAAAAATCATATTTGCAAGTTGTCAATAGCTTCCATGCTATGATGTGAAAGCACTGTGCATTTTAAAAAAAAATAAACAAAATAAAAATCCAAAAAGAAAATGTTAAAAACTCATTTACCATTAAACAAGGGAAAACATGTTTCAGGCATCCAAACACCAGTCTGGTTGACGGTGGGTTTAAGACAGGTTTATAAAGTGCTCTGGGTTATTCACATGCATCCCTAGCTATTGTCTGAAATCTATGACACATTTTCAACGTCAAGTTGACTAGCTATTAAATCTTCCATTAAAGATACTAAACTATAATTGAATAGTTTTATTTATCTCTATTCTACAATATTAGTTTGGTTAAAAAAATATTTTACCAAAGCTTTTCACTGCATTAATGAGCAAAAGGAAAAAGAAATGCAAAGGAGATCATTTTTGCTTGTTTCATTCCTATGAAAAAGAAAATAATAGCTAGGTTTTAATTAAAAAAATCAAAAAAAAATATTTTTTGAAACCTACTAGATATCATTTTAGCTCAAATGAATGTGAATGGCTAGACTTTACCAATTTGAGAGTTCTTAATACATTTCACAATAGTTAACATGGTGTATAGTAAAAAACTTCAAAATTTTAAAAAAGAAAATATGAACAGCTCGTAAATAGATTCTTACCTTTTTGGAAACAAAGTCCTAGCTCCAATGTTAAGCCCTAGCTTCAAGCTTCCACAAATCTTTCACTAAACCAGTGAAGCTTCCAAGCAATGATCTTTTCTTGTGCGAGCGAGAGGGAGAGAAAGGGAAGCGAGAAAGCTCCTAGGGGAACCGTGAAATGAGCGCTCGAATGAATAAGCGTGTATTTGAATCTGTAATAGGACAATAACACTTTTCAAAATAGCGTTTTCAGGAAAAAAAAAACTTTTTCGAAAATCAAAACGCTTTTAGAATTAGCGTTTATTTAAAAATGTTAATTGAAAAGCGTTTTTAATGAGAATGCTAATTCAAAAAGCGTTTTATTATGTTGCAGGATATGGCGTATAAATACGAATAAAATGCTTTTTGAATTACCGTTTTAATTAAAAACGCTAACTGAAAAGGTGCTAAACTAGGGTAGCCGAATAAAGTTCAAACAGCTCCTAAGTTGAGAATTATGACAAAAATTTCCCTATGTCAGGAAAATTACCTTGCAACTGTCCATCCTTCACGTGAATCAAGGTGGGGAACGTGGGGGTGGGTCGGTTTTTCTTTATGGTTCTATAAAAGCACATTCAGAAGCCTGAAAAAATGAGAGTTGACGAAGAACAGAGATTTGTAAAAGAAAGAACACAGATAGAGAAAAGAAAAAAAAAACAAAAAGAGAGAAAGAAACACAGTCAAGAAAATAGTACAAAGTTTGTTTGGTGACTTACTCAAATCTTTACAGGCATAATTTATATCTTCTTTCTTCCTTCTCTTTTTCAAAATTTGCTAAAAGAAAACAAAGTCTCTTTTCGAATCTTTTTCTTGCTTTTGTTCAAATATTCTCTTCCTGTTTTCTATTCTCATCTGATTGGCAATTTACTCAAATGAGTACAGTTGTAACATTTGTGAACCTAAATATTTTTATAAATTTAATTTGTCACAAAATCCAATTCAATCCTATTAAGTTAGAATCAAAAGGTATTCCCTTGAAACAAGATATTGTAATTAAAATATACATTATATCTTGAATGAGTCCAACTTATACAATAAAAATTCACGTGATATGTTATTATATAAGTGAGATTATGTTAAATATTTGTTCTATTAAATATTACTCGTTAATATTTTTGCTTAACATTCCCTTTAATGGGTGTTGAGACGTATAAAGCAAAGAAAAAAAAAATTTCAAGTGTTGACTTTTTTATCAATGGCTGCTCACTGCATTTTTGTAACTTAAAAAAAAAATCTTTATAGGTGATTTTAACATAAAATTAGGTAGGGCTGCAGATGTGCCAGCTTCAAATTATTTTAGGAATTCAATTGGTTTGTTTGGACTCCTTTCTATACGTTAGAGGAAGAAAATGAAATGTGACTATTACTTATTTGCATATTCAATTTCTCTTGGTTTCCACCACCTCCTAGTTTGACCATATATGGTTGCCATAAACATGAAATTGCCATTATCAAAGCAAGTTATCACCGTCAACCATGACAACTAGCATCTACAATACCCTCGACAGGCAACACAACACCGCCATTCATTGAACCCAATATTGTAGCCTCTTTCATCACAAAACATTTTTCCATAACATCGTTAATATTGCTAATAGTAGCACCGGTCATTAGTGGCAGCAATGGCGGCACATTGGCGAAGATGGTGGTGGTGGTGGGTAAAAAAAATCCACCATACCACTCAAGTCCACCAAATCAGATACTTAAGCATATATTTTTGTACAAAATTTGGACAAAAGTTATATAAATATCTTAAATAAACTAGGGTAAATTTGAAATTTTAGAATAATCCATCTCAACCATTAATTATCGTCACAAAGGGCATGTATAGGGATGGCCAAAAAATCCATTTTTTCGGGTATCCAACCCGAACCAAACCGAATGGAGCGGGTTTGGAGAGTTATAATCGGAGCGGTGCGGGTTCGGATAATAAATTAACAAATCCGATCGGGTTAGGGTCGGATTCGGGGGAAGGGCTTCCAACCCGAACCCGGACCAATTATTCATCAAAGTAGGGTTTTTGCTTCATCATTCGACACAGCCGCACAGATGCACAGTGCCCCTTCATCTCATTCGATACACGGACTCCTCAGTGCAGCGGTGGCACAGTGCCCCTTCATCTTCGGTTCCTCCTCCATTAGTGGTTGTCATCGCCGGAAGGAAGGGACGAAGGTAAGCTTATTTCCAACTCTCTCTCTCTCTCTCTCTGTGCAAATCTCAATCTCAGGTTCTTCATCGCCATCGCCTTTCATGCAATTTCTTCTTGTTGTGTTAAATATTTTCGTCATTGTTGCATCGATAATTGATCTGATCTGATCTGATTGACGTATATATATACATAACTATATTTATCGTCTATATTCTCTTTCATTTCACATTGTAGCATTAGCACATTGTGCTTATGAATTTGAACCAATGCGTTGGAATATGTGATTGGCTGTTGAATTATCTAAATATAATCAGATTGCTATCCTTTGGCATTCTTTGCATTTTATAATAGATTCATACCTTATATACGCATACATACATATGCATTTGTTCAATTGATTGCATGTATTTTGGCTTTCAGAATTTGAGCTATAATCTACCATGATAATGAATCTTTTTGGGTTTATTCACCACCCTTTTTTTCCTAGCCACATTTGAATTTCGATTCTGCAGGAATTGTGTTTTTAATCTTATGGGCTTCTGCTTCATCTTCTAATTTGGAGCTTGGTGATTTTGATGAAAATGATACTCTTGCCAATTTTGACTTATATATCAGTGGAAGCATTAGTAATGTGCATGCTAAATCAGAATTGGACTACTACTTGGAGGAGCATGTGGTGCCTAGAACTCCAGATTTTGATGTGTTGAGTTGGTGAAAGATAAATGGAGTCAAGTTTCCTACTTTACAAAAGATGGCTCGTGATATCCTTGTTATTCCTATGTCCACGGTAGCATCTGAGTCTAGTTTCAGTACAAGTGGTAGGTTGATTAGTTCACATCGTAGTAGACTTCATCCAAAAACTTTGGAGGTGTTGATGTGTGCACAAAGCTGGCTATGGAACGAGATTAATGATACTAAACATAAGTTTTTACTTATTTGGTTAATTTATCATATTTTAATTATTTAATAAAATTTATTGTTATTTGTTTTTAGCTACTAGCTCGACTGTGAAATCACCTTATCCCCCTAAAATTTGTGATGAAGAAGAGGATCCTGATGAGCATTCCGAGGTTTCTTCGAGTTTGATTTAAAAAGGTATTTGTGCATAAACAAGTCTGATTATGAAAAGCTACATTTTGAGAATTTCTTCTCTTTTAATATAAAATGCCTTTTGAGAACCCTTAAGGTATACTGAATTATTGAGAATTTCTTCTCAAGTCTGATTATTGAGATCACTAACTTTCATTCGCTTGTAGGCTGCAGATTCAGATTCAAATCAAATGTTTAAGTTAGAATTATTCATCTGGATAATTAATAAAACAGGTAGTTTAGTTTAAACTTCCTTCTATTTGGGAATAATTACTTGAGTGCAGTAGTTTTTTAACTTTAGTGCTTACCAAGATGTGTAGGTTGAAAAATGCTAAGAGGTTTTGGCTATCCAAGACAAAGGTAACAAAATGAAACCCTAGTATGGATAACTTGAGCTTTAGTTTCAGCACTCAACGGTCATCTTATAAATTTAGCCTACAAAGAACCAACAGCTGTAGCTTTTAGTTGGTTTGAATGATGTGGAGATGCATGAGATGTCTTATGTCCAAAGTCTTTGAAGTTCATCTTTATATTGAACCAAAAGGTGAAAAGAAAAGGGAAAAAAGGAAAAACCTGAAAAACAGAACTGTTAAATTCAAATTGTACTATTCGACCATTCAGTAATGCAGAAAGCCAAAACTCCATGACTATATTTCTACATATGTATGTAGGATGAAGAAACATGCTATATATATAGCTATATATATTCCACTAACCAGATTTCCTATGTATGAAGCCCCAAGAATTTTCACGCCTAAGAATGGCAGCTCCAAGGCAGGTTGCCAGGAGTTGGCAAACCTTGAGAGGAAATTAGATAGATTAGAAACTGAAAATGTACGATGGATGATAAAAAGATTGACATTTCTTGCCTGAGAGTTACAGCAGAATTTACATATGCACCAACCAATGTGTTCTGATGAAATTTAATTGATGTCTGTATTAATTTTCGAAGGGTCGGGATTTGTGCAAGTAGCATCACTTTGATGAAATTCAGTATTGCCTGTATGGTTATTGTAGGTATGAGTGTCCAGCTCTGCTCTGTAAGAGGACGCTCCAGCAATTCACCACTCTTTCTCCTACGCTTGGCTCCATGTGGCAGCTTATCGAGGCGACGTGTGTACCAAGACAGCTCATTCACCGAGGATAGCGCGAAGAGCGCCTCCTCCGAGATAAGACATCAAGAGTCCCTCGCCTACAAGTGACCTCGGACACCTCCTCCGCGTCATGGCTTCGCGCTCGGCACCTCCTGGCTCGGCCATGGAACCTCGCCGCCGAACGCATCTCCATACTTAGCATAATTCTCCATGACTTATTCTCCATAACCTAGGTTGGGAGCAGGACCTAGGGATCTCCGCGCGGGATCACCAGGAGACAAGTGGATTGGAGACTAGAGTTGAGAGCTCGCCGAGGGGTCTTGCCCCTCTGGCCGGTCTTAGAGAGAGAGGGATCTCCAAGCAAACGAAAAAGCGTATTTAATGCCTGAACGTCTGAATTACTGAATCACTGTTGCTACACAGGTACAGAGTTGACATTCAGAATGTCGGTCTTCGAGGAGCTCCAGACTGAGGAGCCAACCAACGAAAGGCTCCGTCTCAGGTCTGAGTAGCCAATCACCAAAAACCTCGACAACTGAATGGCCAATCATGAAGTACTTCCCTCACCTATATAAAGGGAACCTTCATTCTCCATTGACAGGACATTCAAGACATTCATTGCACATTGAATGCTCACCACCAACCTCTCCAAAATCTCTCCAAGCTCTTTGGGACACTGCCACTCTCTCTCTTCCTAGGACCGCCTCAACTCTCTCTCCTCCACCTCCGGTGGTCCTCTGCCTAGACAGTGCCTGCCATTAACTTCCCAGAGGTTCACCCTCTATAGGTTTGACCACTCACCTCCCACTATACCCCACACACAGTTATCATCTGCTATTGATTTCATTTCAATTGTGCTGTTCTTAGTCATCAGTATTTAGAAGGAAGTAGTGGTTTGACTGGATTTTTAGGTGAAAGTAGTTCATGGAAATATCCTGTTTAAGATAGTCGAGGCAATGACATTGGTATACCTTTTGATTAGTAGTGAATACGTTATTCTATTGACTTGTTTGTAGGTACAGTAATGCAAAATTGCCAATAGACTTCTTTCATGATCTCCAATCATGTCTGTAATGTTTTGAATATTTTGTGAGGGAAGTACCAATTAGTCCTATTTTTCCAATTGCAAGGACTACCCTGGTTGTTATCTGATATAAAATCATGTGAGTCTTTACCATTTTCTGTATTTGAACTTTAATGTAGCTGTAAAATATCTAAGACTAGTGTTCAATTGTTCTTTTCGTTGTCAATAATGTTAAAACTTTACTGGGTCTTTACCATTTCCTGTATTTGAACACTTTTAGCATTTTGATCAGATACAATATCTAACACTTTTACCATTTCCTATATTTGAGCTCTCTCTCTCTGTCTTTGTCTCACACATTGATAGTTTGAATTTGCAGAGCGTTGATGAATTGAAGTAGAAGTTGTTGTATACCATCTTGAAGTGGAATCAATGAGAGTGGAACGAGTCAAAGCAAACGAGGATCTTCTATACAAATTTTGTCAAGACAATTATTATTTTTGCCTCTCTATGTATAGTTTTATTCTGAATGTTGCACCCACTTGGTAGTTTTATTTGGTGAAACTTGGAAAATTATGGATATTAGTAAGTTTTAGTTTGCTAGCCAAGAGAAATTGGGGATATCAAAGCAAAAGTAACATTGCCCAGTAATACAAATCAAAAATTGTGGGAGATTTTGCTTAATCGGGGCGAATTGGGGTTTCCAATTGCGGGTTCGGGGTGGGTTCGGGGTTACAACCAAATGGGTTTGGGGCGGGTTCGGGGAGATTTTGCTTAATCGGGGCGGATTCCGGGAAGGGGCTTTTTGACCCGAACCCGATCCATTGCCATTTTTAGGCATGTATTGGTATTTTCAGGAAATGTACTGTTGTTACTATAATTCCAAAAACATGAGTAGTGTCTCTAATTAAAAACGTCATGAGATATTCTGTAACTTGTGTTTTGGTAATCACTGGTTGTTAAACCACCCAAAAAGCTTCAATTACGTCAGAGGAAATGATTAATATGTAAATAAGGAAATGACTAAGTTCATCAATTCGTCAATGGTTCTATTCAAGTTGCCAAGTAAGCTTTTAGAGACTAATTTAATCTCTATTAATCATAATTATTGGGTAGCTCCATTAGAATTCATATGACTTCATTAAAATATCTTTATCTTTAATCAGAAATATATATAATGTAACATCGGTTGTTGCACCAAACAGCAATTGTATTGTAATAAGCAAGAAATTTCCGGCATCTTTGAATTTTCACGTAGTAGCATTATTCATCATGTGCAACATCCCTTGATTAATGGGTCAATTGCATGACTATTTCTTTTTTTTTTGTGGTACAAAAAATGGAGTCATTTTTTATTTGATTAATATGGAGTAACCTATTTGCATATTTATTTTTTGTACCAAAACATAAAATAAAAACATAAAAAAATAAAAAGAAGAAGAGGAAGAAAGTCTCCTTCTTCTTCTTCTTGCCAAACGGAAAGCAATGAAACCTAACATACATAAGCTCTTGCCCCATGATACCACTTGATTATTTGTTAGATATAAACCTATTTGTTGGCCTCTCTACGGATTCATAATATATACTAAACAAATGCACACTAATAGTATGCATTTTCTCAATAACGCTGCCTAGTGAGTATTTTGGTTGAGCTTCGGGCAGCGCACATACGTCCCTCTATAGTTGGAAACAGAAAGGATACAAAAATAATCAATTTTGTTGTCTTGTTAAAATATTACAACAATTTATACAACTGTACTGTTGTAGTATTTATGGAGGAAAAAAGATAATGAATGAGAAATAAAATTACTTTTGCTGTTTGGTTGTTATGAGAAGAGTAGTGGATAAAAGAAATAAAAATAAATAAATGAGTAAAGAAATTGTATTTTCTCATTTATCTATCTGGTGTTATTGGTAAATACCTATTTATTTCTTTGTTGTTTTCCCAATATAATCAAACAAGAGTATTGAATTTGGAATGTCATATCATTCTTCTTTTTCATTCTCTTTGTCTTTTATTTTTCTTTCCCTTGATAAATTTGAATTTCAAATATTCATAATTATTTCATTTCAAATCAAAACATTTACTATTTTAACTTGTAATTTTAAAAATACCGTTGCATTATCCTTATTCTTGAAATTTTCTATACAAAAATTCTGTACTGATAGAATTTTCTTATACCTTATATACTTACCAAAATAAAATAAAATTCTTATACAGTATACGTTTGACCTACTCGCTCAGACTTGCAAAGCCTTTTTCTTTATTTTTTATTTTTCTTTTTTGTTTTCAGTTGTATTGTAAGACTTGACTTCATATTGTTATGAATACAGGACATTGCCCAAAAGGCAAACCAATTGAAGAAAAATGGTTTCTCCACCATCGTAAGACCCTTCCAAAGGGTGCAATCTTGTACCCATCTTTAGTGCAGAGAAAGAGAGAAAAGAGAAATCAATAGAGAGATGGCACAGGGTGCTGTAAGCTTTCTCCTTCAGCAAATCGAATATTTGCTAAGGAGAGAATGGGGTTTGCCCGAAAAGATCAACACGGGAATCAAATCCTTAAAGCGCGAAATCGAAACCATGAAAGCTCTTCTGAAGGATGCTGACAACAAAGGAGAGCACAACGACCAAGTTAGAGTCTGGATTCAACATGTTCAAGATCTAGCCTACGACATTGAAGATGTTCTTGACGTGTTTGCATTTCATCACATGGCTCAGCAGCATACGATTCTCCTTCACACTCAATGGTTCACCAAATTTAGAGCACGCCACTCCATTTCCAACCTTATCGACGACATCAACTCCAAACTCCAAGGCATAAAGGAGACGAAGGAGAGGTATCACAACATAACCTCCTCTCAAGCCTCAAGTTCAGGTGCCGGAAACTTCACATACCTTCATTCAAGAATAGCTCCCCTGTATGTGGAAGATGCAGACATTGTGGGCATTGAAGAGCCTAAAAACATGCTCACTTCTTGGACCTTAGATGTGAGAGAAGGACATAAAATTATGTTTGTAGTTGGGATGGGTGGATCAGGCAAGACAACTCTGGTAAAAAAAGTCTATGAAACCGTGAAGAGAGACTTCGACTGCCATGCTTGGATCAATGTTTCCAAGTCCAAAACGAAACTGCGGATCTTATGGAACATGTTCAACCGATTGTGCAATCCGACAGACGAGCCAACTCACCAGAACCTCACCGTCAATGAGGTCGATTTGATGGACAGGCTGAGGAATATTCTACAAGACAAACGGTATGTTATCGTTCTTGATGATTTGTGGATTAGAGATGTTTGGGAATCCATTCGATATGCATTACCTAAGGGTACTTGCAGTAGAATAATTATCACTACACGAAGAGGCGATATAGCTTATTCATCTAGAGATAATTCCACTGATGTCCATAATCTCCAGCCTCTTCCTCTAGAAGAGGCTCGGCAACTTTTCTGTGGAAAGGCTTTTCCCCCAAGTGGCAGCTGCCCTTCAGGGTTAGTAAAGTGGTCTCAATACATCTTAGAAAAATGCGAAGGGTTGCCACTTGGGATCATTGAAATTGGTAAATTCTTGTCAACAAAAGGGGAAACTGAATCCGAGTGGAAAAAATTGCACGATAGCCTTGCATCGGAGTTAAAAAGAGATGGAAATCTTTCAACTACCATGAGAGTACTATCTATAAGTTACAATGATTTGCCATACCATCTCAAGTATTGTTTCTTATACTTGAGCCTTTTCCCAGAGTATTACCCTGTTAACTGTAAAAAATTGGTTAGACTTTGGATAGCGGAAGGTTTCATTGTAAGGGGTGAAGACACAGGCAAAGAACTTGAAGACATCGGAGAAGAGTTCCTGAAAGAGCTCATTGAAAGGAGCTTGGTACAGCCAATCCAAGTGGATTTTGATGGAAGGCCAAAGAGTTGCCGGCTCCACAATCTTATGCATAAGATTAACCTCTCATTGTCGCGAGACAAGAATTTTTGTACAGTTTGTACAGAAAGTTCCGATGAGAGAACCAGACGTCTTTCAATACAAAATAATGGAGCTGACTTGTTGCAGGCGAATTTCCCTTCTGCTCGCACCCTTTTCGTGTTTGGTCCTAGAGTGACATCCTCCAGGCGCTCTAAGCCTAACATCATTCCTTCGAGCTTGAAATTGTTAAAGGTTTTGGATTTGGAAGGCACATCTCTGGACACATTTCCAAGCGAAATTGAGGCGTTACTGCTTTTAAGGTACTTGTGTTTGAGGAACACAAACATCAGCAGCATTCCAAGATCGATAGGGAACCTCCAGCATCTTGAAACCTTGGATCTTAAGCAAACTCATGTGACATGGCTTCCCAAAGAAATCCTCAAACTATCCAAGCTTCGCCATTTGCTTGTTTATCGGTACGAGATGGTAAACAGTTTTGTAGCCTTCGACAGCGTGAAAGGATTTGAGGTACCTTCAAAGATAGCCAGGCTAGCTAATTTGCAGAAGCTAGCGTTTATAAGGGCGAATAAGAGGAATTCGGGGTGGATTCAAGGCTTGAAAAATCTGATACAACTGAGAAAGCTGGGGATCATTGATCTACCCAAAGAAGACGGGCCAAATTTGTGCAATGCCATTCAAATGCTGCGGAACCTCCACTCCTTGAGTGTAACATCGTTAGGGAAGAATGAAACTCTTCATCTGGACGCTATAAGTTCTCCTCCTCCGTTTCTGCAACGCTTATGCTTGACAGGGCACTTAGAAAGACTGCCGATTTGGATTAGAAATCTTCATGACTTGGTAAGGCTACGTCTCAAGTGGTCCAGGTTAACGCAAATCAATAACCCGATTGAAATTGTTCAAGATCTTCCCAACCTATTGGAGCTCCAGCTGCACGATGCCTACACTGGAGACCTGCTGGATTTTGGTGCCGAAAATTTTCAGAAGCTCAAAATTCTGGAGTTGAAGCAATTGGAGCGTTTGAGAATGGTGATAATGGAAAACGGTGCATTGCCTTGCCTCCAAAAGCTTGTCATAGCTCGGTGCAATAATTTGCTTCAGGTTCCTGTAGGAATTGACAACCTCAGCCACCTGAAAGAGCTTCACATGTGTGATATGCCAAATAATTTTGTGAGGCAACACCAGAGCGATGGGGAGTTCTATCGTTTGATCAGCCATATTCCAAGCATCGTCTCTAACTGAACTTCCAGAGGCAAGTGGTGAGTACTAATCAGGTCAGCTATGTACACCTCCTTCATTTCATTTTTTTTTTTTTTGGGGCGGTGGTTGTTTTCTTTAATATTTCAGAACCTTAAACCTATGTGATGTTGTGTTGCTTCATATGCATTTTATAATCTAGATAGTCCTATAGGAAGCTAGTCCGAGAAACACTTTATTATTGAACTGCAAAAAATGCTTTTCTTATAGAATTTTTATACAAAATCTAACATCAGAATGTGGCATTAGGGGTGGCCATGAGCCCGCTAGGCCTGTCTAAGCTCTCCCATTATTTATAGAATTTGAGAATTATTTTTAGGCCCAATTACATTAATGGGTGGGCTTGAAAATTATTTTTGAAGCCTTGCCTGGACAGAAATATATATAAAATAATATATTTTATACTCTAGTATATATATTTATTTATATTTTATTTTACTTAACAATATTTTTGAAAAAAATATTTATTAAACATTTTTTTGTGTTAAATGGATGGGCTAGGGATTTGATTTTGGGCTTGATGGGAAAAAATTTTTAGCTCCGGCCCGGCCCAACCAATGTTCACCTTTATGGGGCAGTGGCAGTGGCAGTGGCAATTTTGTAATAATGATGGGTATTTTATTTTAAAGTGAATAATTTTTATTTAAATACATCATTCTATATAAAAATTATGGATAAATTTTTTATTTGTATAACATTAACCTGTTAACTGTAATGATCCCTGACAGGCAAGAACTCTTGGAGAATGGTTGCCAAGTGAGAGAGTGTGAGCTGAGAATGGCGTGATGCGAGTTCATGTAATCAAGATTGTGCCTCCATGATGAGAAACAAAATCAACAAGCTAATGTAAGTTGTGGGCACCGTTTTGTAAGGAAAGGTTCCCAACATCCATCTTGTCCTGATTAAGATCTTCACAGACTTGTTAGGCTCTCATGCTGAAGACATTTCTTACTGTGGAAATAATTTGCATTTTGTTTTCCATTTGTGGACATTGTGAATTCCTTGGGTGTGGTTTGGAACAGTTTGTGGTGCACTTTTGTTTTTGGAAATGCTGGTGTGCTTGGAGTGTTACGTTTTAGTTGTGATTCTTGTGAATTAATCATTGATCTTGTTCATTAAAAGCAAAATTGCAAAATCTGTGTTTTAATTATGGCGTTATGAAGTATAGGAAAAACAATCCATGGCTTCATGACTTCTTTCTTTTTCTTTAGGCCAGTGAGGTTCCTTTTATTTATTTATTTATTTAGACTCTCCATTCTCCACTGGTATTTGACTCTCGTTCAATTTGTTGGCTTGAATCCAAACTTCAATATTTCACTCCACAGTATAATAGACAAAACAGGGCAAAAACCTAATTAAGAACAAAACTGAGATAATAGAATTTTTTACTGACTGAATTTTTTATACATAATCAAAGCACATAACACTTTGGCTCCTTTTGTTTCAACGTAAAATATTTTACTGAAAATATTTTTCCTATCTTTCGATGTTTGGTTGTACATAATTTATATAAAATGTCTTGCTGGTAAAATATTTTACACCTCTGTAGCGTAAAATGACTTACCAATTAAAAATCCGTAAGTCAATTGTTTTTTTTCTGTCGACCTCTAATATTTCACACAAAGGAACCCAACCAACGACACCTAGAGAACCCAATGACGAGGAGCCTCTCTTTGGGGTATTCGGGTTCTTCAGGTTCTTCGCTATTTCTACTTCATTTTTATTCGGTTGCCGCTCTTGGTATTAGTCTACACCGATGCAACTTCTTCACCTATGTTCGAGATAGCTTCAACCAATACAGCGACATATCCATTTGTGACTTCTACTTTGTTTGGAGCTCAAAAAGTTAATTGGTTGGAAGAGCCAAGAATAGAATCTGAAATGCAGGAGGTGCTATGATTGCATCAGAGGCTAATAGGAGATGTGAGATCTTCATTTCTTGATTGATTTAGACTGTCTTTGCAAGCTCAAGATCAAGTTCGTCTTCATATTATTTGCTAACTATATTCATTTTTTTTTGTATTTTGTTTCATCATGTTTTTCTTAAAATGATTTTGGTTTTGTTTTGGAAGAGGATGAGAGAAAGATGATGAATGTCTAAATGAAGTGTTAGCAATTTTTTTCTCTATATAATTCTAATGTTTGTAGGGTGTTTGATAAAAATGTTTGTTTGAATTGTGTGTCAGATGTTAAAGCATTGACTACGATGCGTTATAAATTTTTAATTATTTTTTTTCAAGTTACTAGCAACCAAACACCAAAAAAATATTATTAACATAATAATTTTACGCCAAAACAAACAAAGTATTTCTTAAATAAGCTTGACAGCGTGGACAAGTGGCAGCAAAAGAGGAAATGATAACGCTTTCTTAAATAAGCTTGACAAGTTCGACAGGTGGTAGCAAAAGAGGAAATAAAGCAAAACAAAGCAAGGATTAGAAATTAAAAACATTAGATAACTTGGAAACTAAAGAGAAAAATCTGCAGCAAACAGAAACAGATCTTCAACAGCAAGAAGGGAGAAAATAGCAACCTCTAGAGTTTGAATAAACTTACCCAAAAAAATTAATAAATAAACTTCTAAGCCAACTTGGGTCCCATCGCTATCAGATCAAACTTTTTTCCTCACTCCTCTTAACAACTAGCAATGTTCCTCTCTCTTCTGTCGTGTTGTTATCCGCGTGTCAATTTCCCATTAGTCAAATCATCATACCGAATTGTGTACTTACAATTTTCCACTCATCCTTTCGGAGTACAATAAAATTTCCAAACTTAGTAAGGCTGATTGAGAATCCTAGAGGCACTCCTATGTATGGGCTCTTCCTATATACGAGCTCTATTTTGAAATGCACTCTTTACATCAATCTATATCACAAAACCAGGGTCGGAACCAAGCATGAGTACAATAAAAATTTATCTAATTGGCATACTCACAATTTATAATCTAAAGTTTTAATCCAATAAAATGTAAAAAAAAATTTGTATGGTGAATTATAGATCGTATCCATTTTTTCCATGTACATCCTAACCCATGAGCTTATAAGTAAAAAAATCTAGTAAGTAACACATATTTTTAAGTATTATTTGTACTTGTTATGATTTTTACCTTTTGTATATTTGATGGATACCCATTAAAAAATTTCTTGAATCAATGCTGATGGTTAATACTACCTTACAACTTGATATTTGGGAGTGTACATTTATATAGCTTTGACCTTTGTTATATTTTATTTTTAATTTTTCGTGTGGTGTGCTCGAAGCCTTGAACCCTAATAATTCATTTTTACTTTTGATAAGTAAATATCCGCCCAGCTTGTTGAGTTTTAAACATTTAAATTTTTTTGCGCTAAACCTCATGGTACTTGACAATCAATTCAAATCTATGTTGTTGATATGCACTCCAATATCGAACTTTTTAAACTCAAGGGAGTAGGTGATTTAGCTAGAAAATTAATAAAGACAAACACTGATCTCATATATATATATATATATATATCTTAGTTTATTTGCTTGTCAAATTGGTTTTTGTTCTCCCTGGCGTTATTGCAACTGTTGCAAGAGTTTTTTTAGTAATAAAATTTATACTATTATAAATAGCAAAATATTGTTGGGTGTTTGAGTCCAAAACTTTCAATACATTTTTCTCAAATTTTTAGATTTTTAAATTTTAATTAATAACATGTGAGCATCTGATTGGTTAACTTTAATCACAGTCTCAGTTTTAAACTAACAAAAATTTAAAAATATCTTATCAACTACAGTATTTTAAAACAAAAATTCAAAATATCTTATCGTTACATCAAAAGTTGTTAGTCTATTGTAACTCTATTATTATATTTACCTACACTGCTAAAATTCCATTGAAATTTAAAATATCTTATCACTACAATATATATTGGAAAATAATTGATTGGTCAATTGAAATTTAAAATAACTAACACTATATTAATTTAAAATATCTTATCACTACAACTAATTGGTTAGTTAAAATTTAAAATAACTAAGAACGATATTAATTCAAAATATCTTATCATTACAATATCAAAAGTTATTTGTCAATTGGGACTTTATCACTAGACTTACCTATACTACTGCAATTCAATTGAAATTTAAAATATCTTATCACTTCAAATAATAGGTATGGATAATGAAAAAAAACTAAATAAGTTAGTTATGAAAACATAAGTCTATCACAAACACATATTGTACAAATATATTCAAATTTTAGTTATTATTCATTTGAACTTATCAATTCAAATTTGAGTTAGAAACTCAATCACAAATTTCCATTCAAATTTTAGTTGCTATTCGTTGAGCTTCACAACTTGACCTATAAAAAGCTAATACAACCTTTAATTTTAGCATCATAATTACAAATTACGAGTAAGCGAGAATGTTCGAGCCATAATGAAGAGAGGTTCTGTTATCACTATCAACTAAGTTTAAGGTCGCAGACCAATTGTACCTTCGTCTTCTTACTTGGAAAGACAAATTTTATTTTAATTATCAATTGTTTTATTTATCGTGTATTTTATTTGTCTTTTATTTTATTTGTTTTTATGTTATGGATTAGTCGTAAATACTTCAAATTTAAGGTTAAATTCATAATTACAATACTATAATATTTATGAGTGGCAAAAATAAGTATTTTATTCTATTGTTTACAAGAAACAAATAAAATAATTATTTATTATTAAAAGATAAAATACAAATAGACTCCACACATAGATGTTAGTGGAGCTAATACTAGGGAAAAAGAAAATGAAAGAGGTTATAGAGATAGCCTAATTTGGTCATGAGTAGCCCACAGAAAATATAATTAGACATACTATTTGGCTTTATTCATTTGTGTTTTTTTGTTAGTTTTGTATTATAACAAATCCGTACATAGCACATGATTTCTGCTAATTTATAAAGGACAATTGCTTAACGGAATTAAAGACTAATGAATTGAATGATTATTTGGTTATATATATTTAAAAAAGACGCATTTGATAGCATTGATAATGAACTTATTACTCAATGATTTCAAAATATAAAATCTCATTGAGGTTAATAGTAAAAGAACATGTGTTTGCACATTTTTTTGTTAATATAATAGTATCTATATATAAGAATTCTTTTTTGTATATGATTTGAAATTAAATTAGTTTGTTTATTTATTAAAAATAGGTGATTAATATGGCAAGTTTAATTTTTCAGATCTATAAAAATCATTTTACCCCATGTGGTTCCAATAAAAGTCAAGTCTCATTGTGTATCAAAAATAAACCACAACCCTCTATGATTTGGAGTTGTAATTAACAGCAAAATGGATGGACTGGAGTACCTTGTCGGAAGTCATTGGTTTATTTTGACAATAAAAAAATATTTCCTAATTCAAGATAAAATAACAAAAAAATGCCCATGCAGCACACACGCAGTTAATTTTAACAATTTTCTATTATTTTGCAATTAACTCTAAACTACAAAGACGTTATATGTTCATTTTTTAATCACATGTGTTATTTGATTTTTGATAAAATCACAAAAGTAAAGAGTGATTACCCCAAAAGGTAGTTACAATATCCGGTCCAAACGAAAAAGATAATTAGAAAAAGGGCTTGTCCAAAACATATATACATATATTGAATTACTAGGTTAATTATATTTAGCACTCTATACTAGTGGCATAGCCAGAAAATTCATATAGGGATGGCAGCCATTAATTGCAACCTTAAAAAAATTCAGTAATCAAATCTAGATTTCATATGTATAATGTATATATGTTTATATATAAGGGTTTTTAAAGTAAATGGGGCCATTTACAAAGTTTAGATGAAAATTTTAGAATTATTTCTAGAATTATAGGTAAAGCTAGATTTTTTAAAATTTTAAAGGAATAATTTACAAATTTTAGGGGGACAAATTGGAAAATATTTCTATTATTATAGGTTAAAATGGAGTTTTTTTTAAAAAAATAAGAGTAAATTTTCAAATTTTAAGGGGACAAATTGAAGAACATTTCTAAAACTATAGGCCAAAATGTAGTTTATGAAAATTTGAGAGGGCAATTGCACCTCCTGGGCATATTATGCTGCCTCTACCTTGTCCCATACTTACACTGAATTTCATTTTGGTCTATCATTCTCCAAAGTAGGGTTCGGTATAAAGTTTAGGGGTGCTAACTATAATAATTTTATTTCTTATTTATGATTGTTCTAAATACAAGAAAGGTAATTAATAACTAATGTCAGTGTCACATGAGGGTTTTTGTCAATTGTACACGATAGTTGATAGAAGGTCTACGTTATAATTTGACCGTAAGTGTAGGAGGTTGGCTATTTCAATTATATCAACAAAAAAAAAAAGAATTAAAGTAAAATTTTAAGTAAAGTACAGGAGTGCTAAAGTGTAATTAACTCCAATTACTGTTGGGTCCTTTTTTTCTATATAAAAAAAAATAGCATATAGAATTTCAATTTCA
Organism: Euryodendron excelsum; assembly: GCA_033060915.1. Lineage (NCBI taxonomy): Eukaryota > Viridiplantae > Streptophyta > Magnoliopsida > Ericales > Pentaphylacaceae > Euryodendron > Euryodendron excelsum. The sequence goes on along the minus strand of CM065377.1, from coordinate 42,338,941 downwards.
TATATTTCTATCAAGTAGGGACAAACAGAAGATTTCCACAGCAAGCTAGGTTTTGAATGATTTCAAATGTGGAATTATTGTACAAGGGAGTTAGTATAGTGGGAGAAGTGGACACTAGCTTAGTAGGTGATATTTAAAAATAGTTAATAGGAGAAAAGCTCAAACGTGTATTGCGTGCGGCCCTCTTTCAAAATCATATATATATATATATATATAAATTATGTTTATCCTTGTATTTTGGTTCTCTCTTACATAGCGTTTTAAATATTTAGATACTTTTAAAATATCACATTGCAGGGACAATTAATTAGATAATTATTGAATTTATTTTTTTATTTAACTCACTGTATTAATTTTGTAATATATATATATAAGATAAGATTAGTTTTGTAATATAAATAAGATACATATATATAATATCAGATTGTCATGATTCTTTCTGAACTTAATATCTAAAAATAATAATTATAATTAAATAAAATATTATATATATATATATATATCAATATCTGTTTACATTTTAGAGATACGATATGATGTTTTAGTTTTGTAAGAGATATATATATGTAAGATAAAATTAGTTTTGTAAGATAGATAAGATATATAAATATATATAATATTATATTACCAGAACTTTTTTTTTTAACTTAATATTTTAAAAAATGTGATTATAATTAAATAAAATACTATATATATATCAATATCTATTTACATTTTAGAGATATGATAGATTGTATAATTAATTATTGTGAATTAACTATTTATGATTTGAACAACTCTTATTTTCATGCATTGCACGAGTTATCACTTAGTATATTATATATATATATATATATAGTAAAAGCAGAGGTATACGTGTCTATTACACTCACTAACTCATTAATCCCTCAACCTGGTAACTATCCTTTTACTATCATTAACTAAAAGACTCCAGTTAAGTTAACTACACATGTGATGCTAACAGGGTTCACATACTAAACTCTCAAGTGTTTGTTTTATAATAGTATAGATATATAGATATATATATATATATATATTTATATTCATACTTCCTACTTCATAGAATCATAGGCCACCTTATCCAACCCACTGACCATGGCACTGAATCGAGGCTCCAAATTGGCGTTCCATAATACCAGTCCAAAGTCCAAATTGTTTTTTTTTTTTGTTTTTTGGATTCTCTTCTCTCTTTTCCAACTAGGAACAACTGCAATTCTGGCTCTGTTTGATACCAGTCTTGGTTTTAGTGTCAGTTTTGTTTTTCGTATTCTTGGAACTAAAAAATCTAAGAACTATATATTTTTCTTGTTCTTGAAAATAAAAAAATGAGACCATCGAAAATACCATCGTTTTCATAGCACTTTCATTTTCATATGAAAATGATTCCGAAAACTTAGAAAACACATTTTATTAATTCTTAAAACTATGGTGTTTTCTAAAAAAAATTTCAAAAACAAGTTCTGGAACTGGCTTACTAAATACGGTTTTAACAGAAACAGTTTTTTCAATCAATCTGCCAAACGCACATGTAAATTTTTACCTATTTTTCAAACAAAAATTAGTAAAAAATTGACATTATAATAAATTAAAAGTATAAAAATTTAATTATTACAATTAAAAATGAATATTCTGAAGTGAGATTTGGTATGAACACATGGGTTGATGACTCAATTGATATTATAATTTGTCAAACGAAATAAACGAGCCATTGATTGTGGTCGGTTGTGACTCCGCTACCAGTCCCAGCAAAATCTGGGTGGTGGTTTAGTTGCAGCTATCAAAAAAAGCCAATAGGTACTTAAGTCTACAAAATAATGAACCTGATCATCACCAATATTTGGCAACTCTTTATAGTCAAGTAATAAGAAATTTATTTATCGTGAATTCTCTAATATTATGTACGTTATTGAAGCTAAATAGATAATTTGTTTTGTATCAAACCAAGAGAAGAATTAATCGAGGTGCGCAGCCCAAACACCCGCTATAGTGTTTAGAGTCACGAGATTCACCTTGAGTTAAACAGGGATGTATGATGAGACCCGTTGTTCAATACCCAAAGCTAATGTAGTTTCGAAGTGCGTTTGGGTCACCAAGGATAAAACGGTAATTTCAACCGAGATTGTTGAACAAGGTCAGAATAGGTTGGAGTGACATGTTAAGTGTGTCAAAATTGTTCTTTGAAAAGTTTTTCACTGTTTGATGGGATTTGTACTATGCTGAGGCGTCCAGGAGCAAAACGGTCATTTTGATTAAAATTGACTGGATTGGAAACGAAATTAGATAGGATGACATATTGAGTACGCATAACTGTTTAGGAACACTTTGGATGAATAGACTTACCATCTTAAAGGGTTTTGAACTTTCTCATGACATACCTAGAGGCTCAATGGGCATATTTGGTTATTTAGGTCTTTGTTGGGCCCAACAAGTCCGAGAAGTGGTTGACTGACTGAATAGGGGTGTGAGAGTTTATTTGGGCTTGAATGTGCCTACGGAGTTCTGAAAAAGAGTTCGACCAGGCTAAAAATTACCGAGCGAGCAAAAATATAGTGCTTACAAATATAATTTCTCGAAAGAGTTTTTAAGAATTATAGATTCCTTTTCCCTAATTAGAGATTTTTTCATAGATTGGTGAAATGGGGCACTCATTAAGTAGATATATACATATATATAACCATGTTTGACAATCTTATATATGTCGTATCTTATCTTACATGTATATATAGCAAATTCAATACTTATCCCCCCCCTTTTTAAAAAAAAATCAATATTTGTTTAATTAATTACTCTATGATGTGGCATTTTAAAAGTATTAAAGTATTTAGAGCGTTACGTAGGAGTGATGTAAAATTTTATGACAAAACACAACTTTCATTTATGATAAATATGATTTCTCAAAAGAGTTTTAAGGAATCATAGATTGCTTTTCCCCAATTAGAGATTTTTTCATAGATTGGTGAAGTGGGGCACCCATCAAGTAGATATATACATATGTATAATCATGTTTGACAATCTTATATATATGTCATGTCTTATCTTACATATTATATATAACAACACTAATAGAGTGAATAAAATAACATAACAAATTATTAATTATCTAATCAATTGTCATATGACTTACAATAATAACAGAGTAATAGAATAACTGAACAAATTCAATAGTTATCTCCCTATATTTAAAAACATGAAATTCAATAATTATCTAATTAATTATCCCTATGATGTGACATTTTAAAAATATCAGAGCATTTAAAACGGCATATAAGATAGAGATAAAATATAGGGGCAAACACAATTTTTATAAATATATATAATTCTCTTTATATCTACAATATATATAGGGACCTAAGAAATCGCGTAACATATAGTTGTCATTTAGCCTTTTAATTATTAACATAAGGAATTGTTAATTTCACACTTACTTTGTACTCTTTTGTAATTCCTCTTTCACATGGTATGACCCACTTGTATGGTATGAACTTTTGTAAATATTATGTTAAATATATTACCTACAAAAAAAAAAACATAATGACGTTAAATTATCAGCACCTTTAACATTAGGTAAAATACATTTCAAATAAGAATAAAAGTTTCAACCATCTAAGTTCTCTTACTTTTTGTTTATGTATAAAACATCTATATTTCTATAGTGTAACACATAAAAAGAGGATCTCAGATAAGAAAAAGGGAAAGAGCATATAAGAAGATGAGCAAGTGAAAAAAGAGAGTTAAAATTAATTTTTGTTCAATTTTGATGATCGTTCATGGAAAAAAAATTTAGCACATTAAAGCTCGATACCTTTTCTTATAAAAATTTAAAATAATATTTAAACATTTTTTTTGTGTAAACTCATATAATTTTATAGTTAGTTATGATATTTGATCAATATACAGTTAATATAATTTTATAATATTTGAATAGCAAAGATGTCACTAAACAAAAATTATGGAGTCGCAACTGATCATAAAAAAGAAAATAAAATCCATGAAGCAAGTTTGGAAGTAGTTGCCACGGGAAGTCGGTAGCCAATGTAGGAAGTCGTTGGCCAGCAACGAGACTATAGCAAGTACTATTTTTTGTGTTTTGTGCTTTCGTACTCTTCAAATACCAAATAATACAGTTTTTTTTTTTTACTCCTTTTTTTTGGTACTTCGGAATTAATTTTTTACTCCTTTTGTCTGCTAGGCCTAGCTATATAAACAAAGAAAAACTTTGTTTCGTTTAAAAATAAAAATTAAAAAATATAGTATGATTAAAATTATCATATGAGAGTCAATTCTGGCCTAGTCACCCTATTAATTATGATGTAAAGTCTTTCCTTGGTGCATCTAGAGCTATTCGTGCTCATTTGGATCCGTATATAAGTTGGCTTATTAAAATAGTTTATGATTTTTCTTAATTTTCTTTTGTTTTAAATAAAAAAAGTCAAAAGAATAAACTAAAAGCATATAAAATATGTAAAAAAAAAAAAGGTATCTTTTATGAAAAAAGTTAATAAATACGAAAAACATTAGTTAATTAAATAAACTAGGAAATAAACAAATTCAAACTACATACTGTAATGAAATTATTGTACACCACAACAAAAAAAAAACAGAAAAAGGGGAACATTAATAATTAAATATTCATAATTGCCTTTAAAATAAAGGGAAAACGACCCTCACCAGTTACCAACCTGATTAGGGTGGTTATATGTGTGTATATATATATATAATAGGCCAATGAAATCCTAAGTTGACCAACACCCACGACTAAGTTACACATGACTTGCAGTTGAGTTGGTCGTGTGTTAAATTACCTCACTACATGGGAGAGATTGTGATGTTTATATATCTTCTAAAACAAAAGCATCTGGTTTCTTCTCCACTTGCGGGATGAGCACTCTTTTACCTCAGACTTGCCTTGCAAGTTGAGCTGAGAAAAGTCTTTTTTTTTTTCTTTCCTTTTTTCAATTGCCCCTATCCATTGACTTCTAGAGAGGACTTGAAAGTAATAGGAAAGGTTTTATCTAGGGCTGCTTGGAAAAAAATTTATAAGCCCTCATATTCTTTTAGACTGTTGCTTGTTAACGAAAAACATATTAGGTTAAAGGTTCAGCCTTTTAAGATTGCATCCACAGTATTTTCTTTTACATAAGCAGACTCCATTTTGTTAGACAAAGCTGGACTGAATAATAATAAACGACTATAAATTTTAAAAAAAATTAAAGTAAAAACCCAAAATTAAATTTATTCTAGTTATATGGCTCAAGTCAAATGCTCTCCTGTAAATTCATGAACATAGATAGGCATGGAAACATTGTTATATATGAATAATAAATAAATGGATGACTATTAGAATGTTGGTCAAATCTCACCTTCCTTCAGTTGGAGGGATTTATGAATTAGAAAATTGAATATCTTAGCTTTTTATATTTATTGTCCCTTTGAGACTAAACAATAAAATAACTACAAATGTAGAATTCATCAATCTTATGGGTGACATAAATTTTAATGATATAAATAGTGATATCAAATCGATCAATTCCAGGCACGATGTAGAGTAAATTTATCTATAGAGGAATAGTTATTAAAATGTTAAAACTCTAATTAACAATCTTGTCATGTAAGTTACAACTTTGTTTTATGTAAATATATGCATATGCATGTGCATATTATAGGTTTTGTATTGTTTATTTTCATGTCTCAAATTATATTTTATTTTTTGTCTGCACTGACTGAGCAAGATTGAAGAATTTGTGCCTGCAGTGTGATTTATTTTTGACGTATGAATTGGATTATTGTATCTTTTGAAATATATATATATATATATATATATGAATATTTTATTGCACATTTGAAACTTTATTTTGTATATTTAATTCTAAATTATTAGATGTGAATGAATTGTGAAATGAATGAATGTATATATGAATTTGTTGAATTATTTTGTTATATATACAGGTATTGCACGAATTAAATAACATTTTCAATCAAAACAATTTATATTTTAAAACAAATATTCTTGTTGCCACTGCAAAGTTGGTAATTTTGCCATTGCAAAAAAAAAAATTGAAAAAGTAAACACATTAGGAAGGAGTCCAATCTAGCATGTACCTTGCGATCTGCACCCAGAAAAGTCAAGTACAATCATGGCATTTGATTTTTTTTACCTTCAAAACAAAGGATTGAATTAAAAAAGTTCAGGTTTGATCAGGAAAAGGGATGAAATCGTATCTAGAGAAAGCATTAAATGTTAAATTAGTAAATGACAAGATGAATTTGAGGATTTCTCTACTATTGGGTGCAGTGGTGGCTTTAAAAAATTTTGTTAGCGGGGTTATACAAAAATTTAAACACTAATTTTAAAATAATAAATAATTAATTAATCATAATATATTGTTACTAAATATATGTACTTTTACAAATGTCACATAATAACTCTATCAATTACATTGTAAATGTATATCACCAAACAAGTATTCATTCCCCGATCTCCTATTTGGTAATGTAGAAATTTTGTCGTCGACGTACTATCAAATATGTCTTGCATTTGAAGATATTGCTAAAGACACACTGCCATACTATAATAGATTTAGAAAAAAAACTATTTTTTAACTGATTAAAATTTTTTAGTGAAATAAATTATATATCACAAAATTATTGAATCTTGAGACATAAGTTCACACAATTTTTTTTCCCAACGTGCATAGAATTAAAGTGTTTTTATTCAATTTGTTTACAAATATGAAACTCATGCGAAGAAAACATGATTAGGACATCTCACATATTTCGAGCTAAATGACAAAATTAAAAAAAAATAATTATAGTTAGATATACAAACCACCATCAAATTATTGCGAGAGAGAGAGAGAGATGCAAATCAAAAAGAAAAGATAGAAAACATAGATTTACTTTCAGAGTGTCTCTAACGCCTTGATAGATCAAACATTAATCTATTTATACTTATTTGTTTACTTGAATAACATGCATATATTTGCTCAAACTTCAAAAATTTTCTTTCATTCAATCAATAATTGAAAGTTATAAATGGTTTCATTCTTAGACAATTTTGACATGTTTAGATGTTTCAGCAAAGAATTAATTCCTAATTGTATTCTAATTCTGGATAGAGAATCGAAATGATTGTAGTTACAATATAGTTTGCAAAGGGTACAACTAGGAGGAGGAACGGTTCGAAATAAGTTTGATCAAAATTTGATTCTATTTTATTTTGGTTGTTTAATTGCCCATGTGATCTCCATTTTAGTCATCTCCTTTTATTTGTCAGTTATTTAAATTGTTGTATGAAGTGTGAAAAGTATTTTATGAGGTGTTAGAATATATACACTAGCAGTGAGTGCTGACCTGTTTGTGTGCATTCTTGGCGCACTTGTCACCTCCTCTGCTCTTCTCTCCCCTTTGTGTGCATTCTTGGCACACCCCTTGCCCATTTCTTTTCTCTCTTTTTCTCAGACCTCAAACAAATTTAGAAAGCAGTGCATTAACGTTACGTCATTCCCATATAGCAATTCTAATCAGGAACTTGTTCATAGCTTCGTTGGTTGTATATACTGACGGTCTTGGTGAGCTGTGTCTGTGCATGGTCGATTAGTGATGGAGAAGAGCAGCATCATTCAGAGTTCTTTCTCTCCCCTTACAGCCGTATGTAAATATGTACGTACGCATATATACAGCACATACGCCTTAATGCTGCTCTTTGAAAGTTTATTCCAAGACTTATTTAACATCTTGCCTGCCTGCCATGTGTGTGTCTTCGTATATCTCGTTAATTGCATTTAACATCTTGCCATGTGTGTCGCAGGAGTGATTCTGTAACTCGGATTAGAATCCTCTATACCACCAACTGATGGAGAGTGATCAGGAGTTTTCTTGACCAACTAATGACAACTCAATTAGGAATTTCTCTTATCACACTTGGGGTACTCAGAAGAATTGGAGACAATTGATGGGGGCCAATCAGGAGTCTCCACAATGAGCTAATCGGCGCTGATATCAAAGACATGACGCCTAAGATACATGTCAAGCAAGAAGACAATGGAGATCAACCCTGAGAGCTCTAGTTGACTCGAGCACGACCGAGCAAACCATGCCCAGTACGACCGAGCAGACCTTGTGGGATGGTGCCGGTCACTCCCCACCTGTCACAACAGCGAGAGCCACCACTAATAACCTAATCATGATAACGTGCTCTCAACTCCAAGACTTCGCACGTAGCACGAAGTAGTTACCTCCCCCGCTCTGACACACCCCTAAGGGAATGCCATGCGTGGAGTTGGACAACCACTCCCCCCACTATCCTGCCACCAGTCTGGCCCTCCAATGCAACGCTGCCGCATGAAGAGACAATAATCTTCCACTATCTCTATGCATGCAAAGCCCTCCTAGGGCTACCACGACGCCTATCCATATAAAAAGAAAATCTCATCTTCCCCAATAAAGTACGCAAACATAAACCCTAGCCAAAAACTCTGTTGGAATATCTCTAGAAAATTAACTTTGGCATCGGAGGATCATTGGCAAGCACCAGACCGGTATCCCTTGCCCTTTCATCCCTTCTCAGTTCACTAGAGCAGTTCACTGCGGGCCTAAAGACCAATCTAACAAGTTTACTGCATTATCAGTTGGCACCATTTGTGGGAAATGATTGTTTCTATCTTCATGATTGTCACCAGGTCCGGCACTTCATGCATACCCCTACCAATGGATGACCAAAACACCAATAGAGTTACGGAAGGCCAAAACACCAACAGAGTTACAGTCCTCAAAACCCAGATGAGCAATGTAAGGGCCAATATGCAAATGCTAATCACCCAGAATCGGGAGTTGCTTCAAAGACTCCCTATTGCCCTAAGAGGAGGACAACCACCTCGAGCTTAACCGAAAAATAGAGGAAGAAGCCCTGCCAGCAGGTTCATGAATGAAGACCTCGTTTTTCCAGGCGGAGGCGTGTTGCCCCCTGACGACACGATACCACCCCGAAATGGCGATGCCTAACCAGAGGAAGCATAAAGTCGGGCCCCTAGTCCGCACCTGCGACATCACCCCCAACACACCGAGGTTGAAGGAGAAAGGGTAGACAACCCCTCAGCTTGGGATGAGCATTTTAAAGCCCTCCAGGCCCAGATGACCAGAGTTATGAAGGTAGTGAAAACCAAGACTCCTAACACCGTCAAAGAAATGGTAAACAGAACTGACTCCCCGTTCACTCAGGCGGTCGTGCAAGTCCCTCTACCACCCAAGTTCAAGATGCCAACTATAGAGATGTTCAATGGGACTAAGGATCCGTTGGATTATCTGGAAACCTACAAGGCCTTGATGTAGTTGCAGGCCGTCCCAAACAAGATCATGTGTAGAGACTTTTCAATAACTCTCAAAAGAGCAGTTAAAGTGTGGTTCAACCGAATCCAACCCTCCACTATTAACTCCTTCATTCAGCTTAGCAAACTGTTCGTTGGACATTAGATTGGAGCCCAGAGACAGAGGAAACCAACAATAAGCTTGCTTAATGTGAAGCAGAAGGAGGACGAAACCCTTCTGGAGTTCGTCACCAGATTAAACTTGGAAACCCTTGAAGTGGATGATGTTGATGACAGGGTCGCAGTCACTGCCTATATGAATGGAGTCAGGACCCACAAGTTCATGTTCTCGTTAGCTAAGGAGCCCCCGAAGACCGTAGTAGACCTGATGATCAGGGCCCAGAAGCATATGAACACAGAAGATATGATGAACGCGTAAAGGGAGCATGATGAGGGCACCATGCTCCTTCTCGGAGAAGAAGAAGAGGTCATCTGCCAGTAAGAACGAAAAAGACAAGAAGACGTCAAGGGGTGACCGATCAACCAGCTATAAGCGGCAAAGAAATCGGTTCATGGCCTTGGAATGTAACTTCACCCCCCTAACCATGCCACTGGAGCATGTCCTGGATGAAATCAAGAATGACCTAGACCTGAAATGGCCTGGGAAGCTAAGGGGCCCCCTAGAAGAGCGGAATCGGAGGAAGTACTGTCGATTCCCCAAGGACCACGACCACAATACCAATGATTGCCTCGACCTCAAGTAGCAAATAGAGAACCTGATCATGAAGGGGCATCTGGGTAGGTACGTTGTTGGCCCCGGACAAGATTGAGCATGAGCAGTAGAGAGGAAGAGCCTGGACAGGGCCCCAACACACCAGCGCCCAATTGGAGAGATAAGGATCATTGCTAAGGGATTTAGAGGTAGCGACGAGTCTTCGTCAACCAAAAAGAGCCATGCTAGGAGAGCAAAACACGCAGAGGTGTTCGCTTTAGACAGATAGAGCAAGAAAGCCCGATCTGACATTCCAGACATAGTGTTCACAGAAGACAAAGCGGCTGAGTTGAGTCATCCACATGATGATTCCCTGGTTGACAACGCCATTATTTCCAACTTTAGAACCAGGTGAATCCTAATTGACAGTGGCAGCTTAGCTGACATCCTCTTCTAGGGAGCCTTCGAATAGCTGCAGATCCACAGAGAGGCACTGAAACCCATGACCTCTCCCCTGGTGGGATTCACTGGAGATAGGGTCACCCCCATGGGATCCATTGAGCTGCCTGTCATCTTAGGGGACGACCCCCAACAAGCTACAAAGCTAGTCAATTTCTTGGTCGTGGACTGCCCCTCGGCCTATAACGTGATCTTAGGGCGTACGACCCTAAATCAATTTAAGGTTGTCACGTCCATGTACCATCTGCAATTCAAATTTCCTACAGAGTACGGAGTAGGAACTGTAAAGGGCGACCAACTGACAGCAAGAGAATGTTACATGGCATCCCTCAAGGGGGACACCAGCAAAGAGGCCCTCATAATAGAAGAATTGGAAGTTAGAAACGAGAAAGAAGTAAGGTAAGGGAAACCTGTTGAGGAGCTGGAACAAGTCCCCATCCATAATACAGCCCTGGTGGACAGTTCACGCTCACCAAAGGTTGTAATGATCGGGTCCATTGCTTCTGAGCTTCTTAAGCAAGAGCTACAAAATTTTCTAACGGACAACACTAATGTCTTCGCCTGGACCCATAAAGATAAGCCAGGCATCGACCCCAAGATCATCACCTATTACCTCAACATTTCACTTGAGGCCAGGCCAGTCAAGTAGGAAAGGAGGAGCTTTACACCTAAGCATAACGAAGTCGTGAAAAACGAAGTGGAGAAGCTCGTCCAAGCCAAATTTATCAAAAAAGCACAGTACCTGACCTGGCTCTCGAATGTGGTGATGGTGAAGAAGGCAAATGGGAAATAGCGAATGTGTGTGGATTTCACTGTTCTTAATAAGGTCTGCCCTAAAGACAGCTTTCCCTTGCCTACCATTGACCTTCTGATTGACTCTACTATCAGGTACGAGATGTTCTCCTTCATGGATACTTTCTCAGGGTACAACCAGATCAGAATGGCAGAACGAGATCAAGAACATACCGCCTTCATCACCGACAGAGGATTGTACTGCTACAAAGTAATGCCCTTCTGCCTGAAGAACGTCGGGGCAACTTACCAGAGGTTGGTCAACAGAATGTTCAAGTCCTAGATAGAATGGAACATAAAAATGTGTGTGGACGACATGCTAGTAAAGAGCAAACGAGTTGTCGACCACTTAGGGGACTTGAAAGAAACCTTTCAAACCCTCAAGCGTTACAACATAAAGCTAAACCCAGCTAAGTGTGCATTTAGGGTAGCCTCAGGGAAGTTCCTAGCTTTTATAGTATCACAGAGCGGCATTGAAACAAACCCAGAAAAGGTCAAGGTTATACTAGACATGCAGGCTCAAAGACGATAAAGGATGTTCAAAGGCTAGCAGGTAGAGTGGCGGCCCTAAACAGTTTCATCTCTAGATCAATCGATAAGTGCCTCCCCCTCTTCAAGATTCTAAGAAAAACATTCCAGTGGATGGGCGAGTGTGAAGAAGCCTTTCAACAGTTAAAGCAGTCATTGGGCTCTGTTCCCCTGCACAACTGAACAGTCACAGGGGAGGAGCTCTATCCCTACTTGGGCATTTCGGCAACAACAGTGAGCTCAACCCTCATGCGAGAAGATGCAGAAGTCCAAAAATCAGTGTACTACATAAGTAGAGCGCTCAGGGGGGCCGAGAAAAAATACCCGAAGATGGAGTTGCTAGCCTTCGCTCTGGTGAACTCAACGCGGTTGCTCAAACCCTACTTCCAAGCTCATACGATCGTGGTACTGACAAATCATCCTATTAAGAAAGTGCTGCACAAGCCTAAACCTCTGGTCAACTCATGAAATGGTCAGTGGAGCTCAGTCAATTCGACAATCAGTACAGACCAAGAACAGCCGTTAAGGGGCAGGCAGCAGCAAATTTCGTTGCAGAATTTACCACCCAGCCAGACACCCAACCCAACATGGAGGACGCAGAGCACAACTAGGTGTTGAATGTTGATGGTTCCTCCACCAAACAGTCAAGCGGGGCAGGTGTTGTTCTTGTTACCCCCGATGGCCAAAAAATGGAGTATGCCCTCCGATTCTGATTCCCTACCACTAAGAACAAGGCAGAGTACGAAGTGCTAATCACTGGGCTTCGAATTGCTTGACACATGGGGGCAAAGCAAGTAATTGTCAAGGGAAATTCACAGTTAGTAATTGAGCAAGTTCAAGGGGAATACGAAACCAGGGGGAAGAAGATGAAGGAGTACTACCAGATGGCCAGAGACTTGGTCCAAAAGTTTTCAGAAGTAGTACTGGAAAGGGTCCCTCGGTTGGAGAATAAAGAAGCAGATAGGTTGGCACGAATAGCATCCTCAGAGCAACTTGATCTTAAAGTACCCTTAAAAACTCTTGATTCGCCAAGCATTCAAACCCCACAAGTTAATTTACTGGAAACAAAAGCCTTATGGCCTAAACCAATCAGAGACTACCTGGCACACAACACCCTCCTAGAAGACAAGCTGGAGGCAAAGAGGATCAAATTCAGGACCAGCCGCTATGTGATATTTGATGGCTTCTTGTACAAGCGAGGGCACACCACCTCCCTTCTTAGATGTGCTACAGAAGAAAAAGCCACCTACATCATGAGGGAAGTTCATGAAGGCATTTGTAGTTACCATTCTGGAGGATGGTCCTTGGCAAGTAAAATCCTCAAAACGGCATACTACTAACCAACCATGAATAAGGACTCCCAGGAATTCATAAAACAGTGTAACAAGTGTCAACGGTTTGCCAACATTCCAAGACAGCCCGCATAGGAGCTAACTCCCATCTAAAGTCTATGGCCCTTTACCTAGTGGGGGATCGATATTGTGGGCCCATTGCCCCTGGGCAGGGGACAAAACAATTTCTCTGTGATAGCCATCGACTATTTCACCAAGTGGGTCGAAACAGAGGCCCTCACCAACTTCCTCTAGAAGAACATTGTGTGCCATTTCGGAATACCCAAAGTGGTCATCACTAATAATGGTAAGCAATTTGAAGGAAAACAGTTCAGTACGTTGTGCTCGAACCTACAGATCAGCCACCATTTCTCCTCACCGGAACATCTTCAAGCAAACGGACTAGAAGAAGTTACCAACAGGTCTCTTCTAAAGATCATCAAGACCGAGCTCGAGAAAGTGAAAGGGTTATGGGCAGAGGAGATCCCTAGTGTCTTATGGCCCAGCAGAACTACTGAGCGAATCTTTACCGGCCAAACCCTTTTTTCCCTTACCTTCGGGGTCGAAGCAGTCATACCAGTAGAAATTGGCCTCCCCAACCCCAGGACCCAAAACTACAATCCAGAGACAAATGACGAGACCTTAGCAGTCGACATGGACTTACTGGAGGAAAAAAAGGCTCCAGACAACGATCAGAGTGGCCTCATACCAGCAACAGATGCACTAGTACCACAACAGTCGAGTCTACTTAAAGGATTTCAAGCCAGGAAAGTTGGTGTCGAGAAAAGTCAACCAGTCTACTAGAATTGCATAAGACAGAAAGCTCGGCCCAAATTAGAAAGGACCTTACGCAATGACGGGCTTCACCAGAAAGGAAACCTACAGACTTAAGGGCTTGAACAGTAAAGAACTGCCCCACCCATGGCATGCTGAGCACCTAAGGAAGTATTATGTGTAAGTGATTTCTTCTTTTTTTTTTTTTTTTTTAATGTACAGCTACTGTAAAAAGTGAGCAACTAATATCATAAAGAAGTTTACCTATGTTTATCCTAACTTGCTTCTACAATTATGAGTTCATCTACTACTTTTTGAGTTTGCCTATAATTCTCTTTGTTTACAAACTCCCTAACGTCTTCCTTGCAAGGGTGTTGACCAAAATAATAACGAAACGACAAAGGCCTTGCTCAAGCCATGGTCAAGCAGGCAGATGACACGTGAAAGCCACAAAAGCCCTGCTCAGGCCCAGGCCGAGCAGGTAGAGATTTTATGCCCAATCTACAAGTTAAAGCGCCAAAAGTGCTGCTCAAGGCCATGCCAACGCCAAGTAGGCAGAGACTTTATGCCTAATCTACAAGCTAAAGCAACAAAGTCCTACTCAGGCCCAGGTCGAGTAGGCAGACTTGACAAGTGAAAACGACAAAAATCCTGCTCAGGCCCAAGCCAAGCAGGAAAGGGCTTTATGCCTAATCTATAAGTTGAAGCGACAAAGTCCTGCCCAGGCCCAGGCCGAGCAGACAGACGCTTTATGCCCAATCTACAAGTTAAAGCGCCAAAAGCCCTACTCAAGACCATGCCAAGCAGGCAGAGGCTTTATGCCTAATCTACAAGCTGAAGCAACAAAGTCCTGCTCAGGCCCAAGCCGAGCAAGTAGACTCGACACGTGAAAGCGGCAAAAGTCCTGCTCAGGCCCAAGCCGAGCAGACAAAGACTTTATACCTAATCTACAAGTTGAAGCGACAAAGTCCTGCTCAGGCTTAGGCCGAGCAGGCAGAGGCTTTATGCCCAATATATAAGTTAAAGCACCAAAAGCCCTGCTCAGGATCACGGTGAGTAGGCATAGGCTTTATGCTCAATCTACAAGTTAAAGCAACAAAGTCTTGCTCAGGCCTAGGCCTAGCAGGCAGACTCGACATGTGAAAGCGACAAAAGTCCAGCTTAGGCCCAGGCTGAGCAGGCAGAGACCTTATGCCCAATCTACAAGCTAAAGCGACAAAAACCTTGCTCAGGCCTAGGCCGAGCAAGCAGAGGCCTTATGCCCAATCTACAAGCTAAAAGCGACAAAAGCCCTGCTCAAGCCCAGGCCGAGCAGGCAGACGACATGAGAGAAGCAAGACCTGCTCAGGCCTTGGCTGAGCGAGCGGAGGCTTTATGCCCGATCCTAACCAATGCATCCACGCTTAATATCAACCAAACAACTGACTGACCAGAGTATCTATGCTTATTATCTAGGCTTGTATTTTTTGCTGACTAACTACAATTGCTAAATCTCAAAACAGACCAGATAAGAGTTTGTTAATACGTTGGTTTATTCACTAATCAGAGTTCATTTATTCTTGAAAAGCAGCAAAATCTATAGATTAATGCAAAAATTACAGCAACAGAGGCAAAAAGGACTTTTTCATTCATAACAGTTAGATTACAAAAGCCAGAGCAGTGTTACATCATGAAAGTCACTACAAAGGCAAAAGAAGAAGACTGCTACAAAAACCTATAAAGAGAAATCTACTTGGCCACATGAGCCTTCGCCTGAGCAACAGTCTTGGACTGGGCGTCATCCTTCTCTGTCCTCTCCTTGTCTTGCGCCTTGCTCTTCAATGATGCCTGAGAGATGGCATCATCTTCGACCACTGGCTCAATCACGGACAGGTCCAAATTGGGATGAGCCAGAGCAACCAAACCCTTGGCTTCTTCAAAACCATCCATGTAGATCCGGGCAAAAGCTATCTGGCACTCTGCCCCATTCATGTACTCCTACTCAGCCTTTTTCTTGGCAGCCTCCAACTGAGTAGGGAATGTTGCGATTTGATCATGGGCAACCTTCTCAGCCGCCAGTTTTTCCCAATAGGCTTCCTTTTGGGCTTTCTCCTTTTCAAAGTCAGCTCTCAGCTTCGCCTGATCACTCTAAAATGACTAAACTCTGCCCTCAGCTTCCTTCACCTTCACCAGGGTTGTGTTCAGCTCAGCCTAGAGTTGGACAGAAGTCCTCTTCTCCTCCACGAAGGCCCTCTTAAAGTCCACCGACCTACCGATAAGGACCATAACTCTGGTAGCAGCCTGAAAAGGAAGCAACACAATCAGAGCAAGTTAAAGCGCTAAGCACGAATAAACACTCTCATACCTTCAGTAGGTCCTGACAGATCTCTTTCCCTAGCATCTGTGAGGCCAGGGCCAACAACTTGTCAGTGTTCGAAGAGGAAATGACACTCGTTAGCTTTCTCATCGCCTTACTGGTGCTGCAAAAAATTGAGGGGGGAAAGACTTGCACATCCCCCTAGAGGCTGAGCAGCTACTGGGGGTACCTTAGCAGTGACTGTGGCAAACGCTGGGAGAGGTGGAGGTAGAGTCTTCTCAGCAGGAGGAACATCAGCTAACTGAGGAGTATCATCCTCGAGGACTATCGCTTTCCCCTTACTCCCCTCAGCAGAAGCCTGGGCAGGGACCTTGTGGCCAGATGTCAACTTGAACTGCTTGGCTGGAGCAGGAAGTTCAGCCTATGTGGTCAGTTTGGTCTTTTTTAGAAAACTTCTGTTCGATGCCATCTCCTCCTCCTCGTTCTTAGGCGGTTCAACCCCTTAATCTGCAAAAAGCACAAGGCATGGACATCAGAACACGATAGATTATAGTTAAACAACAAACACAAAGTACTCACTCCTTGCGCATTCTGCCCTTAAAGCGTAATCTGTAGGCTCAAGGCCCAACAGGAACATACCCAGATTTTTGACATTCGCCAAGGCATAGGCGTCGGTAATGCCATACTTGATAGCTCGGTCCACCCTCTTCTTCAACGTCTCACTTAGAATGGGGGCAGCACGGGCTAAAAGCAAGCAACCTAATTCAGTACTCTATATGCCTAAGAATCTAACGACAAAAGAGAAAAGTACCAAGGTTGAAGAGCGTACGCTTCCTAGAAGGCCTCCCCCACTCTCGAGGAACCCGAACGAACATCTCATCCACTGGCTCCCAAGATTGGCTCTCCAAGCCATCACCGTAGATGAAGAAAAATTCATCAACAGTGAGGCTGTCCTTGCCACCACTACTCGCCTGCCACAGCACGACGCATACCACCAAAATCCTCCAAGCGTTGGGCATGAGCTGACCAATAGCCAACCCCAAGGCACCCATAATCTCCCTAATAGAAGCAGGGATGAGGAATCTAAGGCCATTGGCCAGAGCAGCCTCATACACATAAATTTTCCCTGGACAGGCAGAATAGGCCCACTCCCCCCTTTTCGGAATCTTATAGCGCAGCGAAGGAGGCATCTGGTACTCTTTTCAAATTCTCTTTATCCTCTTCTCCGTCATCACAAAGGACACCCCCTCCGCTACAGAGTTGAACTCCCTCACTCCCGGCACCACCATCGCCCTGGCTCCAGGAGCCACTCTTTCTCCAAAAGCCCTAAAAGCCCAAGAAGGACCCACTGATGAACTATCAGGGGCCCCAGGCCTAACCCTAACCAAATCCTGAGAAGGGGTGTTTTCAGAATATAATGATTGCACCTCTCTCTCGTCCATGGTTCCTATCAAATTTCCCTTCCTCCTAGGCTTGACTTCTACCCCAGCCAGTTCTCAAACCCACCTAAACGACTCAAAGATTGCTCACAAACCCTTCGACGATTGCTCAAAAGCACTGACTCAGGACAGATCACGTAAAAGCTAAAAGCTACAGCAAATAAACTTACCAAGCAATGCAGGAAATCCTTCCGGGCAGTTGCAAATTGACATGGCAGAAAGCAACGAAGCATAAAATCTAGAAAGTCGTATGGAAATCTCCTAGTGTGGCACATGCAAAGTGAAAGCCAAAGGGTGTAACTGCCTAGGCTAAAAGCCTCCTTTTCGAAATCAACGGCCCAGATTGGCTCATCGACCCATAAATCCGACGACTGGCAGTCCACAGATCATGTCATATTTTAAAAACCAATTAGTGCGCCCCACGTGGCGCAATGTCAATTAACGCATTTATTCATTGCCAGCCTTAGTCATAAAATGCACTTACGGTGCCATAAATGCATTTCACCTTTACAAAGCGAAACTCTCCATTCTAGAAATTTCCCTGACCACACTTGGAGTATTCAGAAGAATTGGGGGAAACTGATGGGAACTGATCAAGAGTTTCCCTGACCAACTGATGAGAACCTAATCAGGAATTCTCCTGACCACACTTGGGGTACTTAAAAGAATTGGAGGCAACTGATGGGGACCAATTAGGACTCTCCACAATGTGCTGACCGGCGCTGATATTGAGGACATGGCGCTCAGGGTACATGTCAAGCAAGAAGATAATGGAGATCAACCTTGAAAGCTCTAGCTGACTCAAGCACAATTGAGCAGACCATGCCCAGCACGACCAAGCAGACTATGCCCAATACCATCGAGCAGACCTTGTAGGATGGTGCCGGTCACTCCCCCACTTGTCACAATAGCAAGAGCCACCACTGACAACCCAACCATGATAACGTGCTCCCAACTCCAAAACTTCTCATGTAGCAGGAGGTAGTCACCTCCCCCGCTCTAACACACCTTTAAAGGAACGCCACATGTGGAGTTGGACAACCACTTCCCTCATTATCCTGCCCCAAGTCTGGCCCTCCAATGCCACACTGCTACGTGGAGAGACAGCCATCTCCCACTATCTCCATGCATGCAAAGCCCTCCTAAGGCTACCACGACGCCTACCCATATAAAAGGAAAATCATACATTTCCTAATAAGGTATGCAAACATAAACCTTAGCCAAAAACTCTGTTGAAATATCTTCAGAAAACTAACTTTGGCATTGAAGAGTCCTTGGTAGGCACTACACTGGTGTCCCTTACCTTTTCATCCATTCTCAATTCACTGGAGCAGCTCACCACTAGCCTGAAGACCGACCTAACAAATTTACTGCATCATCACCAACTAAATGAAGCCTTATCATATATCTAACCAAATTTTGTTGTGTTATTTCCTTATATATCACAATAAAATTATGTATTTTCAAATAAATTTTAAATCAATTCATCCAAACCTTTCATTTTGATTTTTGCTTACATCGAATTGGCTCAATTAATGTAATGGAGAGGATCCAAATCAACTAATTCCTTTCGTTTTATAGAAGTTTTTACTTTTAGCTTTGTTTTTTTTTTAATTTTTTTTATGATCGGGTGTTTAGGTCAGCTTAAATGCACTACAAGTAATCTCGAAGCCTGTGTAGTCCCTCATCCCACACAAATTGTATAATTATCAAGTCAAAGACATTGAAGGTGGTGCCCATATTTGATAGTACTTAAGAAATTTTGAACTTGAGACCTTAGAGAGAGCAAATTTTCAACCTCAAGCCTTAACCACCAGGCCAACCCTTGGGTTTTACTTTTAGCTTTACTGCAACTTCACTGCAGATCTGAAGTTTGGTGCAAGCTCTTATTATTATATTTCCTTGTATCTTGGATCTTCTTCCCTTCCCTATTGTTAGCTCCAAATCAGATGCCCTTGTGAATAGTCGTAATTAAGGAAAATGGAAATATGAACACCTAGATCATTTAAGATAGCTGCTAAAAACATATTAAAATTGGTTTCTGACTGTTCTTCGATTCGTTCGGTTTGATTATGCCTAGTTTTATAATGCACAGATCTAGTTCCTAGTGCAATTTGATGTAAATCTGTTCCCAGTTTTAAAATTTTCTTCATATACAATTATCCCTAAACCAATGTATTTTGTACAGTTTAGTTGAGTTAATTTTCACTTATTAGAATCCTTGAGCGAGGAAATTAGTATCTTACCGTTGAACCAAACGTTCACATATTCTAATATAGGTGTAATGAGGTTTTACACAGATGGTTGTAGGAAGCTGAGAGTCAATGCTTCTTGGCAAATATATAGAGTTAGGGGTGGAGCAAAGAATTTTTTTGAAGGGAGCGTACATAAAAAATTATGAAATTTGGGGAGCAGAGGCAAAAAATTTTAAATTCTAGGGGAACCAACACACTATATCATGTTATAAATACAAAAATACATAGGCTAAAGGGAATTTTGAAAAATTAGGGGGGCTGAGGTCCCTTAGCCCCAGTGTAGATCCGTTCATATGTAGGGCAGCCTATTTACGTATCCATTTAGCAAAACCCAAAAAAAAAAATACAACTCATGTCCTAGGAGAAGCTAATAACTTATTCAATTTTAAAATTTTGAGGAAATTATACTTTATCCCCTCATGATTATGATCAATTATATAGACAACACTCAAAATTGAAATGTGACACTAACTACTCTTGTACTTTTATTAAATTACAAAACAAAACGAAACCATTTATTACCATCGAGTGCAAACATGCAAAAAGTGCGTGCAATTGAGCGGGAAACAATCCTACCATTTTTAAACATTAAATGGACAATTTTGCCCTTTCAATAGCTTTTTCGAAGGCAAAAAGAAACACCAAGCGAGAGGAGGGGTACTCTGCGAGTAGGGGTGCATGGGTTTGGTTCATGTTAAATTCAGAACTAACCTGATGTTGATCGATTTTAAAATTTCAAACTTAAAATTGAATCGAAATAAAGCAACCTTAGTCGGTTCAATTTAGTTCCATGTCTCGAATTGATTAGGGTCAAGTTTGGATTAGACCAGGTCCGTCCATTTTTATTGTACAATATATAACTTATTTATTTAAAAATTCTAAAAATATCATTAATCTTATATGCTTATTTTTTTAAAAAATTAATAAAAGAATATATAAACATAAGTTAATAATAATTAAATTTAAATAACTATGATAAAAAGATATATATGTAATATATATAAACTTTTATAATATATATATATACATATAAGTTCGGCTCTCGATTGATTATTGAGTTGGTTGGGATCGATTCTCAATTCATATCAAGTTTAAAAAATGTAAACCCAATAATCGAATCAAAATAATTGGGTTCATATTTTTTAACTCATAATCAAATCAAACATTTCATAAACCCCAGCCAAACCGACCCAAAGAGCTAGGTTGGTTCTCAGGTTTTGTGCACTCCTATGCCGAGGCCGCCGACCACCATCTTCACCATCGTTGGCGGGAAAAACCACCATGGTAGCCACCTATTACATCCCACTTCATCGATCTCTCCCTCATTGTTTTTCTCTCTCCAGAAACCTCTTTGTCTCTCACCAGAAATTCATGGACAGACACCGCATCTCAGTAGACCGAACACCCTTTTCTTTCTTGTTACTCACCTCCGGCCATTACAACCACCTGCCATCACCACTGGTGGCCACAACGACATCAACTGATGGCTTGCCGTGGATGGACGATGACGACTTGCCGTGCTCAGATGCTAGCTTGGGACCCCTGTTAAGCATTTTATCAAACACTTTGAAGGCATCATGGGGACCCAACTCAGATAGTAGCCTCCGCCCAATCTGCCCAATCTCTCTCTCTCTCTCTCTCTCTCTCTCTCTCTCTCTACAAAATCAGCAGCAGTTTGGCACCGCCACCAAAACCCTTACATTTTCGACTGCATTCAAACCATGTCGCCATCACCACCTGAGCTTCCCTCTGTCCCTTCTGTATAAAGAACTCGACCCACATTTGCAAAAAAAAAAACACAAAAGTCATGTATTGTCGGATGTCTTTGAAGTGTTTGTTGAAATGCTTATGTTTTCAACCAATTTTGACCCTCCCTGTGGACTTGGCAACTTGTGTTGCTGAAAAAGAAATAAAATGGACTAGGCACATTTAGTCTGCTGGGTTTACTTTCAATAGAAGTTGGCTACGAGAGTTTATTTTATGTGGCCTGTGCAAAAATTTCCAGGTAGTTGTTGTGCTTTCTCAACTATTGGTGGATTTGTCTTTTGATATATGAATGGAAATGATTACGTATTCCTGATTCTATGATTTTTTTTTTTTTAAAGATGAGCCTTTTTGTTCATTTTCATTTTGATGTTTGGTGTTTCTATTTCCAGCATAATATGAATTTTGGGATGTATGCAAGAGAAGGGAAATTTCGACTTTTGGGGATCAATGTGGGTCTTTTGGTCGTTTCACTTTTTCCATTAATGGCTGTTTGTTTTGCAATTTAGATGGAAGCACAGGAGTAATTAGTATTAAGTTTCAACTTTAAGGGGTGTCCCTTAAACTGGTCCTAACCACAAGGGGTAAAGTATAATTTTTTGGCCCTAAAATTTTCATCCGACTAAAAATTAAGTTTTTAAAATTTTCATGGGCATTGGTTTCACATATGAACAGTTCATCTATATGGCCGGGAATCTCCAACGACCCTCTCTCTTCAGAGCCTTCTATTCATGAATGGAAGCAATCAGAAAGCAAGTCATATAACTTAGGGAACAGATTGTCAGGCAACAGCAGGTAACTGTGCTCTCTCTCTGTCTCTGTCTATATTGACATATATGTATGTTAGGTACCAGGCACTCTCATATGTAACATAAAGCCCTAATTTGACCCCCCATCAATGATTTGTTATATCAATTCTCACATGCATGGATCTTTGGATAGTATTAGTTATATTCTTTCTTGGTCTATGAATATATATTTTAGTTTTTCTTATTTTTTTTCGATTCATGCCGTTCTGTTTTGCTTACTTTTGGGTCATGTTTTGCTTAGTTTTGTGCAAATGCAGTTCAGTAATTGGATCAATTTCATGACATGCCAAAGTGGAAGTAAGTTTTCCTATATCTTTTTGGAGCATCTTTTAACAGCTGTCAAACATTCAAAGGGAACAATGAATGAGAATTTTTTGGTTAATTTCATATATTTTATGATTTTTCATTCTAATAAAGATACTTAATGTTTCATGCACATGCATTCCCTATGCCGCAACTTCTAGTATTTTATAAAAGATTACTTTGGTTGTCACCCACCCCGAGGTGGTCCAGTGGTAGGGGCGAGCACGTGATTGTGTGGATAAGGCTCACGGTCGCTGGTTTGATTCTTGCTGGAATTGAACTCAGATTTACGTGAGGGGCCGTGGCGGTGGGTTGTTGCGCTAGTTCCCCTGGGGTTTATGTCCCATCGTGGGTCCGAGGTGGCCTTTCTGTGGGGCCGTTCCCCGTTATCAAAAAAACAAACAAAAAAAAAGATTACTTTGGTTGGGTTCTGAAGCTCTATCAATATTTTTAGTTACCAAAATTATCCCAAATCAATGGAATAATTTCAATTACAATGTCATTCACTTCATTTTGTTGGAAGAGGGCACAAGGAAACCCACAATATATATAACCCACGTAATGAATTATCAAATATATATAACCCACATAATGCACAATTGCTTAAATTTCTGAAGCAACCATGACTTCTTGCCGTTCCAACACCTGCAAAACACCTGCAACCTATCCACAATGATTGTCAGCCAGATTACAATTGCCACCGGCAACAACAAACAACTGTTCATTGCCCTCTAGTAAGCTCCCTTCATTCCCAACTTTGAACAGATAGTTTTCTCCTGCATTATTCTTTTATTTTCCCTGCTCCCGTGTTTCCTATGTAATTGTTCTCCTTGTTTTTGTGCAAAGATAACATAGAAGTCGATCTGTATTAGCTTTTATTGCTGCCTTTTGTAGTCTATACTGTTTGTAAATTTATGTGATTGACAGAATACAGTGGGCCTACTGGTGATTGTGATGGATTTTTTTTTGTGTGTTTATTCTTCAATATCTTTTGCTATTTGATCATAATGAACCCCTATTCAGACTAATAATTCAAGAAAGGGTAATACAATCCTTATTATTGACTTCTTCAAAAACATGAACAGGCAAACACAGAACGATATACAAGTCTTATGAAGCCAACAATTTGCTTTGTTTTCTGACCCAACTCTGTTATGGGAATACGATTCAAACAATTTGTTACCAACAATTTGACCCACCCTCATCTTGTTTTCTTGTCTAGACTCTCTATACTATTCTAGAAAGGCAATCGGTCAGTTTCATGAGGGCTGTAAAATTTTAAAATGTTCAGAATCAGCCTGATGATCAATTTAAGGATAAAATATTAAACACATACAGTTTTGAACGTTTTCCACTTTCCCGGCGTTACAACTCATTTTTGCATTTCATGATTCCACAATTCTATCGGTCACAAACTCCTCTCCGGAAACGCAACACCTTGGGAAGGCTTGTCAAAATATTTAAAATATTCCCAAATGCACCTCAGAAATCAAACAAATTATTGTACATTTTGTTTTTCAAATCGACTTTTAAGGATAAAAAAAAACAAAAACAATATAGTAAATACTTCATCAGTTTTAAAATGCTTTTATACTACCTACTTCTCCACATAAGGATCCTTTTAGGCATTTCATGACTCAAGAGACCCTACCCGTTACAACTCTGGCGATCGACTCTCCACACTCCTATCCGTTTCAAATTACGGCCATCATCTTTGCTTGAAATTGTGCACTATTACTATTCTTCTCAAAGAATGTCTCATTGAGTTTCACGGATTGGGTTTCACAAGTTGACAACACTGGGTTTCATCCCATCACTCTGCTTTCACGGTTAGCCTTTGACCAGCCTTCTTTGGTTTCATGGTTAGTTAACATCACTCATGGACCTCCCTCTCACTATTACTGCCATGCATATGCATTCAATTATATACATCTCAACGGTTTCTTTTGTATAAATTGACAAAATGCTGCATATTTTGTTCTTACCCATTGAAATGCAAAGTTGTTTTGGACTGTGTGTATGTTTTTTGAAAAAACATAGATAGACATTTAAGATATATACATGGGGAGGGAGAGTGAGAGACAAAAATTAGAAGAAGAAGATGGAAAAGATGTTTACAGGGATGCTTGAATGTAAATATGTTACCCATCCATCCCTAGTATGTATATAAAACATATACGTATGGGAGTGCCTTCATGTGGGGTTGTGTGGGGAAAAAGACTATTCTGGTAGTTCGAAGTTCTTCAATACTCATGCCTATCAGATTTTGTCATTTGTTATTTATTTTATTAAAAATCTCTCAATTAATAACAAATTCACGTTGCTAATGTAATGAAACACTACATATCACAATTTAATAAGAATGAGTATTGAGCAGTCGGTACTACCTAACTACTGGACTTTTTTCCGATTGTGTGAGTATCTGATATGGATTTGTACAGAGAGAGAAAAGCAAACGGGCTTGAGAAAGATGTACAGAGATAGATAGAATATGATCTCAAACTGTTTACAGATTTCCAGTAATAAATTGTTTCAAGAGAATATAGGGCTGATAGGGTTAAATCTTTTTACATGCAAGGTACAGAGGACAAAATTACCAAAACAAATAATTTTTGAGAGAGAAATTACAAGGAAGGGGGGGGGGGGACCCACTGTATTAGGAGCATATTTTGAATTAGTGTGGGGCAAGGGGTTGGTTATGCCGAGATGATAGGGGTGATTGTTTCAACGGTAATGACAGTTAAAATGTATGCTAGTGAGTCAGAGATTGGGGTTTAGCTTCCCTCCAGACCTTAATATTTATAATCCTCCAGATTCATTATCTCAATACGTCACGTGTTAGTCACCCAGATCTAACGGATGATATTATCTTATTTAAATTCACAATTTTACCTAACGTTAAAAAAAATTAACAAAATAAGAACGTGAGTTTGAATAGGATAGCAACAATATCCGTTTGATTTTATTTATCAACACGTGGAGTAGTAAGATAAAGAATCTGGAGGATTCTGAATATTAAGGTCTGGAGGGAAGCCGATTCCTAGAGATTGGTGGGTTCGGCTCACCTTCAGATCACTATCCTCCTTACCCCTTCAAACTCAAGCTCTCAACATGACACCTGTACATATATAGATCTGACGGTCCAGATGCATCCACATCATTAAAGTAAAAAAAAAGGAAAATATGTCCAAAAAAACTACTTTCTTTTCATCCCAATCTCTTGTTATAGAGTTTCAGTTCCTTCGACTCTCTAAACAAACTTCATCGTTTCCTTCATTTTTGTCCAATGGTTGAACATGCTAATCACCGTTCCTTTTTCTCCGACGAAGTTCGTCGCCAGAATTCTACCACAACTACTCCGTAGAGCATTCTCCTTGCTACTGTGGCTTTAAAGCATAGGGTTTGATTTTCTAGCATTTGAGAAATTGGGTTAGATTTGCTTTTAGGTATATTTTGGGTGTTCATTTGGTTGGATGATTTGAATGATTTTGGGCAATGGATGCACCAACCGGTGACTTGGCTTGCAACAAGCGAAGTCTTAAACAAGTAATGCCACTCTTGACAAGACACACGCTGAAATATGGATCTATTTCCTTTGGATCTTGAAGATATATGAATTTAACATCCAAAATTTACAAAAATTCCGATTATAGATCACAAGGAGAATCCCGAATACAGACTACGAGAGTGTTACTCCTTTTAAAACTGGCCATTAGCACCTTACTCCGGCAACGATGACTGGAAACGGTGGTGAAAGTGAATGTTAAAGGTGGTTATATATAGAAGACATTAAAAGGATTTTAAGATCTTGTGATGACATGCCGTGTGAACCGTAGGATTTATTTTTTAATACACGTGGACGGTTGAGATCTTGAGTCTGGAGGGGTAAGGAAGATAGTGGTCTGGAGGTGAGCCGAACCTGAGATTGGGAGGGTTGCTGGTAGTTTTTAACAGGTGATTCATATAGAAGGCTTGAGTGATGGTGTGTTGTATTGTGGGTTTTTGTGTTCAAAGAGAGCCAAATATGGGAACTGGGTTTGGTTACTGTGGATTACAATTACATATTTATATTGAGAAACACTAAATAGATCGGTTAAATTCAACGGTTCTTCTCAATGCCTGACATGGCCTTGTACGTGGCTAGTCCACATTACTCACTTAAATCTTCAATTTTCACCCAGAATTATGAAAAAAATTAAAAAGAAAAAGAAAACAAAGAATGAAACAACAAAAAATGTAACAGAGGCTTTGGCTATCTTTGATGAATACTTGCAACCAGTAATTCAAGCTCTGATGTGTATTGTGTATATGTGGGCCTTGAGCAATGGCTCCTTGATATCATCCTTTGCCTCGATTTTGGCGGCAGGAGGCGGTGAAATGGCAGCAGCAACAGGGGATTTGAGGTTGAAGCGGGCAAAGAAGACAGCGATGGGGAAAATCTCAGCAACAACAATGGTTTTGAGGAGAGAGAAAACAATCTACCGGCAGCCTACTTTTTGAAGGAGAAAGAAAAAGGGATCAAGCAACAGCCTATGGTGGAAGGAGAGTGAAGAAATGGTTTTGGAAAATGATAGATGAATGTAATGAAATGGGAGGTGGAGTGGCTGGTGTTGGTGGTGGACTTTAGCAACAATCTCCAAATTTAGGGTATATGGTGATATTCTCGAGAGAGAAGAGAGAATTACACCCAAGTATTTTGTTGCTATACTATTGCTTTTTTTTTTTTTTTTTTTTTGTGCACATTTTCAGAACTTCCCTTACAAATATTTTCGAGTCCTAGTCAATATGGCTTGCCACATTGGCCACCACATCAGCCAGTGGCATGATGTGGTGCATAATGTCGTGATACGTAGCACTGCTCATGTGTAATAGATATAGCACAAAAGATATATAAAGTATGGCACAACAACCTAAGTTATTTTGTTGGTATATGAGAGGGTCAAACCCTTCTGTAGGAGGAGGGTGAGTCGAATCCATGACCTTATAGCCTGGATAGAGGCGTCACTATCAATGGGCTAATCCCACTCCTCAGTCACCTAATCTAAATTTTGTGTGGTGCATTCACATTACTAGTTTAGGAACGATATACATACAGAAAGTGTATAAAAACTTCTTCTATATTGTTCGGAGAGAGAGAGAGAGAGAGAGAGAGAGAGTAGTCTCTGTATTGTAATGAATGAACACGCATGAAGGAAACGAGAGCTATATATATAGTAGTAGAGTGCTCTACAAAAAAGAATGAAATAGTGCCACGAACTCGAGGTGGTAGAGCTAAGACCAAGTTGAGATTCTAGAGATAGAGAGTAGTCTCTGTATTGTAATGAATGAATACGCAATGAAGGAAAGGAGAGCTATATATATAGCAGTAGTAGAGTGCTCTACAAAAAAGAATGAAATAGTGCCACAAACTTGAGGTGGTAGAGCTAAGACCAACTTGAATTTCTACCACCTTCAGCTTGAAAAACAAATCAAGAAAACATTCCGATAGATGTTCCCTGGTGAAGATTTTAGCAGTTTGATTAAAAAAAGAGACAGAGAAAGATGAATAGTGCCATGAACATGCTAACGAATAAAATGACAGATAATCTTAATATGTTCAATGGATAATGAAAAACATCATTGTAAGCAATCAGAATAGCATTTTGATTCTCACAACGATGAATAGTATCACCGATATTGGAGACCACCATAATCTCAGGTGACCATCGAAGCCAGATAAGCTATTGAGTATTATCAACAAGAGTGCAATATTCAGCTTAGTACTAGAGCGAGCCATGACAGTTTGTTTCTTACTATGCCAAGAGATAAGAGAATCACTCAAGAAGAAGCAAAAACTAGTAGTAGACCTATGGTATAGGATCACTGACCCAGTCAACATCTAAATAAGCAAAGTAACTTAAGGTAAGAGTGAGCAGAATAATGTAAACTATGAAAGAGAGTGCCTTTGATATAACGAAGAATGCGAAGAGCAGTAACATAATGAGTCGACTGAGTAGACAACATCTAACTGATGAGATGAACTACATAAGCTAAATCAGCTCAAGTCATTGTGAGATAGACAAGACTATGTACCAGTTGGCAATAAAGTGTGACATCAGAAAGTGGTGTGCCATCCTAATGAGTGAGGCGAGCATTAGGTCCTAAAGGAGTAGAGACAATCTGGCTATTAGTGTGACTAGGGAAAGATAGAAGATCAAAAGCATAGGTGGCTAAGATAGATAATAGCCATCAGAATCAAACTATATCTCAAGTCCCAAGAAGTAACTGAGAGAAGCCAAATCCTTCATCTCAAAATGTTTGTCGAGGAAATCTTTGATATCAGAATTGCTAGTTTGATCATTTCAATGAGGATCATATCATCAACATAAAGGAGAAAAAAATTAGTACCCCGCTCAATCATACCAACAAAGAGAGCAAAATCATAAGGACTAGATGAGAAACCTAAATCTGCAATAGTAGAATTAAACTGGGTAAACCATGCTCTAGTATCCTGCTTCAGACCATAGAGTGTAGGCTGAAGTTTACAGACCATCTGTTGTGGAAACATGTTATACCTTAGGGGGTGTTGTAGGTAAAATTCCTCAATAAGATCACCATTAAGCAAGGCATTTTTTACATCTATGTGATATAATCCGCCATTTGTGCATTGTTGCCACTGCAAGTAAGCTCTGAACAAAAGTAAGATGAGCAATAAGAGTAAAGGTCTTTTTATAATCAATGTCATATTCTTGTGTAAAGCTCTTTGCAACCAGATGAGCTTTATAGCACTCAATAGAGCCATTAGAAAATACCTTGATCTTGTAAACACATTTACGGCCTACTACAGTCTTTACCTGGAGGAACATCAATTAAACACCTGATTTTCATCCAGTGCCAGTAATTTCTCTGTCAATGTTTGCTGCCAAAGAGGGTTATAACTATTCTCACGGTAAGATTGAGACTTATAATAACAGAAAAAATAATGATAATCACGAAAATAAACAGAGAGATCTCCTACTCAAGTAGAACGATGAAGAGAGAGATCAGTAGAATGATCCTCAAAGGTGGAGGAAGAGGCAAAAGGCTTAGTTAGAGAGGAGCCAAAAGGTGTAGGGGTAGGACCTAGTAGCAGCACAGGCTCCTTGTGGCATGATTGGAGACATCACTAGCACTGGGCTAACCCCACTCCTCAATCACCTAATCTCAGTTGATTGTGTTGAATTCACAGTACAAGTGTACAATGATGCGCAAAAAGTGTATAGAAAAATTCTTTTATAAACTAACTATGGTTAGTCTAGTTGGTCAGAGTTCCTAGTCTCCATTAGGGAAGTTAGGAGTTCAAACCCCCCTTTCCCCAGACCCTCTTCCTAGCTTCAGCCCTCCTTGTAATCCCTTTCAATGAATTAAAAAAAAAAAATCTTTTATATTTTTAGAAGAAACACAGAGAATAGACTTTATATTGTTTTGAATGAATACAATGAAGGAGAGTTACAATTATATAGCACTAGTGGAGTGTACTATAACAAAAAATGAAGTAGGAAAGTCACTAAAACGAAAAACCTAGAATATACACCAAATCTACATTCGATATTATATACAATAATATATATTCAAGTTTTGTAATATACCGTTTTCAATTGATAATATGCCCCAAAGTTGATTGTGTTGAGTTCACACTAAATTGATTCTTTTATATAGTTACATAACTCAAGAGACTACATAACTCGTGTGTGCCCAACATCTAGTCTTGATAAAAGCATGTATAACCGAGTGGGAAAAGCGCCCACCATTTTCACCGTTCCATGGATAATTTTACCGTTCTGTTAGCCAATAAATGTCCACTCAAGTCAAATAGATTGATTGGGGTCAAAGGTGAGAGACTACACATCTTTAGTTAGCATTTTTTTTTTCTGTGTGTATATACAATGAAAGAATTTGATACATCAAGCAGTCATATAAAAAAGATCCATAGATTATATGCTTTCCACAAAGTCTCTTGAATGTTTCTATGAAATTACCAAAAAAGTGGGCAACTATTGATTTGTAATTCTTAAACAAATAAAGAAAAACAATGGAATTTAAGAGAACTCTTAAGAAGCACGGACACTTCTAAGAAGATGTCGTGTCCATGTCAATCAACCTGTCAGACACGATACTGGTCGAACACTCCTCCCAACATTTGTTGGACGTGCGTCCAAATGTGTCCTATTCTTCTTTTTTTTTTTTTTTTTTTAAACAATCGAACATACCTTGGATTTTTGGAGGACATGCGTGTCCATCACTTACACGTATAAAACATGTAGGTCTCAAAAAAATAACTTAGAATCCAAGTAATGTGATTTTATACCTAATTTGATGTTAAAAGAATACATAATTTTTAATTTGAATTAGTGTTATTCTGCACTATCTATGAGTAAAATTTTTAAATATGATATATAAAAAGAACATAAAATATATAATTTTGCCATGTCCTTCCTATGTCGTGTCTTGCATATTTTGAAAATTGCCATGTTAGCGTATCCGTGTCCGTGCTTTTTAGGAGAACTCTCTCTTAATATTATTAATCACCAAAAGTTGTTTAGGGCATAGGTCCTTACATTGTATTTGTAAGGGGAAAAAATAATCCAAACCCTAATCTGATTCGAATTAAGCAAAATAAAGAAAAAGAAAAATTACAAAAAAATAGTAAATTCAATTAAAACCCAATTTTGAATAATAGAGACCTAAAGAAACATCCTAGAAAAAAATGGAAAGTCCTAGACCAACCTAGAAGCAAAACAAAAGTTCGCTAAAACAACAAAATTGCAAACTCTGAGGCTTAAATGACGAAATTTGGCCAAAAACAAATAAAGTCCACAGTATACTATGGAATTTGATCTCCATCATGTTTCTAGTCACACTACTAAATTTCATAGAATTCCGAATTCATAGTTTTTAGCCAAAGTAACACTTCCTTGCAAAATAATTCCCAAAACAATATTCTCTCAAAAGTAATTCTCAAACTAACATCATGAATTTTTTTTTTTTTTTTCAGTAGGTAAGATAAGTTTTATTACCAAAGACAAAGGAATATACAATAAAGCTCAAGAGACAGTCCTAACGGATGGACATTATGTTACCATAATACGCTAATATCCTAGCGATTTACGTGTTTGGAACAGCATTCACGAAACATGGTACACTTACATTCCAAAACGGTGAATTTAGTTATCCAATCTGTTTTTCACCTTTATTTCTTTACAGGTCAACCTAAAGAGGATAAAAATCAAACATAATGAATGAAAATTTAGGGAGAATGGAGTTTTGGCATAACAATATGCAAAAAATGGGCCATAAATACTCTTAGAAAGATGTTCTAGATTATTAATTTGAAAAAACATAGACTATATTTTTTTAATGTCTAATTGTTAAAGAAAATTGTTTTATAAGTACCTTAATTATAATAGTGTAATTTATACAAGTCTACTCTAGTATATCATATTTTAGAACATGTGGGGTATGATAATCCCATTCCCATTCCACATACTTGAACTATCCACGTTCCAACCTGAAAGATCCGTGTTCTCGATAACATAGGGTGAACAATGCTATGCGCAAAGGCCTAGCACACACCTAAAAAGCAACACCACGCCCTAGCCTACTGCATAAAGAAAACCATCTCACAACTAAAAGGCAAGGGCAAAAAATAAATAAAACCACATAATTCTTAGATTACTCGCCCAATCCGAGAGACTAGATAAACTAACATCATGACATCAACCCTAAAAGAAGTATTTATTCGTGAGTCATTTTAATTTGCTAAAATTTTATTTGTACCCTAATTTATGAAAATCCGTTTTGAAAATTGGCATGGGTCAGGCGAAAGAAACATACCAATCAAGTTTTTTCACCCCTTGTTAATATTTGAAGCTCGGCTTGATTAACTTATATGCACTAAAAAAATCAAACTACTTGAGCTTGAGATTGACTCAAAAGTTAAACAAGTCAATCTTAAACACATTTTAAAGCTTGTTAAGGTTTTCAAACAAAATTTAAACACCAAGATACTAGGCTTGGCTTGGCTTGGCTCGTTTATAGCTCTATCAAAGGCCACTAACTGGCCTCTTACTCACATCTACCGAAGTAATGTTAACATAGAGCTTTGAACCCACAAAGCTGGTGGTAAAAAAAAAAAGCCACAAAGCTAAACTGTAAAGATGCACCACTTTGCTGCTTCATCTTAAGACCAGGGGCAAGCTCAACATGTATTGGTGCCCATTGCTTTGGAAGTTGAAAATTCAAAAAAAATAAGAAAGTTCTTCAATAAGATCTTTATACATACATAAAGATTAATGGCATGGCTCAAGAAGCCACTCCCATGAGTTCCACTCAATTCGTTATTACAATTTGCATAATTCACTCAAATACAATTTTAGTAAACCACAATGGTTTATTATTGAATTATTTCTATTTGGGTTTATGTCAGGATGTTAGCTTGGGAATTATTATTCAGAAAGTATAACCTCAGTCTGTATTTGGTCCTTGTAGTTTCAATTGCAAAAAAATTGCCGTTTAATTTTGCAAAATGTGCACAATTGGACCAATTGATAATGATGGTTGCCGAATTGGATGAAAAAATATCATATGTAATGCACATGAGAGGCATATCTGTATAAATTCCCCCCTTATCTTACTGACACCAATAGCCTACTCCACACCCATGTAGCACAACCCCGGCATCACCCTCGCACCACCCACACACACATATATATACACATCATTTTATTTAAGTAATGGAGGTGAATTTAGAGGTAGGGATGGTGGGTGGCAAGAGGCGCTATAGGGTGGTTGGGGGAGGTTGGGACGATGATGCTAGGTCTGAATGGAGGGTGGTTAGGGAGGGTTGGGTTAAGGTGTGGGATGTAGGGGGAAGAAGGAAGGACTAGGGCAGTGGTTCTGGGTTTGGGTGGAGGGTGGCCAGGGACCGTTAGGTCTAGGCTGGGGGTGATCGAGGGAAGAGGGAGGGGCTAGGCTAGCACGGTTTGGCAAGGGGTAGTGGAGGGGGGAGGAGGGAGGGAGGAGGGAGGAGGGGTTGTGATAGCACTGTAGGGTGGACGAGGGAGGAGGGAGATGGCAGCTGTGGGGCTGTAGGGTGGGTGGAGGCTGGTTGGGGAAAAGGGAAGGAAGGAAGGGAGAGAGGCTTGAATTGGTTGACCAATCCATTTGCTTCTTCTTCTTCTTGCCAAACAAAAATCGATGGGACCTAACATACATGTGCTTTATGGCCCCCCCTAGCTACTACTCGACCATTTGTTAATTGTAAATTTGTTTGTTTATCAAACAAATGCTTACAAGTGACATTATATTTTTTTCCAGTTGGTCATCTTAACTTGGACATTGAACCGGATTTGACATTGGATATTGGTTCATTAACTCATCAAGTTAGACATCCCATGAAAATGGGTGTTGAGTTGTACTCAGTTATGAGTTCCGGTGAGAAAACGGTACACAGGATGATTGATTCTGTTCCGTGCAACTTTCCAGTCAATACCGGACTATACCAGATGATTTCGCTCATACCGGATGATTTCGGACTATACCGACCAGTTTCGGACTTGTACCACTGTCAGGAGGGATTGACAAGAAAATGGGGATTTCAACCTCCTTGGAAACAACATAGCATTGGATGTTCTCAGAAGTGTCTGGGACTCTGCGTGGGCTTTTTGACAATGTGAAGGCAGATTGATGACTACATCACTTCCAGCAAAGGATGGGTGTCATCACTCATCACGTACGGGCAAGGCTCATTGCGGCTATTGCTTGTGGGTGAGAAGAAGTGAGAAAGGGAAAGTATGCCATAGGGTTTTTGGTAAAGGAGAACGGTTTATTAATTGCAATCTATGTTAAGCTCTTAGATGGTGTGTTGTAGACCTTAGGTAGAACTCTTGGATGGTGTGTAGATTTGGCCTTTGATTGGACTTGTGTGTGTGTGTGAATAGATAAGAATTGATAATTCATACATCATCCATTGTATACATTTTTTTTTTTAACTGTCCATTGTGTAAATTAGTGCATATATAAATTACCATTTATTTATGAAGCATTGACACGGACAGCCGACACGAACAGGACACGACATGACACAGACACGCCGACAAAGTAATTTTCAAAATATGCAGGACACGACATGGAAAGACACGACAAAATCATTTATTTTTTATGTAACACTAATTAAAATTAAAAACGATGTATTGTATAGTTTCAACATCAAATTAGGTATAAAATCACATTACTTTTATTTTACTAATTGAATTCTAAGTTATTTATCGGACATGACACCTTCCTAGAGGTGTCCGTGCTTCTTAGTCATTTATATCTTGTAGAGGCCTTTTTTGGTTGATACCAACTGAATTCTAGAATTTAATTCTGATTAGGTGTTAAAACATGTCGAACAAAAGGGTTACTTATATCTAAAAATTAGGTGCTTTAAGTAAATATACATATTATTTTATAAATATATAATATCTACAATGATAAATTCAAAACGGTACGTATCGTACCAATAACAAAAATGGTACGTTGACTGGTACACAATTGACAACTATGATTGTACTAAGAAGAAAATGGTGGGTGTGACTTTCTTATATATACCATCTCAATGCATTTGTGTCATAAGTTATAACAATATTACATGTACGATACTCCAATATTGTTACTTATTATCTCAATGTAATGATACAAAAATGGTACTTTTACCTAAAAATATAACATGTACGATACTCCGATGTTGTTACATATTATCTCAATGTAACGATACAAAAACAATATTACATGTACAATACTCTAGTATCGTTATATTGTTACGTATAAGTAAATATACATATTATCTCAATGCATTTGTGTTAAAACACGACACTCCGGTACTGATACTATTACATATCGTACCAATAGCAAAAACAGTCCGTTGACTGATATGGGATTGACAACTATGATTGTACTAAGAAGAAAATGGTGGGTGTGACTTTCTTATATATACCATCTCAATGCATTTGTGTTAACTTATAAAATAAATGCTTATAGGTGATAGCTATATACAATATAGAAGAAGAGGTCGCTATTGCGTGGTTGGGACAAGTGGCTCATTTTGAGCGCTCTAAAATTTTGTTTCAAAAGTTTTTTGTTTCAAAATAATTATTTAGTTGTCTCCTTGGTTTTTGTACATGTATTTATCTTTTTAGATTATAATCCATTTTACTTATTATTTAATGTAATAATAATTAATAATTGTTTGGTTGGCTCTTTGGTTTACCATACCTATATTTATTTTGTTGGACAATGATATATTGTACTCATTATTAAATGTATTCATTTAATTCGTATATTTATGGTGTTTGTCTAGACGAAGGATGTTAACAATTCGTCTTTTGTGACACGTGATTCACTAAGGGATTTTTCCTTTTTGCCATACTTTGGAATTGTTATATAGTTTTTTTTCGTGGCTAATTGCATTTTTTTATTAATTTATTTATACATGCTAGTACATTATTTTAACGTATTTATGTCTATATTTATGTTAGTACATATATTTTAAGTTCATGTACATATATTGATTAATACATTAACATAAGATTCATTCTATTTGTGTTGGTTTATTAACATTCACTATATTCATGTAAGTGTATAAATTACTATATAAACATAGGTTCAAGTACATATATTGATTAGAAGATGAATATAAGATTCATTATATTTGTGTTGGTTCATGTATATTAGGTTCATGAACATACACTGCACTCATATAAGTGTACATATTACTACATAAACATACATAGATTAAAGAAAAAGTAGTATTAGTATACTCATTTACTTAGATGAATACACAATTGAACATAAATAGTTAGTGAATATACAATCAGTTTACATATATGGTTAGTGAGTTAAACATAAATAGTTAGATGAACACACAATTAAATTATGTAAAATAAACTACATAAAATATTAACTAAATACTATTATATTTATTTTATACGTAAAATCACTACAAATATAAGACATAAAAATAAAAAAATAAATTTTGTGCATTTGTCCATTGTCTTTATTGTGTCAAAGTGGCTCACTTTAAGTGCCTCCTTTTTTGTACCTGTGTTTTTTAATTTATCTAGGTTCTCTTCCATATTCAAACAACACTTGCAAAAGAAAATTCTGAAATCATTACAATAAAATGAGACAATCTAAAAAAAAAAATCCGATGAATTGACCATTGCTCACTATAATTGTGACAAGTGACTAACTTTGAATGGCTCTTCTTTCTGTTATTTTTTAATTTTTAATTTATGTATGTTCTATTCCTTATGCAAACTAATAAGTAATTATCGAAAGATATTATTTCTTTAAACCTTTCAAAAATTCATTCTAAAATGAAATGCATTCTTATTTAATAAGAATTATAAAAGTCAACTGATAATTTTCTTAGTTTCCTTAGTATCACTTTAAATACTTGCATTTTGAAAAATTAAGATTGTATCTATATTCAATAAGAATTCTAAGAATCAATTTACTGTTTTCTTAATTTCCTCAACTATTAATTCAAATACATTCCTCTTTTTTTTTTTTTTTTGCTAAGGCACATGTTAAGCATCCATCATTTGGTTGTACAAAGTGGGGGCCACATTTTTCACAACTTTCAACACATTGTAAAACCTGACATTACTTGTTTAACATAGCAAGATCCTTTTGTTTATAACAATATATATGAAATTCTATATAAATTGAACATTTGAGTTCAATACGAGTTCTAAAAATCAATTGTATCTTCTTAATTTCATCAATCGTTACCTTTAAATAATACGTTATTGATACTTTTAATGTTTCATACATAAATTTTTCAAACAAACTGAGTAAAAACCTATGCCATTGTATAGATAACTACATTCATAACTTAAATAATTGAGAAGATATTGAGTATGCATTTCATTTAGCACATATGAGAGAGATAAATATAGAATACATATAGTTAAATAATATAAAAATTTTAAAAATATGACCAAAGAAATTATATTTAGTTTACAATGGATCTAAAGAGGTACACCAATCCAATGTATCGCACGGGCCTAAAACTGATAAAAAGTTAGTTGGCATACAGATATATTATCTTCAAATTTTCTCATAAGTTTAATTTGATTGTTTGGACACTGGAGGAGTGGCACGCACTATGTGTGGGTGCTATACTGCACTCTTACTTTTTCTACCATTTTTTAAAACAGAAGTTGTTGGGTGGTTACCGAATTGTGTGACTGAGCAGAATGTGAGCTAAGTGTGGGACATAAGAGTGCATAGCATGTGAGGCTAACTCATTCAAATGATGACAAGTGGTTTCATGTGATTTACAACATTATTCTTGTGGTCAATTTAAAAAAAAAAACACAAAGTAATAAAAATTGTTTGATCAAAAGGGTGATTTCAGCATATTAAAAAGCATTATAAATTCTCACCAAACGCCAGTATTGGCTTTATAATAGTACAGATGTAAATTGCTTGGGGCGTGGATTAGTCTTTGGTCTATTTAATTAACCTAATTAATTCAGCTATAAGTTATGGTCAATTACCTAATCTGACATGTTCAGTGGATACTTTATGCAACCTATAGCAGTAAACATAAAAAGATAGTGCATAAAGTATTTTAGCATAGAAACCCTAACCAAGGAAAAACAATGGGGCCATAAACAGCCCAACGCATCAAAGCACTATTAACCAATGAACTGTTACAAGACTTAATTTACAGCCCAACCTATTGATCCATAATTAAGGTAAATGCTACAATCTCGCCTAAATCCACGATTCATTATTCTCTCGTGCTCGACGTTGGAATACACCAAAGTTTCAGATGTGTGAAATAACAGGATGACTAGAAATAGCAACACTCCAATAGCTCAGAAGCATAATAAAGTTCTTTGAATAGCTAGAATAATCTCTCTGATGTATGTATGTGATTTATGAAGCTTTCAAAGCCTTCATATAATGTCTGGAGTGTTTATAGAGTTTTGGATTAATTATATCTCCCACCAAGCAAGTTTTCCCATGTAGATATGTAGTACATTGAATTTTTTAAACTCTCTCTGTGCAGTCCGAACTTCTAGTCTTGCGTTCGAACACACTTGATTCGTTTGAACGCCTATGATGGCCGTTCAAACACCTAATGCATACAAGTGCATAGGTCTCAAAAGGATATCTGAAATCAATATATTATAGAATAGCACTTCTGCTTAGCGAGATATGACTTTTCAAATTTTCAACTCTGCGTGCTTCAGCAGCTTGTACTTCAACTTTAGCAACTTGTACTCAGTATCAACTTAAAACTTATGGTAAATTGGCCTAGGTTACAATATAAAACGTAATTACAACTAAAGTGATTTGTCCATCGAATATGCCAATACAAAAATACTAATAGGATACCTCGTGAAGTAATTTAAGTTCTCTCTCTCTCAAGCCTTGAACCCCTACCCAATCTTGCACAACACACACGCACAAACAAAAGGACATTATGTATTTTCTCAATAATACAATGCCCTGTGACCGAATCTTAACTTTTAAATTCCACACCAAATGTCTATAAATGCCTTGGTTGTTTTGATAAAGATTTTTAAGTTTTAATCCACTAGCAGTGTAAAATTTTACACAAATGGAAATAAATTACAACATGTCATCCTAACTATTGCTCTCCATATTGTGTGTAAACTATTTTATTACTTTCCATGACAACATGTCACATTTTAGTACCCCACTTGTGGAAATAAGTTTTTACACTGTCAGTAGATCAAAATATAACTATCTATTCAAATCCTACAATAGTTTACACAATTTGCAGGACACCTCATTTTTTTATTTTTTTATTTTTGAATTGTATTAACACTTGGGTTCATATTATTACAGATACAGGACATTCCTCACAACCAATGAAGAAAAATGCTTTGTCTACCATGAGATCCTTTCAAAGAGTGCAACCTTGTACACACTTCTAAGTTAAGAGAGCAAGAACAGAGTAATAGAGAGATGGCACAGGGTGCTGTTGGGTTTCTGCTTCACCAAATTGCATATCTACTAAGGAGAGAGTGGGGTTTGCCTGAAATGATCAACTCGAGAATCAAATCCTTAAAGCGGGAACTTGAAACTATGAAAGCAGTCCTGAAGGATGCTGATAACAAAGGAGAGCACAATGACCAAGTTAGACTCTGGATTCAACATGTTCAAGATCTAGCCTATGTTCAACATGTTCTCGACGTATTTGCATTTCATCACATGGCTCAACAGCCTACCACACTGCTTGGTATTCAATGGTTCAGCAAATTTAAAGCACGCCACTACATCGCCAACCTAATTGACCAAATCAACTCCAAACTCCAAAGCATAAGGGAGACAAAGGAGAGATATCACAGCATAGGTACTTCCTCTGAAGCCTCAAGTTCAAGTCCTGGAAACTACACATACCTTCATCCAAGAATAGCTCCTTTGTACGTCGAAGATGCTGACATTGTGGGCATTGAAGAACCTAAAGATATGCTCACTTCTTGGACCCTAGATGGGAGACAAAGATACAAGGTGATGTTTGTAGTTGGGATGGGTGGATCAGGCAAGACAACTCTGGTCAGAAAAGTCTATGAGAGGGTGAAGGAAGACTTCAACTGCCATGCTTGGATCATCATTTCCAAGTCCAAAACAAAGCTCCAGATCTTATGGACCATGTTCCACTGATTGTGCAATCCAACCGCTGAGCCAACTCCCCTGAACTACTCTCACATCAACAAGGTTGATTTGATGGACAAACTGAGGAATTATCTACAAGACAAATGGTATGTCATCGTTCTTGTTGATTTGTGGATTCAAGATGTTTGGGAATCTATTCAATATGCATTACCTAGGGGTATTTGCAGCAGAATAATTGTCACTACGCAAAGAAGCGATAGAGCTTATTCATGTAGAGATAATTCTACTGATGTCCATAATCTCCAGCCTCTTCCTCCAGAACAGGCTCGGCAACTTTTCTGCAGAAAGTCTTTTCCCTGAAATGGAATATGTCCTTCAGGGTTAGTGGAGTGGTCTGAATGCATCTTACAAAAATGTGAGGGATTGCCACTTGGGATCATTGATATTGGTCAATTTTTGTCAACGAGGGACAAAACTGAATCCGAGTGGAAAAATTGCATGATAGCCTAGGATCGAAACTAAAAATTGATGGACGTCTTTCAACTACCATGAGAGTACTATCTATAAGTTACAATGATTTGCCATACCATCTCATGTATTGTTTCTTATACTTGAGCATTTTCCCAGAGTATTTCCCAGTTAACTGTAAAAAATTGATCAGACTTTGGATAGCAGAGGGTTTCATTCTAAGAGGTGAAGATACAGGCAGAGAACTTGAAGAGATTGGAGAAGAGTACCTGAAAGAGCTCATTGAAAGGAAATTGGTACAGCCAATCCAAGTGGATTTTGATGGAAGCACAAGGAGTTGCCGGGTCCATAATCTTATGCATAAGATTATCCTCTCAAGGTCACGAGGCAATAATTTTTGCACAGTTTGTACAGAAAACTCAGATGAGAGGACCAGGCGACTTTCAATACAAAATAATGGATCTGACTTGCTGCAGAAGAATTTCCCAGTGCTCGCACCCTTTTTGTGTTTGGTACTGGAGGGACATCGTTGTGTCGCTCTAGGCCTAACACCATTCCTTCGAGCTTAAAGTTGTTAAAGGTTTTGGATTTGGAAGCCACGTTTTTTGACGCATTTCCCAGTCAAATTGCGGAGTTGCTGCTTTTAAGGTACTTGTGTTTGAGGCATACAAATGTCAGGAGCATTCCAAAGTCCATAGGGAACCTTCAGCATCTTGAAACCTTGGATCTAAAGCA
Source organism: Euryodendron excelsum (assembly GCA_033060915.1). Classification (NCBI taxonomy): domain Eukaryota; kingdom Viridiplantae; phylum Streptophyta; class Magnoliopsida; order Ericales; family Pentaphylacaceae; genus Euryodendron; species Euryodendron excelsum. Next base: position 42,297,316 of record CM065377.1, on the reverse strand, counting down.
AACTCTTGTGACACAGCTCCCCGAATAAATACTCAAACTGTCTAAGCTTTTGCAATTTGCTTGTTTATCACTATGATGTAGGAAATAATTTTGTGGCCTTTGACAGCGTGAAAGGATTTGAGGTACCGTCAAAGATCAGGAAGCTAGTTAATTTGCGGAAGCTAGCATTTATAAGAGCGAATAAGAGGCATCACGGATGGATCCAGGGCTTGGAAAATCTGATACAGCTGAGAAAGCTGGGGATCATTGATCTACCAAAAGAAGATGGGCCAAATTTGTGCAATGCCATTCAAAGGCTGCGGAAACTCCAGTCTTTGAATGTGAAATCATTATGTATGGAGGAAAGTCTCCATTTAGATGCTATAAGGTCTCCTCCTCCGCTTCTGCAACGTTTGTACTTGAAAGGGCCCTTCGAAAGATTGCCAAATTGGATTTCTAGACTTCATGACTTGGTAAGGCTAAGTCTCAAGTGGTCCAGGTTAATGCACGACAATAACCCCATTGAAACCCTTCAAGATCTTCCCAACCTATTAGAGCTCCAGTTGCTGGATGCCTACACTGGAGGCCTGTTAGACTTCAGCCCCGGAAAATTTCAGAAGCTCAAAATACTGGAGTTGAAGCAATTGGAACAGTTGAGAATGGTCATAATTATGGAAAATGGCGCATTGCCTTGCCTCCAAAAGCTAGTCTTAAGTCGGTGCAATAACTTGTTTCAGGTTCCTGTAGGAATTGACAACCTCAGTCACCTGAAAGAGCTTCACTTGTGTGATATGCCAAGTAATTTTGTGAGCCAACACGAAAGCAATGGGAAGTTCTATCATTTGGTCAGCCATATTCCACTCATTGTCTCTAACTGAACTTCCAGAGGCTAAGGGTCATTACTAATCGGGTCAGCTATGTACACCTCCTCCATTTCATTTTTTTTCTTTCTTTAATATTTCAGATCCTCAAACCCATGTGATGTTGTTGCTTGATCAAATACATTTTATAATCTACAAAGTCATAGGAAGCTAGTCTGAGAAACACTTTATTATTAACTGTTTTGATCCCTGCCAGGCAAGAACTCTTGGAGAATGGTTGCCAAGTCAGTTGAGTGTCAAGTGAGATGGGGGTCTGATGCGAGTTCATGTACTCGAGATTGGGCCTCCAGAATGAGAAACAAAATCAACAGGCTAATGTAAGCTGTGGGCACCATTTTGTAAGGAAAGGTTCCCAACATCCGTCTTGTCCTGATTAAGATCTTCAGAGACTTGTTAGGCCCTTATGCTGAATACATTTCCTACTGTGGAAATAATTTGCATTTGGTTTTCCATTTTGGACATTGTGAATTCTTTGGGTCTGGTTTGGAACACTCTGTGGTTTTACATATTTGGTGTATAATTCTGGTGTGTTTTGAGTGTTACGTTTTAGTTTTGAACTAATCATAGTTCTTTTCATTATAAGCAAAATTTCAAAATCTTTGTGTTTTAATTATTGGGTTATGAAGTATAGGAAAACAGTCCATGGCTTCGTGGTTTCTTTTTTATTTATTTATTTAACTTTTGGTGGGTGAGGTTCCTTGTATATATATGTGTGTGTGTGTGTGTGTGTGTGTGTAAAAATATTTTTTGACTTCATAATTTATGTAGCTAACAGTATAGAAAAACAAAATCATCAATTTCTCAGTTGATTACGAAATTCTAGTTGCATATGGACCTGTTGTGAACATTAATATAAAGAGTTCTATATATTCAGTTGGAAAATGTTTTTGATGAAGCCAAAAGCTACATTGTTATTTCCAGCCCAGTATGCCAAAGGGTCGATCGTATCACCTTTTGACGAGTTCAAAACTTTTGGAGGAAGCGGATCTTTAGTGACCAGATTTCAACTTTCATTGTTATGAACTTGTGTAACCCCAAAGCTCCTTCATATTTCGCAGTATCAAATTACCTTAAGGCGTAAATCAAGATGATTAGCATCCTTCTGTTTGTTTATTACTACTTTTCTCCAATTTTTAAAAGCTGACTAATGTCAAAGATGAAGACAAAAAGAGGGAAGAAGTAGACATTTTGCTGCAAATCAAAAGTAAGGATCAAATGCAAAATCAAGAAGCAATACAAACAAACACAATGACAAAAAGCATATCCATTTGCTAAACGTTTTTTTTTTGTTTTTTGTTTTTTTTCTTTTTTTTGAAAAAAAAAATAGTGTTTGTTTTTTGTTTTTAGTTGTTTACAAAATTCAAAAAAAGAAATGAAAAATACGAAAATGGATGTGTCTTCTATTTCTAAAACATTAGTATGGTACTATTAGCACAACAGTAATTTGTAAATGTTCATCACCAAATTATAAAAAATACACAATAAAAATACACAATAAAAATATACAATAAAAAATAAAAACTGATAATATTATCAAACAGACTGCACTGCTCTTCTTTGTTTATAAGCTAGGACCTTTTTCAAAGAAATTCAGCTGTTGTTTTTTATATCCACGTGTCAATTTCCCATTAGTTATAGTATCCTGACCGAACTGTGAGTTAATAATTTTCCACTCAAAAATTCATATGCCGTGTTTTATCCACATGTCAATTTCCCATTAGTCAAACTATCCTGACCGAATTATGGGTTAACAATTTTCCACTCATCCTTTCGGAAGGAATCCAAAAAAGAAATTTGAAAACCCCAACGGGTACAATCAAATTTTCGAACTTTGATTGGCACTCCTATGTATAATCTCCAATTAGAAATGCAATCTTTACACCTATCAGGGAGGCAAAACAAGCGAGGTCTAGGTAATGATCAAATGAGTAACCGGGGCAAAGTATCTTCTATAGCCTACTTGGTACTCTTGTGTGAACCCTTGGCCTCTGGTGTTAGTTTGCATCAATTTTGGTTCTCTTCTCTTCCCTCTGTTTCCGATGAGCGATGATTGAAACCCTAAGTTGTCTGGCCGAAGTGCAATCTATGGTACAAAATAAAAATCAAATATTTTAAGTACGTCCCTGCCATTTTCATGCACATGCTCAGCCTTTAGTAAAATATAGCATCATTAATGCATGAAACAGGCAGTACTCAAAAAATAACTAAAAAATTTTGGGGTTTCAATATTCTATCAATACCAAGTAATATAATTTAACTTCTTTATTCCTCTTT
>CM065377.1:42151682-42289182 GCA_033060915.1 Euryodendron excelsum | reverse complement strand
CACCCCACGCTACACGCCTTCGTTCTCTCTCTCTCTTTCAAAGTAGCACCGTAAGTTGTAAGTTGGGAAGTTTCATTCGTGGTAGTTCCGCTGACTCAGTCCAGTCGTCCACCACCACCACTGCCACCCTTTCTAACCTGTCGTTTCTTTTACGTAATACATACACATCCAAGAGAAAGGTAGACGAGAAGCACAAGTCAAGAAAAGACTTTTAGAGAGAGAGAGCGTGTGGAGAAGGGGAGAACTCTATCTCTCTCTATATATGTAAGCAGTCGTTCTTCCCTCTCCTCTCCACCTGTAGACCGTTTGTGTGCATTCTTGGCACACTCGTCACCCATTTCTTTTCTCTCCTTTTCTCTTCTCCGCTAGACCCCAAACAAATTAGAAAGCAGAGGCTGCAGAGCATTAATAAAGGTGATGACTCATATGGCGATTCTCAGGGACTTGTTCATAGCTTCCCTGGTTGTGTCGACGGTCTTGATGAGCTCTCTGCATGCTCGATTCGTGGTGGAGAAGGAGAGCATCAGAGTTCTCTCCCCTTTCAGCCTGCGCTCCAAACACGACGGTGCGATTGGGAACTTTGGAGTGCCTGATTACGGAGGATCCATGGTGGGCTCCGTTGTTTACGCTGAAAAGGGCTCGTCTGGTTGCAATCCCTTCGATGGTGATAAACCCTTCAAGTCCAAGTTTCCTCGTCCAACTATTCTCCTTCTCGATCGTGGAGGTAGTACCCATATATGCTTACAAACACATAGATGTAGTTACATAATTGATATAAATAGCTTCTTTGTTAAGAATTCGATTGATGGGTTAAAGTGAAGCATAAAGTTTCCAGAAATGGGGTAGGTGTTAGTTTTTCTTGATTCACTTGATTTCGTAATTTCGTGTGGTATGTTTATTGTCAAGTATATCATTTTTTTAATTGATGGGTATTTATTATCTCAGGGAATTAGCTTTTGGACATAGTTATTGATGTCTAGTTGCAGCTGTTCTGTTCTTTAATCTGTTTTAGCTTTTTTCCCTCTTTCCCACTAAAGAACAGATAGATATACCGGATAGATATACCCATGTGATAAATCAACTGCTTTTTATTCTACTTTAGTTCGTTCTTCATACCCTTTGGCTTCTTCCATTCAAAAACTGTTGAATTGATGCAAAACAGGTTTTGGTATGTTTCTGTTTTTTCTGGGTGTCTTAATTACTCCATCCAATTAATTGGCACAAAAGCCCTTCATTTCTTTTCTTTATTAACTTTCTCAGAGATCACCACTCCTTCCTTTCCTTTTTGTGGTGATGATCTATCAGTTTTTGCATCAATCAGTTCATTAAGCTTGTTTTTACGAGGACTTTTTAATATCTTGTATATGTCTCTGTGTTTCTCTGTTTCTCTCTGTCAGAGCTTGCACCGTTGACTTTTTTTCTGTTGAGTCACTCATTTTCAGAATGCTCTGTTTTGTTGGAATATTAAATGTATAATGAATCTGGCAGATCATATTCTTTAATTGCTTTTTGTAAAGGTTTTTCCTTTGTGCTAAGTTTCTAATTTTGAGATGAGTGTAAATTAATCTCTTCTTCCCTATACTTTGCATCGTTTAAAGAGGAGATCTGAACATGATATAGAAAGAAAAAAAAAATGATTGAAATCTAAGTTTCATTTTCCCTAGCTGGTTCCGGAAGAATCATTGGATAAAAAGGAATCACAAAGAGGAGGGATCGGGGTCTGAACAAATATGATTTTATTTTGTCATTTGAAAAGGAGAAGTTAGAAAGGAAGTTGTTTATTTCCTTTCCTCTTGGTTAATTTCTAACACTCACCAAATTTCATTTTCCCCAGTTCTTTAACTTTTTCCACTCTCATTTTCCATTTGCAGCATGAGTAATTAGTATAATTTTCTTTCTCAACGGCTCATATTACGATCTTCTTGGTAGACTAGATTGCTATTGTGGTCTGTTCTGTTTTAGAAATTTAGTAATATCATCGGTATTTGTTTATCACATGGAATTGTAATTTGAGTATACTAAATGATGAGCAGAGGTGACGCCTCTGTTCTAGCACTCCCACCCCTACGCAACCCAACACACACAAACATCATTCTTCCTTGCAGTAAGTGTTGTATTGGTGTGAAAATGATATTGGTTTTCCTTGTCTTTCTTGGGGTCTTCAGTCCTACATCCCACAAAATTTCTCTTTATTTGTTTTTTTCTATTTTCCTTTTTTAGACTTAGGAGGTGTTGAATTCATGCATCAATCAATTTATTCAAGAAATTCATTGAGGCCTTAAGGCCGCCCTTCTCCTTAGCTTCTACTGTTAACTTTCTTGTAGATAGATAGATAGCAGCAGAAGTTTGTGTTCTTAATTGGTCTTCTAGAAAGAAGAAACTAGGACAGGTGTTTCATCTCCTTTCGCTTGGCCAATTTCTTCTCTTACCAAATCTCATACCCAATTGAGTTTTTGAGTGCAAATTTGTCTCAACGGTGTGAAATAGTTTTTGAGATTGCACTATCTTTTCCTATTTCTGATTTCCAAGTTGCTTGAGTGATATGTTTTTCTTAGAATATAGCTTTTTTCGTTGATTTTTTTCCGTTTCAATTATTTAATGAGGCTGTAATGATAATTTTTCATATTCTTCCCTATCATGCTTCCTTCTCCTCGATGGCTTATATTGCCACCTTCTTGCTAGATTAGACTGCCATAGCGTTCTGCCTTATTTTAGGAAATGTGGAAGCATGGAAAGTTGGTAAAATATTCTAGGTGTCAGCTTATATTACATTGCCTTTTGGCTGCGTCCTAGATCTTTTTGTTGCAGTTTTAGCGAGCATTAAGGACTGTAGTAGTACATGTACTTCTGTATATGCTTGACAAACAGGTGGCCATAAGTGTGATGTGATTCCATGTGAAATGTTTCTTCTGATTACTTCCAAAAATGGAATAACCTGGCTAAGTTTCTTACACAAGTTTTATCTGCCATCAACCGACAATGGAAATCATATGTTGTTTAATGAATTGACCAATGGAAACATGAGTTTCGTGGCAGTAAATGCTTCCTTATCCCCTTTTTTTTTTCTTTTTTTCTCCCCTTGTGCTGTTAGAGTGCTACTTTGCCTTGAAGGTATGGAATGGGCAACAGGCAGGTGCTGCAGCTGTTTTGGTGGCTGATAGCATAGACGAACCTCTGATAACTATGGATTCTCCAGAGGCGAGCTCTGATGCAGATGGATACATTGAGAAGATTGGGATTCCATCAGCTTTAATACACCGGTCCTTTGGTGAGACCTTGAAAACTGCATTGAAGAAAGGGGAAGATGTAGTGATTAAATTAGACTGGTCAGAGTCAATGCCCCATCCTGATGAGAGGGTTGAGTACGAGTTGTGGACTAACAGCAATGACGAGTGTGGGATTCGTTGCGATGAGCAGATGAATTTCATTAAAAATTTCAAAGGCCATGCTCAGATTCTTGAGAAGGGTGGTTACACTCAGTTTACACCACACTATATAACTTGGTATTGTCCTAAGCCATTCCTCCTTAGCAGTCAATGCAAGTCGCAGTGCATAAACCATGGGAGATATTGTGCACCCGATCCAGAGCAGGATTTTGGAGAGGGGTATCAAGGGAAGGATGTGGTGTTTGAGAACTTGAGGCAGCTTTGTGTGCATAGAGTTGCCAACGAGAGCAACCGGTCGTGGCTTTGGTGGGATTACGTGACGGATTTCCATATCAGGTGTTCCATGAAGCAAAAGAGATATAGCAAAGAATGTGCTGAAGAAGTCATGAAATCGCTCGGTGAGTGCTATCCCAAGTATACCATTTTTTATACCAGTAAGTTTGCTATTTGTTCCCATAAGTATTTTTTAATATTTGATTCTGATCCGCCAGATCTGTCGATTGAGAAGATAAAGAAATGTATGGGTGATCCGGAAGCTGATGTAGAAAATCCAGTCCTAAAAATGGAGCAAGATCTCCAGGTTCATACTTCCTCAGAATCTCTGTTAACTCATATTTTCTACTAGTGCATTGTGCATCTGTAGTTCTTTGGTTGAGCAAAATCTATTTAAATAATTTCAGTTGCTCCACTAGATAAACTTATTGCTTGTACTCTGATTTTTGAAATCTAGGTTGGCCGAGGATCCCGTGGTGACGTTACCATTTTGCCAACATTGGTTGTAAATAACATTCAGTACCGAGGTTCGTTGGCTAATGCCATAGTTAACAGTTATGGTCTATTATAGAATTATGCTATGCTTCCTGGATAGCTCCATTAGGTCATAGTTTTAAACCATTAGCTTCCCATATTAGTACTATCTGAAAGAGCTAACCATCAAGTATATTTTTTTACTACATGAAAGCCACATTGAATGGGATATAGGGATATTAAATGTGGAAGGCACTTCTTCGTTTGATCATGTTGCATTAATAGGATGCTAAGTAAAAAGATGCGATTTGGATCGATTCTGCTGTACTTTGTTCATCAACTGCATATCTTGATTGATTTACGTTGCTACTGCTTCGTATTTTCAATATAACCCAGATTTCAATTTTTACCTACTGTCTCCTAAACTACTTGTTCTCCCTTTCTTAAGGAAAACTGGAGAGGACTGCTGTGCTGAAGGCTGTATGTGCTGGATTTAAGGAGACTACTGAGCCTCGAATTTGTTTGAGTGGAGGTTTGCGACATTGCATTCTTTTCTAGTCTGTACTGATATGACTATCCAATGAAATTTTTGAAATGTACTGATTACCCATTCTTATGGTCAATTTGATACTTTGCAGATCTTGAGACCAATGAGTGCCTCGAAAGGAATGGTGGCTGTTGGCTGGACTCAAAATCTAATATAAGTGCTTGCAAGGTATACAGAGTGGATAAGAACCCTTTAATAGAAACCGCGTTTGACAGAATATGACTGGCGGGCTTTTAGAAGCACTTTTAGTGTTGGTTCTATTTCTTATAATGAGATCTTGTCTTTCTCTAGGACACATTTAGGGGAAGAGTTTGTGAGTGTCCTTTGGTGAATGGTGTGCAGTATAACGGAGACGGTTACATATCTTGTCAAGGTATGTATTTCCCCCTGGAAGAAAAGCTATTCATCTATTCCTTAATGACAATGCTGAATATGCCTTTTCACTTGAAAATGGTGTCTGCCTAAATAATTTGGACAAGGCTTTATTGACTTGAGATATGAAAACGGTATTTATGTAAAGAGTTTTGCTAGATCTCTGAATGTGACAGATAACTACAATGGATAGGCAAAGGGTTCAGAGATTTAAGCAAGAGGAATAGGTTATGGTTCAATAAACAATGGACTCTGAAGTCTATGGTTCAGGTTTAAGTAATTAGAAGAGAGTGAATAGCACTCTAGGAGGAAAACATTAGGGAAATGAGATAGAAAATAGGGGGCGAGAGAGAGGGAGAGACCCTGCTGCACGAGGGCTTGACTGAATAGAAGAGTTTCACACTCTTTCTTTAAGCATTGAAAATCATTCCATAACTTTTATCTCATTTTGCAGCAAGCAGACCTGTTTGTGGATACTTAAAACTGCAAAAGATTTGCATAAACCTTCTAACCAAATAGGACTCAGATTGCATCAAAATAGAATGTTTTTGAAGCTGCTAAAGGTATGTATTTCTACCTAAGAAAGATCCCTGACCCAACTCAAAGTAGGACTCCTTGAATTTACACCTCTTATAGAAAGTAGCATGTTTAGGATATATATGTCTAACTTCTTAAATTACAAACTTCCTGCAAATAAATTTTCTAATCTCCTAGAATAACATAAATAATTGTTACCCAGAACAAGAACCGACTGAATAAGCAGCCCTAACTAGTCTTCCTACCATTCTCTAACTAAATGAAATTGCAATTAGATTGCTCTTGCCGGGATAAGATTTATATTTCCATATTGTTAAGTTAAAAAAGTTTTAACCTTGTCTTATGAACTGCAATGCCCACAGCTGGCTACTCACGTTTTTCTCCTTAATTGACAGCTGTGGGACCTGGAAGGTGTACAATAAACAGTGGAGGTTGCTGGTCAGAAACTAAAAATGGAAAAACGTTCTCAGCTTGCTCAGTTCCGTAATGTTATCCCTTCACTTTTGATTTTACAATTGTTATGGTTGCGTTTTGCATATCATTTTATCCCTTAATACCTCTGTGTATTCATTGTCTTTTCTTTTTTGGGGTTTTCACATCTGACTAAAATTTCTTTTCTATACAAAATAGGAATATGATCTAACCGGCTGTCGCTGTCCACATGGTTTTCGTGGGGATGGTCATACATGTGAAGGTGATTTTCTTTCTTCCCTTGGGAGACTCTAAGAGCATCATACAATCATACATATATATACACAATTCTAGATGTCCTGGACTTCTAAATCCGAAAGCCATAACTTTTGTTCCTTCTAATTGTACACCAGATATTGATGAATGCAAGGAAGGTCTAGCCTGTAAGTGTAATGGCTGCACCTGTAAGAACACATGGGGTGGATATGACTGCAAGTGCAAGGGTGACAAGCTGTATATAATGGAGCAAGACACGTGCATCGGTAAGATGGAACATTTCATTGCCGGCTCTGAATGATTCTATTTGCAGGAAATTTTGATGGCATCTATGTGTTCCATCCAAGGACGTTATTAGTCACATGTGCATCATTTCACATGCATGTGAAGTTTATCCTTCACTTCATCAGTATAAGTGGACGTTTCTTAGTCAAGAATCGAGTCAATCGACTAATCTAGTGAGTATAAGCTTCTATTTTTTTTGTTTTTTGGATCAGGGTTAAGACCATTAGACATAGGTCATGGGGATGGAATTTCATGACACCATCACAGTAAACTTTATAAGCAAAGGTCATTTCAAGAGTTTATGAAGTGATTAACTATAACCAAAAACTCTGTTTTGGAAAACAAAATTGCCGGAATTGTTCCTATGTCTCACATCATCTTTATGGTTCTGTTTATTCTTTTAATCATTCTAGAGCCCTGAACCTTCATCTCTATTTTGTGTCTCACTATAGACATGGTAGCACTGTTCAGATGATGCCATGATGGCAATGTACATTGCAAATTTTCATGATAGACTAGGTAGTGGTCTTTGCCTTTAGATGATAACAAACATTTCTCATGCTGAAGCGTGGAACCAGTTACTTCTTGTTTTAGAAAGGAAATTACTGGTCAGTGTTTTGATCATTGTTCATCCATTACACAGAAAGAAGCGCATCAAAATTTGGATGGTTCCTTACCCTCTTGGTGCTAGCGTCTGTAGCGGGTGCTGTTATTGCTGGTTATATATTCTACAAATACAGGCTCAGGGTATGTCTGGGGAAGATTCACTGATCAAATTTACGTTCAAGTCATCCATTTGTGATTATCAATCACACATTTTACCTAAAATATTTCTTCCTTTTTGCAGTCATATATGGACTCAGAAATCATGGCTATTATGTCACAGTACATGCCACTTGACAATCAGCAGAATAATCTAGTCGTCCACCACGAAGCCGAACCTCTACGACATGGTTCATCCGTGTAAGGAAGGTAGAGTTAATTCGTTCTCTTTGTTAAGCAACTCAAATTCATTTTTCTTGTAGCTTTCCTTCATGGAATGTTTATAGGGTTAATTTCTGTAGAAACAGAAGCTCAAGCAATCATTGCTGAAGGAAAAAGCTTCCATGAGAGGGATGGATTTTGCTGCTGGCGAAATTTCAGATCCATCTAAAAGCACTCTGGTGAGGATGGCATTGTGAATTATCCATATACAAGAACTTCTTCGAAAGGGACCTCTCTGTTTTTTTGTTTTTCTGGTGTAAATATATTATTGAGATGTAAATGGAGGCTTGTAGTTGAGAATTTTACAACCCCCAAAAATAAAAAATAAAAACGAAAAAAGAAGAATGTTGAGGATTTATATGGCATAATCAATATAAATAAATCTAGAAAAGTGAAAGAGGGTATGTGTGTGATTTTTGAAATTTATTTTTGGTTTCGGTTGTGCTAATGTCTTCTCTAGACAAGAGTTATTGACCGAGTGTTGAGAATACAAAACTAGCCCAATTGTAGAATAAAAAAAATAAACAAATAAATAAAAGAAACTGTGAGTATTGTTGTGAGAATGCATTAGCAGAGAGAGAGTCATGATCCAAATGTTCATTGGCTGACATTGCTGATGAAAGCATTGGTTTTGGATTGAAGAGTTAAGCTTCAATTGGAGCGAGGATTAGGGGAGTAATCATCTTTTGGACATTTTATAAGCAACTTTACTTGCAGAAATCCATTTTCGAGGTTTGAGGTGGGTGTAGAAATATGAATCAAAGGCTTGGTGCTCAAGGGTACCATTTTTCTTTTCCTTTTTTGAAATAGTAAATGGAGAGTGCTAAAAATGGATCTGACAGTGTTTCTATTTAATATGCATTGAAAATGAATTTGAAGCCCATATGACCCAAAGATGAATGTCTTCAAGGCCTAATGGCCGTAATCATGCCTATGAGACTCCAAAATCTTGGCGGCTAGAATCACAATTCTAAAAAACAACTTGAATGCTTTTAAAATTAAGAGGAAAATAGTTTTCACGGAAAAAAGTGCAAGAAAATAGCATGTTTGAAGGGTTTTGCAATCAAAATGTTGGAGATTGCACCTCCATGAAAACAACTCAATCAAAATGACAATCAAGCACTTTCAAAATGCCGTTTAGACAACTACAACGTAGAAAATTTTTAAAAAAAATATTTTTAATTCTTCTAAACTAGTAACGATTATGTATAATTTAAAATGTTTTTATTAATTATTTAATATATTTATGATATAATTGTCACACCATCCAATCAATATTTTCGTTTAACGAGTTTCAAAACGTTGCTTAGAATCGTAAACGTTGCTTAGAATCGTCACATAACTCAAAATTAGAATTGGACTCCTTGCCACCTACATCATTAGGTTGTGTGTGAATCAAGAATTTGATGATGAAAAAAATAGAAAAATGTGAGAAAAAAATAGAATAAAAACTCTTTCATTTTGTTCTCTTTTCCCTTTCGTTTGCTTTTTTCTTAATAAATCCGGATTCTAAAGACAACATTAGAGTGGCAATCGGCTAGGTCATCATTACTCAAATCCATATCCTCTTGATTGGCTAATTTCCCTGACAAAGAAGGAAATTGAAGTTATTTCATAACCTGGGTACTGATTTAACTTAATTCAGCATTCCAGGTTGAGCGCCATTTCAAATGGCGTTTTTCTTAAAAATGTTTTTTCAAATAGTGCTTAATTGGTTGTATTTCTTGTAGTATGTTCAACGAAAAACTGAAAATATACCATTGTATAAACGCTTTTCCAATTAACTTTTTTAAAATAGCGTTTTTTCTTTCTTGAAAACATTAATTGAATTAGCATTTTATATTATTGATACAAAACCCAACCCAGCTCTCTCACCGCGATCCTTCTCTCTCAGATCTCTCTCTCTTCTCTCTCAGATACTCTCTCACTCTCACTCGTCTCTCTCCTTCTCTCAGAATTCCCTCACTCTCCCTTCTCTCTCTCTCACTCTGCCAATCTCTCATCTCATCTCAAACGTATCATACCGACCTCATGGATCGTCCAACATCCATTCCGGTTGACAATTCCATCAAGTTCTCACTCCATTCCCTTTGTATCCAAGGTATGAATCATATGTGCCAAAAACATAATAGTATTTTGAGTTATATAGATGCATTTAATCAGTTACATTTCCCCAATACTAATGCAGCCAAGATATTATGATCCCCACACCAACATTATGTTTAGAACAAAATAATAATAATAATTATGATAAACATAATAAGATAAATTCTTTCATGTATACGCAGTTGCACATATTATTTATTATGCAGGTATACAATCCGTTTGTCGGACAGTTCTATAAAGAGAAAATGTTTACAATCCATTGTGGAACCGAAATTCTCTTAAATAAAATTTGAAACAAGATTTCCAGAAGGCAAGAAAATCAATGAACTATAATACTCATTATGGCCTTCAAAACTTAAGCTGAATATAACTAAACTTGAAAAAATTTCAAAAATCTCTAGGAAGAGATAAATGAAAATTTTCAAAATCTTAAGAAGAATTGACGACAATCCCGAAACCTACTTGTATTTTTGATAGAAATTACTACTATTGAACAATGAAACATGGCCTTGCTTATATAAGCAGTATAGAACTATAGATTAGTGTATGTCCCTCTTTTCAGTTTCTATATGTGTATGTCTCTCTCTTCAGTATAGAACTATAAAATTATATATGCTTATAAAAAGATAAGAAGGTTTGTCATATATGTGTATATCTCTCTCTTTGGTTTCTTGCAAGAAAAAGTATCTTAGCTATAGAAAGTCTCGATAAAGGAAGAATGGTGTCAGTATGAATATTTTCTTCTATCTAAATTGTTTGTTTGTAATATATGTGTTTGATAGTAGGCATAAATAAGTAATAACGATGATGATATTGTTTATTTGTGGGGGGGACGGGAGAGGGGAAGATAGTAAAAGATTGTCGAGAAGGTATAGCCTATGATATAAAGGCTAGTGGCTGCTATGATGTAGAAATGGGGACTTCACTTGCTGAGTTACGAAAAATGATCATACCTATGATGGCTAAGTATGGAGAACATGTGAATATAAAGTTTAGATATAGATACCCTTATCGACGAATTAGAGAAGTCCTAGTATATAAGATGTTACTGATCAATGACAACATGACATTACAAACTGTCTTAAATCCCCCTTTGAGATATAGTAACCTGCATTGTGTTGAAATATACGTTGTGAAGGAGGGGAGCACAATGCCTATCAGTGTCAATCGTCTTGATGTGAATTGGGGAGATATCCAGTCCTACAGTGAACTCTTGTCGCAGGAGGTGATATATCGACCTTGGGGACATTTACTAGAATGCTTACGCTTGAGTAAAGTAGTCAAAGCACAATAATAGAGGATGCGTCAGAGTAACAAATGTCTAACATTTTCAGCCCAAATGAGGATTACTCGTAGAGCCTTATTAATTTTGAACACTTTCATGATTTTCACAGTCCAGCTACACCTCATCTAGAATATTCTTTGGGCTAATGGGGGTACGCAGAGGCAGGAGGTCCCATTGCAAGTATGGATGTCACACCCCAGTTTTTTCCCACTCAGGAAGATACAGGGGTGTGAATGATAAATACAAATAAGGTAACGAACTGTAATGTAAATAAAGTAACCTAATTGACATCTGGCCCAATATAACTTCTACTTCGAATATAATAATAATAATAAATTATGGGTCCACCCCTGCAGAAACCAAAACATTGTACTGAATACTGATTACATAATTAGATCCTTAATACTTAAGGCCTATTACAACTAGCATTGTTATCATAACTTGCACCGTCTACATATCCGTTTCCTAATCAGCGGTTCAACTCGGCGTAATTATTTCCAAAACATGTCAGCTTACTTCTTGTTATTTGGAATGTTTGCCCATGAATGGGGTGAGTTGTGAAACTCAGTAAGAAATATATCCAACAATCACAATGTAAATACTTTTCAATATAAGATGTAAAGAAATAATGATCTATAATAAAAATATTCCAATTTAAAAGCAATTCTTTCATCCAATACGATATAAATTTCACAGTATGCCATATCAAACGATACAAACTTTGAATCTCATGAGGTTATTAAATCTTTAGGTACTTTTGTAATTTAATAGACCCCCCACGGTAATGCCGGAAGTTTCCACCCTTATAATGCCATTGCCAACCACATTGGCTCGGAAGGCGAGACCCCTTCTTCCTCTTCACATCTACACGTCGGAAGGAATCCACCCTTATAACTTCTATTGCCAACCACTCAAGTCCAGAAGGCGAGAGTGTCACCACTTTACGGCCCAGTTGACTAGGCTCTTATTAATATATGTTTGTAAATATAACTCCTCTCATCCACTCTGGGAATATCACTTTATAGCACATTACCATATAGTCATCTCTTTTAAATATTATGCAGTTGATTTAAGATTTATAACAGTTGAAAAATTATTATCATTATCTCGATTTATGCATATTTACAATAATATAAATAAGACATAAAATACAGTTATAAAGTAATATTATTGAACTTTTTAAAATTGAAATAATTTTTTAATAGTTATACTACCATCGTAATAGAGGGGTTGAATCCCCTACCTGAAATTCAGTATAATTTAGTTGTTCTGTTATTGTCTCGTTTTGCGTGCAAACTGTAAACACATCATCGCTTATATTATTGTTTAGTCTAAGTTAGGATATATGAATGCAAGATTTTCCCATTGTCTGTCCTAGGTCCCATCATATTCAGTGTTAACTAACTTAGTCCTATAGTTGCTTTGGTGTAATCCAAGCAATTTATGTGTTGTCCTCGGTTGTAAAATCTATCCATTTCTGGTACAATTAACTAAAAATGTACATATATATATATATATATATATTTATTTTAGATGTTTATACTTGCTTTGAAATCCCAAGGTTAAGTTTTGTAAAGAGAATGCCGAGTTTGTCATTTTTCGGGTAATAGTGTCAAAATGACTATTTTGCCCCTAAGAGTCAAAAAATTTTAAAGTTTGATTTGGACGATGGAAATATCCCACATCTCTAGAGTATTTTTAGTAGTGTATAAAATAATTTTTAAATGTTTTTAACTCATCATAAATTATTTTTATGATTTTTCTTTGATAAAACACTAGTAAATTAGGAAAAAATACTTTTAGGTGTCATAAAAAATACCAAACTAGTTTTAAAATGTTTATTATATTAAAATATAAATTTTTCAAAAATATTTGGGGTCTAGATGGTGGCGCATGCACCACCACGCGCCACCACCCAAGAGGGTTGGTGGTGGTCCCCACCTTTCTTCTCAAATGGGTCTAGGCTTGCTGCACTTGAGACCCAGCCGCCTTCTGATGGCCATAACTTTCTCATCTTAATTCCAAATGATGCTAGGTCAGCAACGTTGAAAACTAGACTCGAACCCCTTTCATTTGGCACCGGCCTCATGGGCAGCGATTATTGGTGACCAAAGAAAAACTCTAGCAAAGTGGACTGTTCGTCGTTGGTGTTGTATAATGACCAGCAACTCCACTTGTTTGGGTCTTATGGTCATCCCTGACCACCCCCAAGTACCCAAACTTCACCCTATACTCCTTAGACCATGGCCAAGCCTTGGGATTGGCCAACTAATATTTAATTTCCTAACTTCTACTTATATTAATTTCATAATTTATATTATTTAGTTAATCTCAAGTTTATTCCAACATTAAAAGTAATTAACATATATATTTTAATATAAAAAACAAAGATATTTTATTGTGAACGATTCAGCCTAGTCTACATTCGAGCATTGGGTTTTGCAATTGTTACAGTGGATCCCATGGAACAGCTTGGTGGCTTAAATGAGATTGGGAGATGGGTAAATAAAGATGTTGATGTTGATGTTCAGTCCGTTGAATCAGATGAAGATGTTGATGTTTTAATGATAAAGGAAGTAAATGACGACTCTAATGACGATGGACATGAACATGTGAACATTGCTGACTTAAATGATACTTCAGTACCTTTTTTTACGAACCTAGATGGGGTAGACGATACCATAACTGGTCAAATTTTATATGATCGCGGTCCGACATAGTTTGACCCTAATCCAGAGTTTGTAAAAGGGATGGTTTTCAAAGATAAGAATACAGTGATTTTCACATATAATTGGTATCATGCGAAGAAAAATAAACATTATTATATTATAAAAACAAACAAAAAAGAATGGAGTATCATGTGTACTCACGATTGCCCGTAGAAACTATGTACGTGTTTGAAGAAGAAACATACTTTCTTTGAGATCACGCAATATTCCGGGCCGCATACCTGTTTACATGGGATGGATAATATGGATCACTACAATCTGAAGTCAACATTCATTGTACGCATGATTATATCCCAAGTTGTGGTAAGTTGTTATGAGTTTTCAATTTAAACTAAGACATAAATTTATGTATTGCTGCTCTTCCTTGGTGAAGTTTATTTGTTGTGATATACAGGAAGACCCTGGTTAGAAGATAGCATTTATAGTGGAGAATGTTAAAACCAATGATGGTTTCACAGTGTCATATAAGAAAGCATAACTTGAAAGAACAAAGGCCATTGCGATGGTATTTGGTGATTGGGATGAGTCCGAATATTTTAGGCTTTTCGGTCATGCATTGAAGGCTTCAAGCACTACCCTCCGGTGATAGGTATCGACGATGCCCATCTTTACAAAAAATACATAGGAGTTATGCTGAGGCTATGGCGAGAACAATAAGGAACAACATTTTCCCTTAGCTTTCACAGTAGTTGAATCAGAAAACTATCGTGATTGGGCATGGTTAATCTATAATGTCAAGCATCTTATTGTACCAACGCAGAAGGGAATCACTTTGATTTCTGATCAACATGCCACCATATCGAGAGTCATCGCTGCCATATTGAGTGCCATCAAACATGAATGGGAAAGACCATGAACAGGGCAACCACCTAGATTCCATAGATATTGTCTTAGGCACTTTAGAAGTAATTACCAAACAAAGTTCGGTAACGCTAAAGTTAAGGATCTTATATAGAAAGCTGAAAATGTCCGTCAAATGCCCAAGTTTGACTAGGTAATGAAAGCAATTAAAAAATTAACTAAGCCAGCGTACAATGAATTGTACAGGGAGGACCCTAGGAAGTGGACATTGGCATGTGATGGAGGTTATCGTTGGTGAGTTACAACCACCAACGATTCAAAGTGCTTGAACAATGTATTAAGAGATGCAGAGACTTGCCCATAACTGTATGTATTCAGATTACCTTCTATCGCATGCTAAACACTTTTAATAAGTAGCGAATGCAAATTGAATGTGATTCAACTAAGGGGTTGAGGTACGCAAGCAAAGTTCAAGAAAAGATAGAAGAGTATCAAACTCGATCAGCAGGTCATCGCGTAACTATCTTCAATTGGTAATGTCATAAATTTTGAAAAGTGTATATAGTTATCTCGCTTATTGCTAGATTTTTATATTTCTCAATGTGTAATACAATGACCATGTTATTATATTTTAATTACAGGGTAAGGGTTCCGCAGAGGTTGTTGCAAATCCAACAGGCATGAAAGGAAATGACAAACATGCAGTGTCTTTGAATCCTTGGTCATGTGATTATGAAAAATGGATAATCTATCATTATCATTGTTCACACATGCTCGCGGTGTGTGCGAAATTGAGTAGACAACTATGACACTCAATTGCTTCTCAATATAGCATGAAAGTTTACGCTCGCATGTACGAAACAATCAACCGATGGTGCACGAGCATTATTGAGCAGCATATGATGGTCCTACCAGATCTGAGCTGTTAACAAGAAGTCACATTTGGGCACCCAAATGCAAAATGAATCTAGAATGAGATGGACGTCTCTAGGAAATGGCAAACCAATCATTGCAGTATTTATAAGGAATAAGGTCATAATAGGCGCAATTGTCCAAACTGGATTGCCTAAGTTGTGTATTCGAGGGTAGTTAGCCAAGTGTGATGGTTTATTTGTATTTGTCCTGAAGATATTAGTTAGTTGTACTTGTATTTGAACTTAATCTTATTGATGCACTACATTATCTGTATTGAAGAAAATAGTTATTCATACTTGGGATATTAAGAGGAGTAGTCCCTTTATTTTGTCAAACCATGCACCTACATAGGGTAGTCACATCCTTCACAGCCTTTAGTCAAAGCATGCACCTGCATAGGGTAGTCACAACCTTCATAACCTTTATTCATTAGCATATACATACTTCACAATCTTTAGTAACATTCTTCATAGTCTTTTGTCCAAATCGTTCACAGTTTTTAGTCAGCAATCACAAGAACTTTGCAAAGAATAATAACATCGTCCTTCACATTCATGGAATAGTCACATCGTGCACATGGCTTGTAAAGAGTAGTCACATCATTCATAGCCTTTTGTTAGCCTTCACAATTTTTTATCAGAACCTGCACCTGCATAGGGTAGCCACATCCTTGACAGGCTTTATTCAATATGCACATACTTCACAGCCTATAGTCAGCAGTGACAACACAACCAAGATTATTGGAGAATCATTGGAGATAATGAGGGTTGCCCATCGTTGGAGAATCTGTCGGGGTGGAGAAGAGCCATTGTTGGCAATCCTGGAGAAATGAGGGGTGCCCATTGTTGGAAGTCTCGAAATGGGAGGACTTGGGAAATGGGGGTTGTAAGCACCCCATTTTTGACCGCTCGGCATTCTACACTCCGTCCAGACTTGTTTTCAAGTCATTGTGGGCATATTCCAATCGAAACCAATTCTCTAGGTCCAAATTCCGTCTTTCCATCGCTTTGCGGGCCTGTCAGGCCCAAATAGAGGCAAAATGACCAAAATGCCCTTAGGGGCATTGTCCTTTCCTTTCCATTTCCAATCCCTCTCTCGAGACAATTTATTCCTCGAGACGGTTCCAATCCAGGCACGTCTCTTCGGAGACGGTAAGACCCCTTTCCAATCCCACTCTCGAGACAGTTTATTCCTCGAGACGGTTCCAATCTAGGCACTTCTCTTCGAAGACGGTAAGACCCCTTTCCAATCCCACTCTCGAGACAGTTTATTCCTCGAGATGGTTCCAATCCAGGCACATCTCTTCAGAGACGATAAGTCCCCTTTCCAATCCCACTCTCGAGACAGTTTATTCCTCGAGACGGTTCCAATTCAGGCACGTCTCTTCGAAGACGATAAGTCCCCTTTCCAATCCCTCTCTCGAGACAGTTTATTCCTCGAGACGGTTCGAGTAGCGAAACTACTCACAAAACCATTAGAGTAGCGAAAATACTCACAAATAGGTCGATATAGGGAATTGCCAACAAACCCCTGTGTCATGACGACCGCCGTTAGAGTGGTGAAAACACTCAAAACCCAGATCAACACCAGTGTCTGTTAGCCCACTTCGGTGAAAAATGACCAAACTGCCCTTTGGACCTTTTCCGAGACTTTCCGGTCAAGATGACCATTTTGCCCCTAGGCATTCGAATGCCCCGGGAACCACACCGACTTTGGGTATCAAACCGGTAACCCTCTGAGATTACTTTTTATAGTGTTCTCAACCTCCCCTTACCTTTCCGGATCATTCCGAGTCAGTTCCGGCCAACCCGGTACAAAATGACCGTTTTGCCCCTAGTGGGCCGGTCTCCTTTTTCGACCACACCGGCTCTGGGTATCAAATTGATAACCTCCTGAGACTACTTTTTATAGTGTTCTCATCCTCCTTTTACCTTTCCGGATCTTTTTGAGTCAGTTTCGGCCAACCCGGTGCGAAATGACCGTTTTGCCCCTGGTGGGCCGGTCTCCTTTTCCGACCACGCCGGCTCTGGAAATCAAACCGGCAACCTCTGGGAACATTCTAAATAATGTTTCCAGATCCTAAGTCTTCTTCCGGGACAGTCCGAGTTCGCCCCGGCAGCTTCCCGGTCTGATTGACCGTTTTGCCCCCTAAGGGCCCGGTCAACCTTTCTGACACATCTTATCCTCACTTTTTCAAGTCAAATACCTCCAGGACACTATTTTAAGTGTTCCTGCTCCTTTCCAGCCTTCCGGGTCATTCCCGGCTCCTTCAAATCATTCCCGGACTTTCCGGAGTCATTCCTAGTGAAGCCAGGCTAAAAATTGCATGGTAGTCACTAATACAGGCGCCCAAATCTAGTCAAAGATACGTTGTTTGCCGACCTTAAATGTTTCCTAAGTGGCTGGCGCCACTAGTGTAAACTTTGGCCTGGCGCCACTGCAACAGGCACCAGTATTGTCCAACCTCTATAAATACAGAGCCTCATTCAACGTGAAAGGGGTCTGCAAACTTAACCTAGAAATCAAATATTTCGATATACAGAGCTCGAGCACCTCCTAAGCCCTAGCCTCCTTAGGTTTTCCAAACCCTAGCCACCCTACACAAACCCTAGCCTCCTATACACTCATACACACCCCCATACATTCATACACTAGCCTTCAACCCTCCTTCGAAGACTTGAAGAGCTGCAATCCAAAGCTTGAAGACAACTCTTAAGGATTGAAGACGAAGATCAAGACAAAGATCGAAGACCGAAGACAGCACGGCGCGCAAAATAAACAAGACATACGGTAGGCTCCCTATTTAAATTTTCGCACTTCCCCCCTCTCTCTTCTCTCTCCTAACCCACTTGGGTTTTCTCTATTTTAATCCCCCACCTCTTTCCCCCCCCCCCTTTCTTTGCATGCTTGAAACAAGGGGATTCTCGATCCATGTGTAGGATTGGGCTATTAGAGAGTCACCGTGTCGGGGGCTTTCTTCTAGTCTAACCAAAGACCACGTGGGTCCGGCCCCCTTGATTATGTGATGAAGCCTTAGCCTTGTATGTTCACGACCCCAAATTGCATTCTGCATATCATAGTCTTGCATCTTCCAAAATTCGTTTTCAAACTCGTTTTCAAAATTGTTTTCAAACTTGTTTTCAAAATCGCATCAAAATCTCTTTTTCAAAAACTTGTTTTCAAAACCACAATTCTAGAGTGATTCTAGCCTTTCCATGGCTAGGGTTGCTTTAGGAAAGTGTTACATTAAAAGTAACCTTTTTGGTCTATATTTTCAAATCTTATTGTTTTCCAAAACCACTTTCTTAAAGTGGTTCTAGCCCTCTTATGGTTAGAATCACTTTAGGAAAGTGAGACGTTTTCATACTTTTCAAAAAACTCTTTCTTCAAAAATCTCTTCCTAAAAATCTCTTTTTCAACATACTTTCCTAAAACTCTCCTCTTCAAAATTGTTTTCAAAAACTCCCTTCCAAAATCTATTTTTCAAAACTCTCTTTTTCAACTCCTCTCCAAAATCTTTTCCTCAAAATTCACTTTCTAAAAACACTCCCTAGATTCACCTTCCTAAAAACTCTCTCCAAAAACTTTTCTAAAAAACTCACTTTCCAAAATCTTCCTTCTAGAAATTTTCTCTTTAGGATTTTCCTTCTAAAATCTACGTTTCTAAAAACCCACTTTCCAAAACTCCTTCTCTTTAAAATCTTTTTCCAAAAACTCCCTCTTCAAATTCACTTTCCAAAAATTTCTCCCTAGGATTCCCTTCTAGAAAACCTTCGTTTCCAAAAACGCACTTTCCAAAAACTCTTTTCTTAGAGCCCATAATTAGGAAACCCTAATTTTCTTTCCAAAAACATGATTTTCAAACTTTGCCCCAAACCTAGGTTTCCAAAATCTCTTGTTTTCACATCCAAACTATACATGTTTCCAAAACCTCTTTTCTACGTCAAAACTATAATTTTCCAAATCTAGGGTTTCTAGAATCTCCTTTTCTAAATCCTTGCCAAATCTTATCTTCCCTTTAGGAAACCGAATCAAATCTCCCCGTTTAGGAAACTAGATCCCGTCCTTCATTTTTGGAAACAAAATCAAATCTTTTCTTTTAGAAACCAAATCCAATCCCTTCCAAATCCAAATCTTTCATAATTCAAATCCTTCCTAAACTTCCACTTTCCTAAACCTTAAGTTTCCAAAAACTTGAACATAAAAGTCTTTCCTAATTCAACCCTTTTCTAATTCTACCTTCTTTTCAAATCTTAACTTTTCAAACCTAAGTTTTCAAACTTTTCCTAAACTCAAACCTTTCCTAAATTCAAGATTTTCTAAAACTCTAAAACTTTCTAAATCCTAAACTTTCTAAATTTTGAATCTTTCCAAATTCAAAGTTTCCTAAATTCAAAACTTTCTTAAGTTCAATCTTTCTAAACTTCCAAACTTTCTAAATTCTAAACTTTCCAAAACTTCAACATCTTTCCAAATCTAAAACATTCCTAATTTAAGACTTTCTTAAGTTGAAACTTTCTTAATTCAAACATTTCCTAAATCGAAAACTTTCCTTTTTCAAAACCTTTCTAAATTCAAACTTTCCCACTTTCAAAACTTCCCTTTTTCGAAACATTCCAAAATTCAAAACTTTCTTAACTTGAAACTTTCTAAATTCTAAGTCTTTCCTAAACTAAACTTTTCCTAATTCAAAACATTTCTAAATTCAATATTTTCCCATTTCAAAACTTTCCAAAAATGAAACTTTCCAAAAATAACACTTTCCTAATTCAAAACTTTCCTAATCCAAATCTTTCCTAAATTCCAAGTTTCCAAATCTTTCCAAATCTTCCAAATCCAACATTCCAATTCAATCTTTCTTAATCTCAAGTCTTTCCTAGGTCTCCTATCTTTTCTAAGTCTAGGTTTCCTAAACCTCCATCTTTCCACAACCAAGTCTTTCCAAAATCAATCTTTCCAAAGCAAGTCCAATCTTCTCAATTTCAATTTCCAATCTCCTTTTCTAATCTCAAATCAAATCCAATTTTCAATTCAATCTCTTTCTTCTAATCCAATCTCTCTCTTCAAATCAATATCTTTTCAATCGGATTCCGGTCCGAACTACGACTGACCTGATTCCCCCAAAGGGATACGTAGGCAACCTTCATAGGTGCGGTCACAACACTTTTCAAACTTTCAATTCCACCCTCATGGGTGTGGTCTCCATATTTTCAAATCTCAAATTCCAATCTACTTTTAAAATTCCAATTTCAAAATTTTCAATTTCAAATTTCTACTTTCAATTTTCAAACTTTCCAATTTCAATTCCATCTCTTCAAGTCTATTTTCAAATTAAATCAATTTCAAATCAATCTCTTTCTAAATCTATTTTTCAATTCTCTTAACTTACACTTGCATATCATGCATCATGTTAGTTTCTTTTCAAGCAGTGTTTTTCTAAAGTGGGTAGGATTGAACGTATGTTAGTTAAAGACTCTCATAGGTGAATCTAGGGTAGAATGATATGTAGGTACCGAAAGGGCGGGGTAGGGTGATAGCTTAGTGCGTCTTCCCTACACGTAACCAACCTCCGAACCTAGATCACTGTTTTTGAGAGACCAAAAAGGAGTTATTTTTCAAAAAGGGCTAAATGTTTTCCAAAGGTTGCCAACAACCTGTTTTCTTAAAAACCCTCTCTTGAGGAGATATTTTCAAAATCGTTTTTCAAAAAAACCCTAAGTGTAGTCTTCAGATTATTCTTAGTTTTTAGGTGACCTAACTCACCTTAATCAAGTTAAGTGGCGACTCCGAATCTTTTTCCAAAAGCCCTTTATTTAAATCAAATTTTCAATTCAAACCTAGTTGCACTCATTCTTCTAGGAGGGTGAGTTCTAACGAGAGAGTACAACATTTTTTCCGCTTGTGTGAGTATTCCTCGAATGTGAAAAATCTGGGCGTGACAGGGGTTGCCCCTTTGTAAAACATGATTTCTTCCTCACGGTGCGTCATTGAACATCGTCAAGCATAAGCTAACACTGTGGAAATGTCCATGACATGGTCAACCCTTAAAGAAATCATCATGTGGCCAACTTAAATAAACAGCCAAGATTTAGAACTTTCTCTGTACTAGCCCGAAGGGGTTGTTTTTCCTTTTCTCTTCTTTTTTTTTTCATTGTTTGTGATGAAGTTGTAACAGCGTCTCATTGGCTTGTAATTGAGTATGGTTAGCCAAAAGCAATAAAAAGTAGATATTTTGTTTTTACCTATTTGGTGTATGCTGTATTTTGTGGCACAAGTGACGTGTGGGAGGCACTGGTGTGGCATGTGAAACAGAATCTTGGTTTGGAAGTTATACAATGTTTGGAACTATCAAAACTTAGGTCCTCCAAAGTAGGTCATCTCAGCCGTTACGGTACTGAAATAGGAAAAAAGGTCTAGAGGGTGCAAAACTTGACAAAAGGCACCGGCGAGACACGAGTGATGTGTGGAAGTTGATAGCACATGAAACGGGGTTCTGGTTTGGAAGTTATGTAAAGTTTGAGAATTTCGGTTCATAAGTTATGCAAGCTTTCGGGATTTCTAAACTTAGGTTCTTGGAGTTAGGCCAACTCGGCCATTGGGATACCAAATGGGGAAGAAAGTTTTAGAGAGTGTAAAACTTGATGGGAGGCACTGGTATGTCACGAGTGACATGTGAGAGTTGATGACACGTCAATCAGAGTCCCGATTCATAATTATACAAGCTTTCGAGATTTCAAAACTTAGGTTTTCAGAGTTAGGCCAATTTGGCCGTTGGAGTACTGAAATGGGGAAGAAGGTTCCAAGGAGCGCGAAACTTGACGGAAGGCACCAGTGTGTCACGAGTGACGTGTGGGGGTTGATATCACGTCAATCGAAATCCCAATTCATAAGTTATGCAAGTTAGTTCAACTAGTTCAGAAACAGAAAGATGATAGCCGATTTCTTGATATAAACGCTATTTGAAAAGGCATTGTCAAAAAAAAAATAATTGAAAAAGCATTATTTGTTAAACTAATTGAAAAAGCATCTATATACTGGTGTATTTTCATTTTTTCATTAGGCATATTATAAGAAATACAACCCATTAAGAACTATTTGGAAAAGCTTTTTTTTTTAAAAAACACCATTTGAAATAGCCCTCAACCTTGGATGTTGAATTAAGTTGAATCAGCACCCAGATTGGGAACTAACTTCAATTTTTCTCTTTGTCAGGAATATTACCCCTCTTTATCTACATATGCATATTTATATGAATATTCAACACGCTCTTCATCTTCATCGCTATCGTCCAATCTTATCATTATAATAAAAATCTTCATCCGTCATAATCTAATGTGTCATCACTATCATCCGTAAGATCTAAAATATCATCAATAAACCCACTATTTTTTTTTTATCTATTTCACATGTACTAGCATATAAATTAAACATTTTTCGCAAATTTAGATAGTGACCCATTACCATTCTCTCCTTAGCCTCTAACTCTCTGTGAGATGGTAGGTGAGACAAAGTCCTTAAGTTACATCATCTAATAGGTCTATGTAATAGTGCTTGTTGGGGTTAATATTATTTATTTATTTAAATATCCAAGAAAATAGACATTTAAATCAAAATGCAGTACATAAGTTATATCATGAATAAATTTAATTATCATAAACTATACGACATTTCAAAATATTACACTCAATTAACATAATTAAATACGTAATAGAGAAAACTTGAAAACTTTTCACTCACTTAATAGTTTTAAAGAGAGAATGTTTAACAAATTAAATAAGATAATCAAAATGTATCAATTTGCTAACATAATTCAGCACTTAACACAGAGAAAACACTAATTTCTCAATCAATTAACTAGTGTAACAAATTTATAGAGAAAAGCCATCAAAAATTTTCAACCAATTAACGGTGTTTCTGTGAAAAAACCAAAATTATCAAACAATTAGCATCTTTAACAGATTAACAGAAAAAATTCATAAATTTTCAATTAATGAATGTATAAATAAATAAATTGAGGAAAACCCCAAGTTTTTTTTTACTAAATTAACATGATTAATCACTTAGCAGAGAAAATTCCAAAACTTTCCACTTAATCAACAATTGCTAAGAAAACCCTGATTTCTCAATCATTTTAACAATTTTAACTATTTAACGGTGAAAATCCTATTTTCTCAATAGATTAACTAAGAAATACACATATAATCATTAAAAGTAAATAAAACCCTATAAACCCCTTTAATAGAGAAACCATATCTCTATTAAACAGTAATCCATAATAGCTCTCTCAAAATGACGTACATAACATATAAGCACCTTTAACAAAGAAATCACAATAACCCATTAATAGATAAAACATCCGTTAAAAGATAAACACTAGATATATATTATAATATAACAAACAACCATAATATTCTCTCAAAATAACATACATAAACGATACAAGCCCCGTTAACAAAGAAAACCCTAATAATTCATTAAAAAATTTACCCAATTTGTTTTCTCCCAACATTTGTAGTAGATGATGGATGATGACTTACCTATAGTTCTAAGCTAATCTTCAATAAATAGCTTAATTGGCTCTTCTTAATAAGACAATCTTCCTTCTTCTCAGGCACTCAATCTCCACATTTTCCCTCAAGTTTCTCCCACTCTCTCTCCATTCATGACTTCTAATTTTTCGTTGTTGGGGAAGTGTGAAAGGCAATGTTGTCCTTTTAATTTCCTTGACCTCATCACTTGAAATTTCTATAGTCAAACAAGGTCAAATGAGGAGTAAAATGGTAAACAATAACTTTTTGTTAACACTATGTAGGGAGAAGTTTGATAGAAGAGGTCAATGTCAATTAAGAAACCTAAGGATAGTTCTACCATTCTTAGGTAACTTAGGAGAAGCAGGTGTAATTTACCCAGAACTAGTTTAATTTTTATTACTCTGAATAGATGATTGCTAAGGGGAAAAAAAGTAGAAAGATGTAAGAAAATTTTATTTTATGCCGAAAGATAATCAACTTTTTGAAAACAAATTTTCAAATGTATGGGATTTAAGCAGTTTCTTTTTTTATATAAAAAATCTTATCAAATGACAAGGACCAAATAAAAAAAAATTGCAGGCTGTTAGTCCAGGTGACAACCCAAGAGAGGAGGTGAATTGGGTTTAAACAATAATTCAACAAATAATTTTAGATTTAAAAATTTTAACTAAATACTCAAATAAATATTAAATAACCAATAATATGTCATAAATAAATGCAAGCAATTTAACCTATATCATAGTTCGACACCATGATTTATCATAGTTCGACTTTAACTCTAAAGTCTACGTCCACTCCCCAAGGCTTTTTTCTTGAAAATTTTCTCAACTATATCCAAACCAGAGATACAACCATTAGCCTTTTAACCGAGTTGTTAGTCCTGCTTTACAACTAGTTTTTTCACAGATACTAGTCACACCCCTCCAACTAGTCTTTACACAGGTGCTAGTCACACTCAACTAAGTGATCCCTCACTACAATTAGTTTTTATACATATATTAGTCACACTCAACCCCTAGTTATTTTTCCTAGCTAGTCTCTCCCTCACAAGAAAAAAGAATAAGAGTACAATCACTATTGCTTATAAATAAATTCTCTCAAATAATAGATATACCAATAAAGTTCTCAAAATATTACAAGATAAAAGACAATTAAGCTCTCAAAGACTATGTAGAATGAATAAAACTTTGATGTACAAACTCTTATTGTTCTTGTTCTTCTCTTTTGTTCCTCAAATATATCTCTATTTATAGATAAAGATAGGAGAATAGTTTATAACTTCAAATGAGTTTATAGCCATTGGAGAGTATTGAAGACATTTCTTCCCGTTGAGCTACTTACTACTAGATAGGTTTTTGAATTTCTAATCAAGTGCCTTCATTTTCATCTCGATTTTCTCCATGGTAATGTTCGAATTTAAAAATGGCTATATGAAAAATGTTGTAGACATGGAAGTCAGATTTTAGAACCTCAAAAATCAAGTTGATCCAATGGTTAAATCAAAAGTTATAATCAAATTACTCAAGTTGTCTCCCAGCTGGCATATTTGAATTTCTGCATAGCTATGTCAACTTGCATTAGCTTTTTCATATAAAAAATGTTTGATTTTAAAAATCTCTATAAGATATGAAATATATATATATATGGACTTTATCTTTCCACATCCTCAAGAATCAAAACATTTGAAGATTAGAGTCAAAAGATATGAGTGACATACTCAGACTGTCTCCCAGCTATTACCTTTGAATTTTTGCTGCACTAAGTCTTCTTTCACCTTATGGTTCACCAAGATAACATTTGAACTTGAAAATTCATATGAGATGTCAAATGTATATATGGATATTAGCTTTTCATAACTTTAAGAATCAAATCATTTAGACTTCTGGATCAAAATATATGGTCAAATAATCATGACTGTCTCCAAGCTTCCATATTTATAATTTCAAATCTAATAAGTCACATTCCAGTTCATTTTTGTTCAAGAAAACATCCATTTCTTGAAAACTTTATAAAACACCTTAATTTGAAATTTGAGTCTTCTTTCTAATGCCATAAGAATCAGATCAATCCAACGGTTAGATCAAAAGATATAGGCAGAATACTATAGTTGTATCATAGGATATAGTTTCATCAAATTTTCAACCTTAGAAGAAAATTATGTCCTTTAATTTTCTTCTTTGAATTAAGTTTCCTTAAAACATGATTCTCAATGATATACATATTACTTTTCAAGTCTTTATCTCTCTTTCAAGTGCTTCATAATCCTGCAAAACTTTATTACACCAACTAGACTAAGGATTAAAAGCATTGAATATATTTAATAAAGAAAAACAATTGCTATTAGACAAGAAGCAACTTTATTTCCTTATACCTTAGAAATGCAGAGCTCTGCACTAAGTGGCAGGTGGGCATGAGAGTCTGCGCCATGTAAGCGCCACGGGTAAGCTAGTCATGTACTTTATGTGGGTCCCCCATAAGACTTAACTAAGTCAAAGGTCGATTACTAGCCCCCATAAAGCTAATAATCTCCCGCCAGCAACAACCTTAGGACTAGAACCCGTGACCTCGCTCTGATACCAGGTTTAGGATCAAGTGTTTATCATTGCACCAAAAGCAATTATTGTTAGCCAAGACGCAACTTTATTTTCTTATACCTTAGCAGCACAGAACCCTGTACTAAGTGGCAGTTGGGCATGAGGGTCTGCGCCATGGGTTAACCAATCACGTACTCTATATGGGTCCCTCATAAGATCCAACCGAGTCAAAGTCAATTGTTAGCCCCCATAAAGCCAACACAGGACATGTATTCCAATGTTTTAAATTTTAAAAATAATTTTTTTAGCAACTAAAATGGTTTGAGTCATTATATTATCTAACTAATTAAGCCTATTTTCACACCATGTTATTTTTTTTATACTTATCGTTATTTCCATTATAAATACATATTTAGGTTATCTCATTTTAGTCAATGTGTTTTGAAAATCAAATCAGGCCAGCCAACTCAACTGGTTCAATAGTGAACTAGGTCAAGAAATGGTCAAATACACCCCAAATCTCGTTATAGGGAAACATGCTATCTTAGCGAAATCGTTTGAATGGGAGGGTGAGTTGATGAATTGGTTGAACTAGACTCGGTTTTATGTAATTGACTGGATTTTAGCACCTCTACATATTTGTTTTTTTTTTAATAAGGCTCTAATATTATAAGTTGCGTCGTCCTCCATTTGAAATTTGATTCTTTGCAATCCAACCATTCCATCTAAGTATGTCCTTAGGCCAAATACTATGTCTTTTTCTCTCTCTATCACCAACGACAAGTCAACGACCAGATCCTAACAGATTTGTGATTCTCTCTCTCTATGTGAGACACAGGTGACTGCACGTGAGCAAGAACGGTATATTTGATAGGTTATGGTAGTTACAAGCTAACTCCAGTATTACGTGCTGCAATTTCACATTTCTTGAAAAAAGAGAAGAGAAATGCTATATATTTAGCCATTTATATCTACTTGATACAATGTATTTTAAAAATGTGTGGGTCAAGACCGCGAGTAATAGTATATCATGTGTATCTTAGATCATGACTATAAGTACCCCATTTTTACCCGCTCGGTAATTTCCAGTCTTTCCAGACTTGTATTCAAGTTAATATGGATATATTCCAATTTAAATCAATTTTTCAAATCTAATCCCGTCAATTAATCGCTTCGCGGGCCCATTGGGCTCAAATAGAGGCAAAATGATCAAAATGCCCTTGGGGGCATTGTTTGATCCAATTCTAGTGGGCACGTCTTCTCGAAAATGGTAAGTCCCCCTTTTCAAGTCCAATTCCAAATCCACTCCAGCACATCTTTTGAGATAGTTGATTCCTCAAGATTGTAAGTTCGTCATGTTCGACACGTTTCTGAGAGAACTCTTCGGAACGGTAAGTCCCTTCAAACCCGTCGACCGGGACGACACCCTGAGATGGTATAACGGTCCACCTTTGGCGCCTGCTGGCCCGCCAATGAAGAAATGTCCGTTTGGCACGCCTTTTGAGAAAGTTAATTTCTTAGGCGCTAAGTCCACCTAGCAGCTTCCTGAGATTTGGCAGTCTCTAAAATGATCGTGACCCATTAAAGTAACGAAAATACTTATAAACATCGCAACCGTCAGAGTGATGGAAACACTTGCAAACAGGTCAACATATGGAATTGTCAACAAACCCCTATGTCACGAGACTGCCGTCAGAATGATGGAAACACTCAAAACCCAGGTCAACACCAGTGCCTGCTAGCTCACTCCGGTGAAAAATGACCAAACTGCCCCTAGGCCATTTTCGGTATGTTTCTCGAGAAAGTACCTAAGTCCTCAGAACGGTAAGTCCATTGCAAAATGACCTTCTAGTCAATTTCGGGCCAATTCCGAGACATTCCGGTCAAGATGACCATTTTACCCCTAAGCATCCGAGCGTCCCAAGAACCACACCAGCTTTGGGTATCAAACCGGTAACCTCCTAGGGATGTTTCTGATAGTATCCCCGGCCTTTCGATACATTTCTAGGTCATTCCGAGTCAGTTCTGGCAAGCCTAGTGCAAAATGACCCTTTTGCCCCTAGTGACCCGTTTTCATTTTCTAACCACACCAGCTCTGGGTATCAAACCGGTAGCCTCCTGGAACATTCTAGCTAGTGCTTTCAAGCTTCCAGTTTTCTTCTGGGACATTCCGAGTACATCTCAGTAGCTTTTTGGCATGATTGACCGTTTTACCACTAATGGCCTAGTCAACCCTTCCAACACATCATGTCATCATTTTTCAAGTCTATTTCCCTCGAGACACTATTCTAAGGGCTCTTGTCCCTCTCCAACCCTCCGGGGCCATTCTCGGCCCCTTAAATCATTCCTGGACATTTCAGAGTCACTCCTAGTGAAGCTAAGCTAAAAATTGCATGATAGTTACTAGTACAGGCTCCCAAATCTTCTGAAGATACATTGCTTGCCGACCTTAAACTTTCCTAACTGGCTGGTGCCACTGCTCTAGGAGTGGCGCTAAAAGGAATTTTTGCCTAGCACCATTACAACAGGCGCTAGGTCAATCATCTCTCTATAAATACAAAGCCTTCTCCAACGTGAAAAGGGTCTGCAAACTCAGTCTAAAAACTCTCCTCTTCAATATACAGAGCTCGTAGTCTCCCCAAACCCTAGTCTTATTTAGGTTTTCCAAACCTTAGCCCCCATACACTAAACCATAGCATACATACACTCACATACACCCCTATACACTCTTATACTAGCCTCCATTGAAGACTTAAAGTGCTGCAACTCCGAAGCTCCAAAAGATCAAAGCAAGTTTTCGAAGACCGACGCAAAGCAAAGCAAAGATTGAAGTAAAGAAAGCAAGCGTAACAAAGCAAATAAAAGAAGATATAAGGTAGGCTCTCTATTTACGTTTACACAATTCTCCTCTCTCTCTTCTCTCTCTAAACCCACTTGGGTTTTCTTCTATTTTAACCCCTCATCTTCTACCCCCCCCTCCTTTCTTGCATGCTTGAAACAAGGGACTCCCTGGCTCATGTGTAGGATTAGGCTATTGAAAGTCACCGTGTTGGGAGCTTTCTCTTAATCTAACCAGATACCACGTGGATTCGGCCCCTTTGATTATGTGGTGAAATCTTTAACCTTGTATGTTCACGACCGCAACTTGCATTGTGCATATCATGATCATGTATCTCTCCGAAAATTATTTTCAAACTTGTTTTCAAAACTTGTATCAAAACCATTTTCAAAACTTGCATTAAAATTTTCTTTTTCAAAACTTATTTTCAAAATCACAATCCTAAGGTGATTCTAGCCTTTTCATGGTTAGGGTTGCTTTAGAAAAGTATTACATTTAAAGCGACCAATATGGTCCATATTTTCAAATCATTGTTGTTTTCAAAACTACAATCCTAGAATGGTTCTAACCTTTTTATGGTTAGAATCGTTTTAGAAAAGTGAAATATTTTAAAAGGCTTGCAAAAGTCCACATTCAAATCCTTTTCAAATCTCTTTTTTAAATTTACTTTCCAAAAACCTATTTTAAAAATCCTCTCCAAAATCTCTTTTTACATCTACTTTCTAAAATCTCTTCTCCAATATACTTTCTAAAAACTCTTTCCAATTTCCTTTCCAAAAAATTGCTTTCTAAATCTTCACTTTCCAAAAACTCTATTTTCAAAATTCACTTTCCAAAAACTCCTTTTCTTAGTTCTCTTTCAAAAATCTTCCTTTCCAAAAATTTGCTTTCTAAAAACTTTTTATCTTGGAGCCCAAGTCAAGCCCTAGAGTCAACGATTAGGAAACCCTAGTTTTCTTTCCTAAAACATTTTTATATCAAAATCATAAATTTCCAATCATAGACTTCCAAATCTAGGGTTTCTAAAACTTCACCTTCCAATTCCTTGCCAAATCCATGCTCCCCATTTAGAAAACTATAGCCAATCCTCCGTTTTCGAAAACAAAATCAAATCATCTCTTTCTTACAAACAAAATCCAATCTTTTGATTTAGGAAATAGCAATCCCAACTTTTCTTAATCCAAATCCTTCATAATTCCAACCTTTCCTAATTTCATACTTTTCCAAATCTTAACTTTCCAGATCTAAATTTTTCAATCTTTCTTAAACTCAAACATTTTCTAATTTCAAGAATTTCTAAAACTCAAACTTCGAATTTTTCTAAAATTCTAAACTTTCTAAATTTCAAAACTTTCTTAAGTCAAAACTTTCCAATAATCAATTCTTTCTTAAGTTAAAACTTTTCTAAATTCAAAACTTTCCAAATTCAAAACCTTTCCTATTTTAATCTTTCTTAAAACAAAACTTTTCAATTTCAAAACTTTCTAATTTTAATCCTTTCTTATTTCAAAACCTTTCCTATCGCGAAATTTTTCTAAAAAGAAAACTTTCCTAATTTGAAATCT
Organism: Euryodendron excelsum; assembly: GCA_033060915.1. Taxonomy (NCBI): domain Eukaryota; kingdom Viridiplantae; phylum Streptophyta; class Magnoliopsida; order Ericales; family Pentaphylacaceae; genus Euryodendron; species Euryodendron excelsum. The sequence goes on along the minus strand of CM065377.1, from coordinate 42,258,332 downwards.
TCCCTAAAATAAAATTTTCCAAAAACGGAACCTTCCTATTTTGAAACTTTCCTAATTTGAACTTTTCCTAAATCCAATCTTTACCTAATCTTTCAAGTCTAACATTCGAATCAAATCTTTTTTAATCTCATGTCCTTCCTAAATCCTATTTTTCTTAAGTCTAGATTTTCTAAACCTCAATCGTTCCAAAACAAGTCCAAATCCTTCTTCCAAGTTCTATATTTCCAAATCAAAGTCCAATCTTTTCAATGCCAAATTCTAATTTCAAATCTTCTATTCTAAATTCAAATCAAATCCTTTTTTGAATTAAAATTTCTTTTTCAAATCAAATTTTCTATTTTCAATCGGACTCTTATCCGAACTACGGCTTACCTAATTCCTTCAAAGGGATATGTAGGCAACCCTTACGGTTGCGGTCATAACCTTTTTCAAATCTCCAATTTCATAACGTTTTTCCAAATCTCCAATTCCAACACCTTTTTCAAACTTCCAATTTCATAACTTTTTTTAAACTTTCAATTCCAAAAATCTATTTTCAAGTCTCTAATTCCAATTTCTAAAATTTTTATTTCAAAATCAAATTTATCTTTTCAAATCAAATCTTTCTATTGCATTTGCATATCATGCATTATGTCTTTTTCTTTCTAAAAATTCTTTTCTAAAAGTGAATAGTTTTGGACATTTATTAATCGAAGACTCTAATGAGTCAATCTAGGGTGAATAGACATGTAGGTACTGCAAGAGCGGGGTAAGGTGATGGCTCAATACGTCTTCCCTACACATAACCGACCTCCAAACTTAGATCACTGTTTTCAAAGACCAAACAGAGTTATTTTGAAAAAGGACTTAAATATTTTCTAAAAGGTTGCCAAACAACCTCTTTTCTTAAAAACCCTCTCTTGAGAAAGTATTTTCAAAAACCCTAAGTGTAGTTTTCGGATTATGCTTAGTTTTAGGTGACCTAACTCACCTTAATCAAGTTAGGTGGAGACTCCGAATTGTTTTCCAAAAACCCTTTATTCAAACCAATTTTTAATTCAAACCTAATCGCACTCATTCTTCTAGGAGGATGAGTGCTAACGAGAGAGTATAGTATTTTTTCTGCTTGTGTGTGTATTCCTCGACTGTGAAAAATCTGGAGCGCGACAATGACACAATTTTTCTTGAGTTTGCTCTCTACTTTTTTGTCAATGTGACAGTGCATAATGTGCAGACCAAGAGGACTTGTATTTTGTTTTTTGCAATCTCTTGTAGTATCTTTGAAATCCTTATAAGAAAAGCAATCATTCACCGTGGGACATTAAGGCTTTGTTTGATACTTGTGGAAGGGAAAGGGAAAGAAAGGAAAAAGGAAGGAAAGAAAATAAGAAAGAGAAAAATAAGGATTAGTTACATGGACCCCCCTTAAATTATAACCGAGTAGCACTTAACCCCTTAAACTATAAAATGATACACTTACACCCCTTTAAGTATCAAAAACAAAGTCTAGACTAACACTGTTAACAAATAAAAGAAAAAGACATTTTAACCTTCTAGATAAAATGCTGATTTTTTTGGTTCTTAGTCAATAAATGCCAAGTGAGTAGACTACCCAACATCTCTTTTCCCCTTTTTCTTTTTTCTCCATTACTCACTTCTGAAGCCTACACCCATTATTCAACCAACCATGGCACCTATTAAATTTTTCATTACTGTGATCATGCCAATACACCATCATCTTTAACCTCACCGTTGCCATAAATCTTGTGCCCGCTGCAATATGACCAATAGCTAGCTGCAATCAAACCCACCCATTGTTCGGACTCCTCGATGGCCATCACCCAAGAACATTGACCGCCACCCATAATCGGGCCCCCAAGTTCGGCCTCCTCCCTCACCACCTCTTCGAAGCCCACTAACAATTCACCCTATAAGTGAATAGACTTACAAATGTATATATATATATATATGTAATAGATTATATTAACATCACGTAACAAACCATACATATAGATGTATATGAATACATGTATATTTGTTCAAATTATACATATATCTTTGCCTATAATTATATACACAATCTAATTGTGTATATGACAACTGGGTGGAATGTTCAGAGCCACATAGATTGGGGATTTTATTCATGATCGATTTCGATGGTAGAGGCCTCGATCAATGGTAATGTATTCGTTGTTGGTGACGTTGGGTGTAGTTAGCCGTTAATAGTGGCAGGGGTGGATGGCAATCTTTGATCTTGCAGTGGGTGGTGATCGGCGGCCATGGGGTGGTGTTCAAGTTGAACAAAGCAGATCTAGTTCGGGTGTGGAGGTGGGGGAAGAAATGGGAGGCAAATGGTGGAGAAGGGTACTCCTACATCGGTTTTTCCTAGAGAGAAAAGTGTATGAAAGTCATGATGATATATACATAGGTGTAGGCATTTTAGTTCTTCTTTATATAAGAATGGCATTTTGGAAATAAAATATGTTTTATTGATCAAGTGCAAGACACATGACTAAATTCCTTCATTTTTTACTAACAAAAGTCTAACGAAAGGGTAAATCTGGCATAAAGAACAAAAGTAAGGGGTGTAAGTGTATCATTTTATAGTTCAAGGGAGCTAAATGATACTCAATCATAGTTCAAGGTGTGTTGGCCCAAAAGGCAACCCAAGAAGGGGGGTGAATTAGATTTTTCAAAAATTAATACAATTAAGATAGATTAAAAACTTATTTAATCAATAGAACAGTGATTTCAGATATATGCAATGCAATATAATCAACAAAGAAATAAAAACAGAACAAGAGAAGACACACCAAGATTTATCGAGGTTCAACCACAATTCGTGGTCTACGTCCTCACCTCAAGACCCCCTTGAAGTCTTCTTCCACTATGCAATCTCTAATTACAAAGTAGCTGCTTATTTACCACACACTCAGCTCACTTTTACACAAGAATTTCTTCTCAAGTTCTTCTAGCTACCAAATGGTTTTGTCCAAGATTCTCTTTAACTTACAAAAGTTTTTTTTTTATAAGATAACTTTCAAACTCTCACTTACAAGTGCATGAAAGTTATACAACTGAAATACAAACTCTCTATTAAGAGTGGATAGGAAAATAATAGCTCACTTAATGCCAAAATAAAGACAAAATAAATGTTCAAATTTTTTCAGCTTGATCAGCCAGTGGATGATGTTTTTCTTATCTCTCTCTTTTATAAATGTAGCTGGAAGCTTGTATATAAACCCCTGTATTGATTTTGTCTGTTGGTGGTTGTTGGGGGTTCATTTAATGCAAGTCCAGTCCGTTATAACGTTAGAAAAACTAGCCATTAGTCCCCAGGTGTCTGACATTAGACTTCATGTGTCGACACATTTAGTGTGCGTTTTTCAGATGTTATCCACTGTCTTCATATGTCGACACATCAACTCTATGTGTCGACACTTGCTCGTGCTTTCTTCAAACTTTTGGCTTCTGTCTTCATGTGTTAACTCTTCAATTTAATGCGTCGACATATTATCCAGAAATCTTTATTCATCATTCCTTTGATCAAGTTCAGCTTCAACAATATTATAAGATCTTTAAGAAATGTCTTTTCTTTGGAGTATGATGATAGATCAAAGTCTTTAATCTATCAAAGTTATCCTCTATTCAATTTGGATTGAATTTATATTTTTGATAGTCATATCTTCTTTGTTGCCGATTGCTAGAACTTTATTCCATTAATGCTGAACTCTTCTTCTTGATTGCCGAGTTCTTTCCATCTGTTGCTAATGACTTTTTCATCCATGTAGAGCTTCATATTCATGGTGCCTCATTGCCGAGCTCTTCTTCTTGATTGCCGAGTTCTTTCCATCTGTTGCTAGTGACTTTTTCATCCATATAGAGCTTCATATTTATGATGCCTCATTGCCGAGCTCTTCTGCTTGATTGCCGAGTTATTTCTTTTTGCTACTAATCCTTCTTTATTCTTTAGGATTACTTCAATGAGTCTTTTATAAGCTTGATGAAGTCTACTCTTGAACATATATCATCTTCATTGACTTTTCACATCCCAGATAAAGTCTTCACTTGGATTCTTTATAAAGATTTTGCAATTATGATGAATTCTCTTTTCGAACATCCTCAATCTCTTCGAATTCAAGTCGACTTCATTGAGTCTATGCACACTTGATGAGATCTTCTTTTTGAACACATTCAATCTCTTCGAATGCAAATCATTTGATTGAAGTTGGAATGTCATTGCTTTGTTTGGTGCATTATATGACTTTTAGAATGCATTACTTGACTTGGCTTCATGTGCATCCACTTTGACAAGTAATAGACTTTATGTTAAAATTTTTAAGTTTAAATTATATTCTTTATTAATCTGCACTCTAAGTAAATGCATTAGTAAAATAACACAAATTTTAGTTATCATCAAAATCAACATGGGGATCAACCTTGATTCAACAATCTCTCTCTTTTTAATGATGACAAAACCTTTGCAAATGAAATTGATATAAGATTGAATGAAATGGACAAATCAGTTTACATACCGGTAGAGAACTCTCCCTTTGTTTTATAATTAGGCAACTAATGCTTAAGAGACAAAGTCTTTTAAAAAATAACTCTCAAGGAGTTTTTATCATGTTAATTTCAAAACAAATTGAGGGAAATAAAATTCTTTATCATGTTACTCCCCCTAAAAACATGTTCTATATTATGCAATATTCATCATTTCCATTCAACAATCATTTTACTTCAATTCTTCTCCCCTTTTTTATCAATTCATCAAAAAGAGAGAAAAAAAAAATGTATAGCAAAGACAGGTGCAATAGCAAAAAATCTTATAACAAGATAAATTGTATAATCAGGAAAGCAAGCAAGCAAGACATCAAATTTACAAAAGAAAAAAATCATATTCCATTAAAAAATGATGTCATTACAAAATATTGGACAATTAATGTCCACAAAATATATTTACGAAAAAGTTCCATATAAATGCAAAATGATGGGTTAAGAGAGAATGTAAGATGAATAAGGAAAGGATAAAGAAAGAGAGGTAGGGGTAGATAGGATAAGGAAAGGAGAAACTAGTGAGCGTCAGATTCGGTAACTGATTGTACTTTAAAAGTGCAATCTACATGCCTTAATTAGCTATTTGTTAGTTTGGTAATATGTTTAATTATGTTGTTTTAGTCCTAATTCGTTACTAACTTAGTTTTATGTATGTTTTCAGGAATTCGGGCTTAAAACGGATAAATTCACGCTAAAATGGATTAGGCATTTGAAGGGCGTTCGAACGGTATACAGAAGCGTTCGAACGGTACGTCGAACGGCATCATGTTAAGATCAGGTTCAAAGTGCGTTCGATAGATTCAGAGAGCAGGTTTTCCCGTTTAAAGAGCGTTCGAACGGTTGTTCGTGGCGTTCGAACTGTGGCCTAGGCGTTCGAATGGTGTTAAGCTTAAATGGAATGATTTCGATTGCAATTTAATCATAGGTTTCAAGAGGTTGTTGTCAACGTACAAGCTGCTGAAGCTATGATACAAACTGCTGAAGCACACAGAGCTGAAACTTTGGAAGCCCATATCTCGCGAACCAGAAAGGCTATTCAGGCCTACAATATGTCAATTTTGTATAACTTTTTGAGACCTACAACTTTCGTGAAGGGACCCAGCCCATCTGAGCATCTCAGTGGTAACCGTCCGTACGACTGACAATAGGATTTATATATTAACTCACTTTTAGTTGTGGATAGAGAAGTAGGTACTAGAATAGATTTGGGGTTTTTATGTTTTAGAGGCTAATATTAGGTTTTGACATTTTCTAGGGTTTTAGGAGTAGATTAGAGTTTTATTCATAATTTTCATTCAGTTTTCAATACCTATAATCAGATTATTCAGTCTTTCATTATATTTTCAATACAACGTTGCGTATCTAAGTTTATGATGAGTAGCTAGATTCCATCTTGGGATCAATTGTGAAGATCAATTGAATATCTTGGATGAACGAATGAGGTATGTTCTTGGTTTTAAAGTTAATCTTCTAGTTTTTCTCTCTTCATCTTCTTCGTTCTAGAAACCTTCGAAAACCTAGATGTTTGATTATGTTCGGTAACGCTTATGCGTGAATACCACACTCAGTATATACGCTGCCTTGTAACATTTATGCATTAGTTGGGTTCAGTATATGCGCTGCACGAATCAATGGTACTCATCCTTGATTCTAACAACCCGATTTATTCTAGAAGTTGAAGTTTTGAAGAACACTTGGTTTTATCGCTAAATCTTCCGAATCTGAGACTCATGACATAGTCAAAGGGTTTGAGTTATTAAATTATTTCCTTTGGAATTTCAAAAGATGCAATTGATTGGATCAATTGACCCAAAGACCTTTTCTTTATTTCTTAGTTTAAATTAGATAATAAATATTTCCTCAACCTACAATCAGTTTTTGTTTATTGGAGTGTTTTTCCTAAGATTTTTTATCCATGGTATGTTTTCCTATTTACGTACACCATCTTCCTTGTGGAATCGACCTTGTATTTACGAGAAATTATTACTACATCGCGGCCGTGCACTTGCGGTTAAGTATCACCCTTTTAGGGAGCGATCAGTAGCCAAAGAGTCTTCTTCTTCGTGGCCTTTCTCCTTTGTTTCAGACCCTTTTTCAGCATTTCCTTCCTCTTCTCTGACTTCTTCTCCTTCCTGTTCTTCATCCTTATTATCTTCATCTTCTTCATCAACTTCTTATTCTTCTTCTTCATCTTCTTCTTCTTCTAAGATTGTGCATTTGCCATTTCTCAACATTTGTACTTCCTTTTTGAGTTCTCTCACCTTCCTTTCGATGAACATCATCCTTGTAGCTGCAATAGCTGCCGTTTTATTCAATTTGTCCAAAGATTCTATTACGTGAGCCATAAAAGTGGTCAAATCTCCTGTACTTTCTTCAGATTCAGGATTCAAACCTCTTTTTGTGCTTCTCTACATGGAACTGCTCCCAGATGGAGCCTTTCCCTTTGAAGTACTGTCTCCTTCAGTTTTCTTTGGAGTCTACTTGTTATTCTTTAAAGTATACCCCATTCGCTTGAGTGTCTTTTTATTATACTCATTACTAATTGCCTTGAGGGTTCTCTTCTTTTCATTGTTCAAATTAATTTCGAAATGCTTAAAAACTTTAGTCAAGAAAATTCCATAAGGCAAACTAATTCTTGAAACTGTAGCCTTGTACATATGGTCCAAAATAAATAGAGACAAATCAATTTGAATCAGTCAAATATGCCCATAAGAAAAATAACTCATTCTCCAAAACGTACTCATACTTTCCAGTTTTATAAGTAAAAATAATGCAGGTAAAGTGATGGACTAGCCTCAATTCAAGAGGCAAATCAGTGGCAAGAGATTGTATACTTTTATCTACATCTCTTCCATATAGAGTTTTTAGTTGATCTTTTCTAGAGATATTATCTCTATAAACCTCCCCACCAAGTCTGATTCCAAGAATATATCTGATCATATCTCTATCCAAAGTAAAGGAAACGCCCTTAACATAATTTATGATGGATACCTATCTAAGATCCCTTTCGGCTTTAGCATAAAAATGAGCAACTAAGTCAGGGTATACTTTATCCTTGAATGTTATCACAGATTTCCAACCTAAGTTGTCCAATTTGGTACCCAATTCAAACTTGTAATGATCAAAGAATTTGTAATCCACCCATCTACCATTAAATACTTTTCTAAGAGAAAAGCTTGAATTGTATCTTTCTTGGGCTTTGTCCTCACTGAAATATAGTTCATTACGTTCTAGGACTGGTGAGGATGTCGATTCTCCAATCTTACTCTTCTTTCTTTTCCCTTTATCCTTCTTAGAATCCCCCTTTGAATTTCTCTTCTGTCCTTTCAAAATAGGGGTTGTAGCTACAACTAACGCTTTTGAGATCTTTTTCGGTTTTGAGATTTTGGGAGCCATTACGATAGTTTGAAGCTTTGAGAGACAAAGAAAAGGATTGTGAGAGCTTGGGAAGAGATTGGTTAGGGTTTATAACGAGATTGGAGTGAGGTTTTGTGATGGTTCGAAGGTGACGGTTGGGTTTGGTGCGAATAGAGGAGCGGGAGAGAAAGAGAGTGAGAGTGAGAGAGGGAAAGTTTGAATATTTGTAAAATGGGCTTCGTTAAAGTATATAGACCCGACTCATGTGTTGACACATGCGTGTCAACAAATCATTTTTGAATCAACTGTCGTGATGTGCCAACACATGAAAATAGTGTGTCAACACATGCAACCATACTGGGCAATGTAAAGTATAAGGAATTCAGAGAATGGCTTTTTTAAATTTGGAGGGAAAATATGTTTTAATATGATTATGTAATGAATTATGAACTCAAGAAATGTAATTCACACAAACGATAATCACATTTAAAACATAAATAACATAAATTTCACTCAAATTTAACAAGTATTAACACATAGGATCACTCATCCCCAATTCTCTTTTTATCATGCAAAATCGATCTTCACTCAATGGTTTAGTAAAGATATCGGCCAATTGCATAGTTATACTTACAAAGTCAAGTTCAACATTTCTTTTTTGTACATGATCTCGTATAAAGTGATATCTACATGATCTCCGAGAGTGTTGAATAGGATTTTTAGTCAAATTTATAGTACTAGTATTATCACATTTAATAGGAATATGATCAAATATAATATCATAATCTTCTAATTGTTGTTTGATCTACAATACTTGAGCATAACAACTACTAGCTGCTACATATTCAGCCTCAATTGTGGAGAGAGCAACTGAATTTTGTTTCTTACTATACCAAGACACAATTATGTTGCTTAGGAGTTGGCAAGATCCACTTGTGCTCTTCTTATCATCTCTACTCCCCGCATAATCAGTGTTAGTATAAGCAATTAAATTAAAACATGTACCCTTTGGATACCATAATCTAAGGTTAGGTTCGTGCTTAAGATAACGAAAGATTCTTTTCACAGCAATCACATGAGATTTTTTAAGATTTGATTGAAAACGAGCACATAAGCAAACACTAAATATTATATTTGGTCTACTAGCAGTTAGATATAATAAGGAGCCTATCATGCTTCTATAAAGTTTAGTATCTACTAATTTACCTTTCTCATCGCTATCTAATTTAGTTGTAGTACTCATTGGAGTACTTATAGGCTTTGCATCTTCTATGCCAAACTTCTTAATTAAGTCCTTGATGTACTTGGCATGGTTGATAAAGATGCCTTTTTTGGATTGCTTGATTTGAAGTCCGAGGAAGTAGTTAAGTTTGCCCATCATACTCATCTCGAATTCCTCCTGTATACACTTAGCAAATTCTTTGCAAAGCGACTCATTAATAGCACCAAATATAATATCATCTACATATATTTGTACTAAGAGCATGTCATTATTTTTTATCTTGATAAAAGGAGTAGTATCTATTTTTCCTCTTAAAAAAAATTTCAATAAAAAACTTGCTCAATTTTTCATACTAAGCCCTTGGGACTTGCTTCAAACCATATAAAGCTTTTGTTAATTTGAAAACATGGTTGGGAAACTTTAAATCTTCAAATCTGAGGGGTTGCTCAACATAAACTTCTTCGGTTATAAAATCATTTAGAAAAGCACTTTTAACATCCATTTGATATAGTTTAAAATCTTTAAAACATAAAAATGCAAGTAATAATCTAATGGCCTCTAATCTAGCTACCGGAGTATATGTTTCATCAAAATCAATGTCTTCCTCTTGGCTATACCCTTGAGCAACAAGTCTTGCCTTGTTTCTTACTACAACTATGGATTCATCTATTTTATTTCTAAACACCCATTGAGTTCTAATGACTAGATGATTATTAAGCCTTGGAATAAGGTGTCACACCTCATTCCTTTCAAATTGATTCAATTCCTCCTGCATAGCATTGATCCAAAACTCATCATTTTTAGCATCATTAAAACATTTAGGTTCTATTTGTGATAAAAATGCAAGATGATTGCATGTATTTCTAAGAGAGGATTGAGTTCTTACTCCTTGTGAAGGATCACTTAGGATCTGTTTCGTAGGATGGTTGTGCACAAACTTTCATTCCTTAGGTAGACCTTCATTGATTTCTTGTTGACTTGTAGAGGTTTCTTGTACTTCTCTTTCCTTTAGAGGTTCTTCATTTGAGTTTGGTTGAATATTCAGCTTTTTCATATTTTGCTCTACATCATTTATAACATTTTTTAAAAGAGAGTTGTATTTATCAAAAGTGACATAGACTAATTCTTCAACTACTAGAGTCCTCTTATTAAAGACTCTATAAGTCTTGCTATGTGTTGAATATCCAAGAAATACACCCTCATCAGATTTTGTATCAAACTTTCCGAGGTTGTCTTTATTGTTATTCAATATAAAGCATTTGCATCCAAAGGCTCTAAATTATAAGACATTGGGTTTCTTATCTTTCCAAAGCTCATAAGGAGGTTTATTCAAAAAATTTCTAAATAAAATTCGATTTAAAACATAACAAACTATGTTAACAACTTCAGCCCAAAAGTACTTTGGCAAACTATTTTCACAAAGCATGGTTCTATCCATTTCTTCCAAAACTCTATTTTTCCTCTCAACAACTTTGTTTTGTTGAAGTGTTCTAGGGGCTGAAAAGTTATGATCAAAACTGTTTTTATCGCAAAACATTTCAAAAGGTTTGCAATCAAATTCCCCTCCATAATCAATCCTAATAGAAGTAATTGAAAAACCTTTTCATTTTGAACCTTTCTACAAAATTTTGAGAAGAAATAATTGTCTCATCCTTTTAAGCTAGGAAGAATGTCCATGTAAATCTAGAATAGTCATCAACAATAACAAGTGGATATTGTTTCCCACCAAGACTTAAAGTCCTAGTTGGTCCAAATAAGTCCATATGTAATAGTTGTAGTGGTCTAGAAGTAGTGAGCATATTTATGGATTTGAAAGAAATTCGAGTTTGCTTACCCAATTGACAAACATCACAAACTCTATTTTTGTCAAACTTTATCTTTGGAAGTCCTTTGACCAAATCATTTTTAGAAACCTTTGAAAGAATGCTCATGCTAATATGACCAAGTCTTCTATGCCACAACCAACTTTCATTACTATTCATAGTGGCAAGGCATTCAACTTTGCAAGAAGATAAATCATTAAGATCGAAAATATATATGTTGCCTTGTTTATGCCCAGTGAAAATGGTCTTGTTACTATTGATGTCAATTACATCATATTTAGAGGATTCAAATATAACATTGCATCCTTTGTCACAAAGTTGATTAATGCTCAAAAGATTGTGTTTGAGTCCTTTAACAAGTAAATATTTTTGATAGAAATAGATGAATTCTTGCCAATATTACCTATTCTGATGATCTTCCCTTTACTATTGTCACCAAATGTGACAAGACCTCCATCTTTTGGTGAAAGAGATGTAAATTGTGCTTTATCTCCCGTCATATGAATTGAGCATCCACTATCCAAGTACTAATGGTCTTTCTTGAATTTATATTGAAGGCATACCTACAAAAGGAATTCATTTAACCTTAGGCATCCAATTTTTCTTTTTCATTAACACATCTAAAAAGAGTTGTTTCCCAATCTTTAATTTTATCATGCAAAATTTGATTTTTCTTTGAAGAATCCTTTGGAAAAGAGTTTTTCTTAATCTTATTATTCAAAGCACAAACTTCATTTTTCAAGATTTCATTTTTTTTTGTAAATCCTCATTCTCCTTAGTAAGAGTAGAGACTATCTTTTTAATAAGTCCATTTTTTATTCTCATTTTTCTGAATTCACAAAGTAAATCATCAAATGCATCTTGTAATTCGTTGGAAGTAAATTGGGAAAAGTCTGATACCTTACTGTCTTCCTCATTTGCCATGAGACAGAGGTTAGCCACCTCTTGAGGTTCGGCTTCTTCTTCGGAGCTCGATTCTTTATCATCACTCTATGTCATGGCTGTCATTGCCTTCTTCCCTTGGTATTTCTCTCCTTTCTTTTTGAGCAATGGGCACTCAGCCTTTATATGACCAGGCTTCTTGTATTCATAGCATATGATAGTGGATTCTTTACTAAAATCTCCTTTGGCTTCATGTTTCTTTCCACCTTTCTATTTCTTCTTCATGAATCTTCTAAATTTTCAAGTGATGAGAGCAATTTCATCCTCATCCTCATCACTTATTGATTCATCATCTTGGCTAGTAGATTTGAATGCAACTGAATTTTTCTTCTTCTCTTCATCTTATTTGACATGTTGCTTTTGAGTGAGCTCATGAGTCATGAGAGAGCCCAAGAGTTCTTCAAGAGACAATGTGTTGAGGTCCTTTGCTTCTTGAATTGCAGTGACCTTAGCTTCCCAGGCTTTCGACAATGACCTTAGAATCTTCCTCACCTACTCATTGTTAGGATACACATTTCCAAGAGATTTCAAGCCATTAATAATATTGATAAATCTTGTGAACATTTCGATAATAGACTCATCAGGTTTCATTTTAAACAATTCATAACTATGTACCAAAATATTGATTTTAGATTCTTTAACTTGATTGGTACATTCATGTGTTACCGCTAATTTATCTCATATTTCTTTAGCTGATTCATAAGTAGAAATGTGATTGAATTCATTAGGATCAAGTGCATAATATAGAATATTCATGGCTTTGGCATTAGATTGCAACATTTTTAAATCATCATCATCCTATTCGGATTCAGGTTTAGGGACATCAATTCTTTCTACTTTTGTTGTTAAAGTTTTGGGACCATTTACCATAATTCTCCATAATTTATAATCTACCAATTGAATATAGATTCTCATTCTATTCTTCCAATAGTTGTAATCGGTGCCATTAAACATAGGTGGTCTGTTTGTGGATTGACTCTTACCTAGAAAGCTTCTAAAATTGGTTGTCATGGATCTATTCCTAGGATGTTAAGCCTAAAACAAGAATACAAGCTTTGATACCAATTATTGGCCCAAAAGGCAACCCAAAAGGGGGGGTGAATTGAGTTTTTTGAAAATTAATACAATTAAGATAGATTAAAAACTTATTTAATCAATAGAACAGTGATTTCAGATATATACAATTCAATATAATCAACAAAGAAATTAAAACAGAGCAAGAGAAGAAACACCAAGATTTACCGAGGTTCAACCACAATTCGTGGTCTACGTCCTCACCCCAAAACTCTCCCGAAGTCTTCTTCCATTATGCAATCTCCAATTACAAAGTAGGTGCTGATTTACCAGGTGCTCAGCTCACTTTTACACAAAAATTTCTTCTTAAGTTCTTCTAGCCATCAAGTGATTTTGTCCAAGATCCACTTCAATTTACAAGAGTTTTTATTTTACAAGAGAACTCTCAAACTCTTACTTACAAGTGTATGAAAGTTATACAACCGAAATACAAACTCTCTATCAAGAGTGGATAGGAAAATAATAGCTCACTTAATGCCAAAATGAAGACAAAATAAATGTTCAGATTTTTCTTAGCTTGATCAGTCAGTGGACGATATTTTTCTTGTCTCTCTTTTTTATAAATGCAGTTGGAAGCTTGTATATAAACCCCTGTATTGATTTGGTCAGTTGATGGTTGTTGGGGGTTCATTTAATACAAGTTTAGTCCATTATAACATTAAAACAACTAGTCGTTAGTCCCCAAGCGTCGACACTGGACTTCATGTGTCGACACATCCAGCCAGCATTTCCAGATATTATCCACTGTCTCCGTGTGTCAACACATCAACTCCATGTGTCGACACTTGATCATGCTATCTTCAAACTTTTGGCATCTGTCCTCATGTGTCGACTCTTCATTTTATGTGTCGACACATTACCCAGAAATCTTTATTCATCATTTCTTTGATCAAGTTCAGCTTCAACAATACTATAAGATCTTTAAGAAATGTCTTTTCTTTGGAGTATGATGATTGATCAAAGTCTTCAATCTATCAAAGTTGTTCTCTATTCAATTTGGATTGAATTTATATTTTTGATAGTCATATCTTCTTTATTGCTGAGTTACTAGAACTTTATTCCATTAATGCCGAGCTCTTCTTCTTGATTGTTGAGTTCTTTTCATCTGCTGCTAGTGACTTTTTCATCCATGTAGAGCTTCATATTCATGATGCCTCATTGCCAAACTCTTCTTTTTTATTGCCGAGTTATTTCCATCTGCTGCTAGTGACTTTTTCATCCATATAGAGCTTCATATTTATGATGCCTCATTGCCGAGCTCTTCTGCTTGATTGCCGAGTTATTTCTTTTTGCTACTAATCCTTCTTTATTCTTTAGGATCACTTTAATGAGTCTTTTATAAGCTTGATGAAGTCTACTCTTGAATATATATCATCTTCATTGACTTTTTACATTCCAGACAAAGTCTTTACTTCGATTCTTTATAAAGATTTTGCAATTATAATGAATTCTCTTTTCGAACACTCTCAATCTCTTCAAATTTAAGTCAACTTCATTGAATCTATGTACATTTGATGAGATCTTCTTTTTGAATACCTTCAATCTCTTCGAATGCAAATCATTTGATTGAAGTTGGAATGTCATTGCTCTGTTTGGTGTATTATATGACTTTTAGAGTGCATTACTTGACTTGATTTAATGTGCATCCACTTTGACATGTATTAGATTTTAAGTTAAAATTTTTAAGTTTAAATTATATTCTTTATTAATCTGCACACTAAATAAATGCATTAGTAAAATAACACAATGTTTAGTTATCATTAAAATCAATATGGGAATCAACCTTGAGTCAATAATGGGGTCCGTGTAATTAACCTGAAAAATAAAAAGAAAATGATTTTCTTTCTTTAGTTTGATTTGCAAATTAAATGAGAAAGTGAAAGGAAAATAACTTTTCCTTGTTTGAAAAGAGAAAGAAAAATAATAGGATACCTATTAAAAATGAAAGAGGAAGGAAAATAAAGAAAAAACAAAAAGACAAAAAGCTTTCTCTTCCTTTTTATATTTTGTCCTGAGAGAATTTTTCATTCTCTTTATTTTGTTCCCTCAAGTATCAAACAAAATGTAAATTTGCAATAATTTTTTGTCTACCAATCACCACCAAGTCTTTTGTCTTTAATATGCAACAAATGGCTTAGATCTCATGCCAGTGGACTTTAATTTATGGTCCTAGCAATGACATAAGGAGATGCTAACTAGTTAGATATAACGAATAATATTATCTTATTTAAATTCATGATTTTACTTAACGTTCAAAGGAACCAATAAAATGAGATCGTGAGTTTAAATTAGATAATAATATTATTTTTTAAATTTTATTTATTAACATGTGATGTATTAAAATAAATAATTTAAAAAATTATAGACGTTAAAGTCGAGAGGATCAATCCCTTATACCCTTCCAATATTTTATTTTCAAATTCACTTTTGAGTTAGTAATCTGAAAAAATTCGCTTTTGAGGTTTAAACCCTAACAAAATCGATTGGGTCGGGTCTACACCCTCTTCAAGGGCCAAGTCACCGACCTAATCTAGGCCGCCCACTTCTCTGTCCCCTTCCTAAACTGCCCTGCCGCGGAATTGCGTCTTCTCAAAATCGACTCTCTCTCTCTCTCTCTCTCTCTCTCTCTCTCTCGGCAGTCAGCTGACTCGGCACAGTCAATCTTTGGGGTGGAGTTTATTCGGGATTGGTGAACGATGTGAGTATTTGTTTCTTCTTGATGAGTTCAGTTGAAGTTCCTTTTCTTGAAGATTCGAAGCTATGTTTAGAATTTTGAAATTCAAATGCCTATTTTTTGTACGAAGGTCTCGAATATGTGTGAAGAGTTTGCCCAAGTACATAGCTGAGGATCGCCTCAGAGAATTCTTTTCTCAGAAAGGAGAAGTAACCGATGCCAAGCTCATGCGAACCAAGTACTTTTATCAAACCGTTATTGTCTATTTTATTTAATGTACTATAAAATCTGCTAAATTTGTCCTTTTCTTTCTCAGAGATGGTAAGAGCAGGCAGTTTGGCTTTGTCGGTTATCGGACCGAGCGAGAAGCTGAAGAAGCTCTCAAGTACTTCAACAACTCTTACATGGATACTTGCAGAATTACTTGTGAGGTGTGTCTGTACTCAATTTAGTTCTCAGTCTTGTATGAACCCAGAAGTTTTAATGACAATTCTGCTACTTTCCTCTAGCAACTTATATAGCTGAGAAGAAAAAAGGAAAAATTTTGCTACTTTCTTGGACCAGCTGTTAGCTTATTGTTACTCACTGTCCCCAAAGAGGAAGAGCAGGGTTAAAGTCCCAATGGGGATGCTGTGCTACTTTGACTTCTAAAATCGGTGGGACCACTTGAGAAACAAGGATGAAAATAGACCATATAGTTGAATACCCACAAGTGCGATAATTCCTAAAGGAAATGGCTTATGGGTCACATTTTGAAGGAAATTAGTTTTTAGCAGCTTCCTGTTTCTAGTATATTGGATGCTTGATCGACAAGGGATGGACATACCAAAGTTTTACAGTGCTTGTTATATATAAGTTGAATGCTTGAAAGCACATTAAGTCATGCAGATGAACACACTGGCATGCAGGAAATGGTGATTTTGGCATGCAATATGAGAACTAATGCACCCTAATTGCTTGCTTCTTTTGATTAAGTCTGCAAAAGCTTGTTGATGCCTATCTAGATAAAATGATTTCATTTTGAAGCATGAGAACTAGCAATGTCCGTTTGCTTATTTTGAACATGATTTTATTCCAGATCTCGTTTCACTTAAGATGATGGTTCTAACATAATATGTTGGAAGTAATCCTGATTTTCTGATCACCAGATTGCTCGTAAAGTTGGGGATCCGACTATTCCTAGTCCATGGAGTCGGTATTCATTGAAGAAACAAGAGAAATTGAATGAAGGGAAAAAGAAAGTTGACCCCAAAAGTTTGGGCCTTACAAGTTCTAAGGGAGAAAAAAAGAGTAGTAAAAGGGACAGTGGGAATGATGACCCTCAGCTTCAGGAGTTCCTTCAGGTCATGCAGCCCCGGGTAAAGTCAAAATTGTGGGCAAATGATACATTGACAGCTCCCATTCATGAACAAAATGGAAAAGCCGGTGACAATAACACTCAAACAAAAGTGGTACATAAAGAGAAATTGGCTCCAGTGCTGGCTGAGCTAGATGAAACTGAGAAAAGCGAAAATGGGTCATTGGACAGTCTGGCGGCTGAAAAATCGAACGTTATGGCTCCTGCTGATGTTATCTCAGATATGGATTACTTCAAAAGTAGAGTGAAGAAAGAGTGGTCAGATTCAGAAAGTAGTTTGGAAGAGGATGAAAATGACAACAGCAATGAAGATGGTGGGGGCAACAATTCTATGAAGAAAGGTAACGAGGGCCGAGATGTTCAGATAGTCGATCCTTACGTACAGTATGATGCCTTTAAAAGAGAGGCTTCTGAACTGGAGGTTGAAGAGGGCTCTTCAGAAGACCCTGAGCATGACATGATTGGTTCAGATGATCCATTGTTGAGTTTGAAAGATGATAAAAAAGAAGTTCTAGAGACTGGTCGTCTTTTTGTCCGCAATCTGCCATATACTGCCACGTATGCTTCTATGCTTCTCATTTTGTAGTGTATTGTGTAGCGTGATTGATTTAAGGTGCTGGTACTATTGCTCATTGTTTGTTCTTATTTGCATTCCCTGTGAAAATTTTTGTTTTTCGAAATTTTCTGATACTTTGGTGTTTTTTTTATGAAATTCAGTGAGGATGAGCTGGAAGAACATTTTAGCATATTCGGCAATGTTTCGCAGGTCCATCTTGTTGTTGATAAAGATACAAAACGGTCCAAAGGAATTGCTTATGTTGCTTACACACTTCCAGAATCTGCAGCTAGGTACTTGCTTATAAGCTTAAGCTTTAAGACTTGTACCGTGTAACCTCCTCCCACTTCAGGCCTAAAAAGTTTCCTTTGAGATGCAATTTATATGGATATAATTACCCTTCATGCCTTAGATTTTGAGGCTTGCATGATGTGGGTTCCTCACCTTGTTTTTAATTATGAGGTTTACTATTTTTATTGACCTTTTAGTCTTGCCAAAACACTGGTTCATGGATAAAAGAATACTATGACCATTAATAATTAACAAGAACTATGTTGCGTCTTTCCTTACATTGTTGTTGATTGTAAAGGTTGTTTGGTGTTGAAGGGTAGAATACGAGGCTTCTAAGTTGTTATCTATGTTGTTATTTCATGAAGTCTTTGGAGTTCGGGCCTCCTAATATGCTGTGCAAGTATCTCCAGGTCTTGGTGATTTGCTGACATATTTTCTTTGGGTGAAAATTCTGTAAGGTTCAGCAAAAAAGTTTGGGTATACAGATGTCATTCAGGTTGCAACATGTCATGCACCCATGAGTCAATTGGTCGAGGCATAAGTATCCAAAAGTACAAATCTAAAGGAACTTCTAGAATAAAAAACCAATGCAAGCTTTTGATTTTGAAATCGATAGGTTTTTCTTATTTGAACAAAATTTTAGTAAAGGACACATTAGAGTTTCCCCATTGCCTCATCATTTTAATCAAAATCGAGATTTCTTTTGATATTTCAATTTATATAAATGCCCTGTAGTGGCGTGATGGATGCCTTGGATTGTGTGCCCATGCCCAGCCCTCATCTACAAACCAAGAGTTTGTGGATCCTTTTGAATTTAAATCCTGTCTTCTTCTTCTTCTTCTTCTTGTTTTTCGGTACTGTTCTGTTTTAAGAAGCATTAGTGTGTGGTTTCTTATTCAGAGCATTAGAAGAGTTGGACAATTCAATTTTTCAAGGAAGATTATTGCACATTATGCCAGCAAAGCAAAAAATTCAGTCGGAGAAACAAGAGTAAGTAGCATTATGATATTTTGCTCTTTTTTGATTTTTAATTTTCATGGTTCATGACTGTGCAGTTTCATTTTCAATTAAATGAGATGCTGATATTTGACTTCCACTCACTCTATAGGAGCAATGCTTCTGCAAATGAATCTTCAAAAACATTAAAGCAACGGAGGGAGGATGAGAGGAAGGCATCTGAAGCCAGTGGAAATATAAGAGCTTGGAACAGTTTGTTCATGCGCCCTGATACCGTATGTTTCAAGTCAATTATAGTACCGAGTGACAATTTCCGTAAAAATATTGCTGCTCTTCCACTCTCAATAATAGAATAAAATTGAAGGATGTTGCTGAGTACAATTGTTGATTTCAAAGTGGCACTTATATCTTTCCTGCTTTGTCACAGTAATTTGGACTTGTAACAAAATACGAATTTTAAAGCCCTGATTTGTGGACTAGAGCCTCTGTTTGCAGTTATTCTTTAAGTTCCATTCTAGGATGTGGAGGTTTGGTGACACAACATTTTCATCTTTACTAGCTGCTTAAGATAATTTTTTTCAAGTGTGATATGTGCTAGGGTCTATATGAAATTTGGCGGATGTGATATCATCCAAGATGATGGATTTTATAATCTAACCATCAGAAAGCCTAAGCAAGAAGAGTTAAACAGGAAAAAAAAGACTATTTTGAAAGATTTTATAGTCATCTGGTGTTTTAGGAATATGAATTGAAAAGGTAGTAGGTAAGTAGAACAACTTTCAGTATTTGTAAAAGAAAGAATGAAAAGGAGTTGAATGACATACATTTAGTGGAGGAAGAACAGCTGAGATGTGTAATCCTGTAAGTGAGATAATTAAGAAAGGAGTTGGTGTCAATTCAGAATGGCGTGATTTGTTGCTTTCTTCATGTAATGAAAAATAGGGATGAGAGGTGGAGATTGAAAGGCAAAGTGAATGGAGCTATGCTATGTGGGAGTGTGGGCTGAAGTTTGCAGAAATAATAGCTGACAATTAGTCACAGGGATACAACTGTATGAAGGTGGTTGAATTGGTTGTCTGCAACCATTGTCTAAACCGGTTTTATTGATGGCGAAGGATTGATATAATGGTCCTAAAAGAAAAAGCATAACATGTGTCCTTGGCAACAATGCAATCATTTACTCCCATTACCGAAAAAGTGAGAAACTACCTTCTAATGGGTACTCCTGCAAGGTGATGTCCTGCTTCTATTTGAGGTAAACAAAAGTGTACATGTTTTATGTTTTGAAGTCATTGTTAGGGATGTTTTGACAGATATTGTCAATAGGTTTGCTGCATGCTAGAGGGAAAATGAAAGAAATTTTGTTTGTAAAGAGTGAATTAGTTCTCTAATGTGCATTGCACTTGGTTTGATGGTATAAGCACAGACTACCACGAGAATATGCACGAATCGGATTTTTTGAGGAACGTAGCATGAGAATGTGCAGTTGACTATTTGAGTATGTAAGTAGCCATTTTGCACATAACTCAAAGGTTGTATTTAGCCTCACCTCTCTGGACCCCTTTGGTTAATGAGATCAACACCAAGTAATGTCCTTTAATTGTAGTTCTGAAATAAGAGGAGAGATAAGATGAAAGATTGTTGGGAAGGAAACTTGGTTGATGTTTCGTATGAGAAGGTCAAATGTGATGAACTAGACCACTAATCTGCCTGTTTGCGGGAAGTTTGCCGATTGTTGGAAATGCGATTAATGTCTGCAGTCTGAACTTTGAATTTCAATGAAATTCTCCACTAACAAATATTAGCAGTGGATTGACAAGTGCAAAACCATTGAAATTTATATTAAAGACAGTCAAATAATGAAATCATTAAGAATCATCTAAACTCAATAACACTTTCCTCAATCAAGTCAATGCTAATCAGACCATGTAGAGTAATATGAAAAAAATGTCCAAACTAAGAAAATCTTGATTAGTAAGATGTGTGTTTCCTGAACAATTAATTATACCATGGACCTGATAATAAGGAGGAGGAAATTTGCTTGTATTTGGATTAGTGTCTGTTGTCTCTAAGTATGAGAAAAATCAAATGAAAGAAGAAAGCTACTTCAAACTGTACAATCAGTAGGCTAGAAAGAGCATAGGAGATGTAATGTAGGATATGTATAGGCCAATAACAAAAGGATGGGATAAAAGGAGATTGGAGGATTGCATTTAAATTGATAGAAGTACAATTAGTAGATCAATATCAAAAAGCCAGACAACAGACTTCTATAACGAAGACAAATGAAGGATTGTTATGGACGTTGAGAGATCTGTAGTGTCTACTTAGGTTGAACAAAAGAATGAGATAAAAGGAGAATCTAAAGTGCTACTGTTCTAGGTTCCTCGGTATTACGGTAGCCGCCCCCCAACCCAAGTTCCTTCACGCAACAAAAGTAAGAATGTCTAGCTCCGCATTTTAGTGAAATGTATAGTAGGAAAATGAAAATCAAAGGTTAAAAGTAGAGGCTATTACCTGGAGATCCTTGGAACTTATAAAAGTGGTTGAACTTGATTCTTTTATTTGACGACTAAGCTAGAATAGCAATTGCATATATTTATAGGCCAATATGGGCTAGCATGGTCATATAGTTGAAACGAACCTTAATTCTTTCTTACCCATATCGCTAATTTCCTTTTACATAAAAATGGTCCCCTCTTAATGTAGCTACTGAAGAATATCCACCGTTTGTTCGAACGGGTTCATGATCTAGAGTTAAACAAACCGAAGGGGCTGTTTGATATCCTCATAAAGTACTTACATCTGTGGTTGACAATGCACAAGAGGCTGATATAAAAAATTGTAAATTTACTTAAAAATAGTATCAATTATAAGTTAGCAAGATTTGAGTTATCATTGAATGTTTAATATGCTGAGTGAAAGGTTATTTTAGGTTTTAACAAGTAATTTTATCTTAAATTTAAAATTTTAAAATCCAGCAAGGTTTAATCAATAATAATTCAACATTAGAATTCTTCAGTGCTTAATGTTCAGTTTTATCCAACGGCATCTAAGGGGATAGAATAATCCACAAGCATTCAGAAGTCCCAAAATTCTGTTTTTGTTCAAAGTTGACTTTGTTTGTCAAATCTCAAGAATGGATGGCTAGCAGCCCCCTAAGCTAGCTGCTTCTCCTGTTGCTATAGATATTTGGCTTTTTCTTCCCCCCTAATAAAATAAAATCTGCATTGTTTTTTTATGATATTGAACTGCTAATGTAAAGAATCTATTTCTACAAATGGTCTGTTTGAATAATTTTAGAGGCCTCTCAAGTTTTTGCAATTAGAAAGCCATTATCTATGGACTATGGTTATGACTTGGAGATTCCTTTGTATTGTATAGAAGATCATCAGATTCTACCACACTAATCTCCACTTTCATGTTCTCATTTTATATTCCCTTCTTTTCATGTAGATAGTGGAAAATAAAAGAGAAAAGGAAA
Source organism: Euryodendron excelsum (assembly GCA_033060915.1). Classification (NCBI taxonomy): domain Eukaryota; kingdom Viridiplantae; phylum Streptophyta; class Magnoliopsida; order Ericales; family Pentaphylacaceae; genus Euryodendron; species Euryodendron excelsum. Next base: position 42,236,059 of record CM065377.1, on the reverse strand, counting down.
AAACTCCTCAAAGTATCCATCCCTTTAGAGGCTATGCTCTTTGACTTCATTTATTTACAATCTCCTGAATAGACATTGGTTTCAAGTAAGACATACTAAATTTCCTCAAGGATCCGGCACATATCTCAAATGTGAAGGGGCAATGAAGTGAGATACTAACTTTTAAGAAGGTGCCATGTACATGTATGCCATGTCCATCCAGGAGATGTGTTGAACATCAACACCCATCAAACACGCTTGAACACGTGTTGAACATGCATTCAAATGTGTGACAGTATTTTTTAATAATTTAGCAACCTGATATGCTTCAGATGAGTGTTTATTGCTTAAACACACTTGAAACAATTATAGGTCTTTGTAGAAGTTTGAAGAAAATAACTTGGGGGACAATTATTAAAATCAACATAGTTATAGGTCCTTTCTCATTCAGACTTTTTAATTTTGGGAAACCTAAAGCCTAAAACTTCTAATTTATTTGGGTTAGAGCTTTTAAAAATAGATATTGGCTGTAAAACAGATATAATCATATTTGTTCATACTTTTTTTCTAACATATAAAATGTTAAAATTGATTTCTTAGTATTCTGATAATATATATACATATATATTTGTAACATATTTAATATTTGTTGCCATGTTCCCCACTGTGTTCTTATCCTATTTTTTTTTAAATTTCCAATGTTGATGTGTCTGTGTCATGTCGTATCTTTGTCTTGCTTCCGTACTGCTTCTTATGTGGTAGTAATGCTTTTGTCTCTAGTTATTCGAGGAATTTTAAGTCAGGAATTGTGTGGGAGCCTCAGTTTATGAGTGCAGTTTTGGATTGGGAGTTGAAGGCTTGGATGAAATTATTTTCAGATTCTATATAAGGTGGAGATTAGTAGGGACTGATAATTTCCTTTTTTGGCTTCATGGGAAGATTTGTGAATCATCTCTTTCTTTTGCAGATTTTATAGGAGAACTTAGTTTCGTTGATAGTTTTTTTGCTTGACTTGGTATACGTCTAGTTTACAAAGGTTGTGCTCCTTTGGTGTCTTTACTGGATACTTTATTTAATTATAAAAAACATGAACCGCTAACTTTGTGGTGCTCATGGCTTGTGGATATATTGGAAGATCTAGGTCATACTTTAAATGATTGTAGAGTCTCGTCAGTTGCTTCATTTGAATAGCTAAATCATTGGAGAAAGAAATAAACGCGTGCGGGCACACACTTCCCTTACCCCTCAGTGGAACTTATTACTTGTTTTGGATCTGTATTATTTAATTTTGCATTGAAGTGGGTACAGGATAAATTCTTGTCTGATTATGTATTGGAGAGAAATCTTAGTAGGCCTGGTAACTTGAATATTGTGGTATGTTAGATCAATAACAGACACAAAATCAGTGACATGAGGACCATCTGATCTCTGATTGTAATTGCCTTGTTCATATACGTTCTCAATTTTCATGTGGGGTTGGTGGCTTGAAAAGGGAAAATAGGACCCTGATTCTGAAAAACCCTTTCAAGTTTAGCTTGGGCATATTGCTTTACTTGTTGATTTATTATCATAATTGTGTCAGAGATTCTTGACCTCGTGGAAGCATTGTTTGCTACTGTTGACTAACATTGCAAGCTAACTTAGAGGAAAAAATTATTAGCAATTCTGCTGGAGAGGGAAGGAAGATAGTTGCTAACTTGATACTTTATTGTGTGGTTTTCTTCATGGAGTCCACTGATATACCATTACAAAGATATCCAAACTGTGCTTCTTCAAATAATTATTAATATGCGTGGATGCCGGAGAGGGAAAAGCTGCACTAGTGTCTGTATAGATTACCTAGAGAAATAGGTAAAAGTATTGTAGCTGAATAGCTGCTTGTAATCACTGCTTGTTATTTTGTTGCATTTGCTCATTGTGGTCCTTTATAACTCTCTGTTTCTATTGCTTTTATTCGACCTGGATATGCAGATTTTGGTTTCACATTTTTGTTATGACAATACCCTCACGTGCCCTTCAAAATCTATTTAGTCTTTTTAGGTCTTTTTTTTGGTCTTGAACTGATTTCAATTAGATAACTATTTATTTGACTATGCATAATTGTTTCTAGGTATTTCTTCATGTCATGCTCTGAATTTTTATTTTTCTTTTTAATCTTATTTCTGGTTTTGTCTTTCATTTGTAAATAGGTTGTTGAAAACATTGCTAGAAAATTTGGTGTAAGTAAAAGTGATCTACTTGACCGAGAAGCTGATGATCTTGCTGTCCGTATTGCTTTGGGAGAAACTCAAGTAATTGCAGAGACAAAAAAGGCGCTTGTAAATGCAGGAATTAATATAGCCTTGTTAGAAGAATTTGCTAGTGGGAAAACTGATGGTGTGAAGAGAAGCAACCATGTTCTATTAGTGAAGAACTTGCCTTATGGTTCTTCCGAAGGTGAACTGGCTAAGATGTTTGGGAAATATGGGAGCTTGGACAAAATTATTCTCCCTGCAACAAAAACATTGGCTTTGGTACGCATTTTGCCTGTTGTGCTATCTTTCAGATTGTTATGAATTGAAAAGTGTAGACGCAACACTTAATGTTTAATTAGCTTTTCTTGTTAGTCCCTTTAATTTGTTTGATTTTCATTAAATTTCTAGCCTTTATATCTTCTGTTGGGAAACTAGTTTTATTCTCTAAATCCAGGCTACGTACATTCTCATCCATTTTGATGTATGTTATTCTTTGTCAGCACAATGTCACCCTTTGGAAACAGAAGTTCTTCATCACAATAATCCATGGGTTTCTGTATTTAGCTATTAATGGGGAAAAGAACAATGAGATCTTCTTCAAGTACGGACCAAGTCGGAGATAGTTTTGGTGGTTCTTTGTTACAAAAGTTGAAGGGCTACGAGTAATGACTGAGAGGGTATTTTGGAAACTGCATGACTGCAACATAAGCTAGATGTTTGTTTTGATGCTGACAAGGCGACAGGGAAAGGAAAAGAGAAATGAATCCACAAAAATTAGGTTGCAGAATTTAAAATAAAAAGTTACCATTATTAAAATAAAATTGGTGAAGAAGTAACTTGTGGTTTAGAAGAAACTAAATTTCTCAAATATGAAGAAACTAACTTATCACTATCGGCCGTTTTTCCACGTTACGTATCAGCTTTAGGTGAGATTTTTAAGTACTGTATCTGCCCAACTGGTTTTGGGAGTCTTAACATGTACATTTTCCCAGTCCTGTATGGTTGTTGCATAAGTTTATTCGTCACCTTATGTGCTTCGATGGGGCTCGGATATGTCAAAGCCGAACTTCTCACTAAGGGAGACCCATCCAAAGCTATATTATGGAAGATTAAAAAGTAACAAGTTACTTGGGCTTGTTTGGGCGATATGTGAGGGTTACTTGGGCTTTTTTGAATTCATCACACAATCAATGAGGAGGTAGACTGTTTAGTTGAAAAGAAGCTTTGAGTATGAATACTTTTTGACGTCGCCTCCATCCTCTTTAAGTGCTGTTTACAGATCCTTCTTCTTATTGATATTACTATTATTAGTATGTTTTGTTGGTCTTTTTTTTTTTTTTTTTTTCTATTGTCGTTGCTTGGTTCTCATGCAGCTTATCCTTTCTTTCCTCTTATCTTCTGTGCTTATTAGAAAATGTTTGGATGTTGGCTGTAGTTTAATAATGATGTTGGAATGGACTGTTTGTTTGGAACGAATAAACATTGAGACGGGAAATCATAGATTAAAAACTTAACGGCATTCTTGAGAAGTTGCAGGTATCAGCAAGTGCAAGTTTCATTTGTGATGATTTGGTCATGTGCCATGAATATTCAGGCAATAGGAAGTGATTTGGCCTAGGTTGCTAATGTTACAAGGTTAAAGATGAAAGCAAAAAAGACATGGGTTGAGTTATGAAGGAGAGGCAGATAGCCTTTATTCAATTGAAACGTGGTCTTAGGTGGTCCAAAATGGCAAAATGGAATTCAAGTTGCTGATTCCCCGTAGCTGGCATGAGGCCTTTGTTGAATCTTGTAGTGTAGAATTGGAGTTCTTCTTAATGGAGGTATTTTCTTCTTTTGGAAAAAATGGCATGAACTTGAACATGGTTTATTATTATTTTTTTGTTAGGATTAAGCCTAATAACAAACTTTGGCAGCACCAAAATTAGTTTTTTTTTTCTTTGATGGAACATTTTTCGTGATGCAGGACATGTACTTGAAAATGCTTCTTTACATGCTTTAATAACAAAATAATCTAGGAGAAGTGCAAAGTCATGCTGCTTACAATTGATTCTGTGATAAGTTTTGGACGTGGATAGTTTCTTCTTGTCCTCTTCCTCCTGTCACAGTCTTTTCTGTCGGTCTATGAAAGCTGATAGCTTTAGGGTTTTAAGAGGTTGTATAAAGATACCAGAGTTTGTAGATGGGAAGAGGCTGAAATTGTCTTAGTTTCTGAAAATTTTTGGTTGTTGGAACGCTGTACTTATAATTGCTGGGAAATCTGGATAGCAACAATGTTATGGTTTTGGGCTTGAATAGAAGGCCAAACGGTTAGGGAAATGGTTGGTGTCGATTAAGGGCTTGTTTGGTGATAAAGTATGGCTGGCTGGGGCTTCAAATATTTAACTATGAAAAGCAATGTAGTCATTTTTTGTGGAAGAGAAACAGGAGAAGGATAAAAGAAAAATCTAAAGGTACACCCTGCTAGACTCTTAATTCTACTAAGCCTCAAAGTAAACCTGAACCGTGCACAAAGTTCCCAAGTAGGCCCATGTTAATAGTCCTAATTTGACCTTAGTTCAATCAACATATGTTTCAAAACGAATATGGAAACCGTATAGCCATTTCAGCCTTACTTTTTTCCTTTGCATGCTTGTATCATTTCCCTAGTTCTATTTAGTTTATTAATTTTGTTATGCGGAAGTTCTCTCCTGTATCTTATTTGTATCGGAGATTGCTTGGAAGAGTCGGCCCATAGAAGTCAATATTGTTTGATTTCATCTGTTTGCAACTGTAATATTACTGAGAAAGGAGAAGTTACTATTAACTAGCAAGTTATATGCATAAAACTGCTATAGTCAATTATATTCAACTCAACTCAATAGTCTTTTCTCAGCTACTTGGGCATGTATCATGTTTTGCCTCTACTCAATCAAGGGTCATAATTTCAGTATAAGCACGTCTTTGTTTATTATCCCGACCAATGTTAATTTTGGTATCCCTTGTCTCCCAATAGTACCTTCATTCTGGACTGTCAAACCCTTCCTAATTGGTACATTTACCAGTACGTTGTACCTAACTAATCCATCTTAATTGTTTTTCTATCATTTTAACTTAATAGGTTCTACATCTACAATCTTACAAATTATTCATTGCTAATCCTATTTTTCCTAGTTTTGCTAGACATCTATTTCAGTATATTCATCTTGCCTAACTTTTTTTGGTTGAACATGTTTGTTGATTTCCCAACCTTCAGTGCCATAAAGAATTCTTCTTCTTCTTCTTCTTCTTCTTTATAAGTATAAAGCATAGTTAGTCTTATAGAAATTTTCATTTAATCTCATGGGTATGTGTTGATCACATAAGGCGCCTGAAGCACTCCTTCACTTAGTCCATCCTGCCTTACGTTTGTGAGTAACATCCACCAATTTCTCCCTCCATGTGTATTATCAAGCCAAGGTGTAAAAATTTTTCATGCTTTTGTATTTATTGACTTTAATTAATGCCAAAAGATACGGGCTTAAAGTGGATTCCTAATATAAACCTATGGTGATTAGGAATGACTAGTTTCTCTTTTGGCTGTTCTCAATATGGTCATAGCTCCATCATATTTCCTTTATTGTTTCATTATATCTAGTTGCGATGCTTCTATTTTCCAAAGCCCAGTATATTATATCTCTAGGAACCCTATCATAGGCTTTCTCCAAGTCTATAAAAACAATATGAAGCTCTTTCTTTTTTCTCTATACCTTTTCATTAGCCTTCTTAATAAATAGTTTTCATTTTTGACCTCCCAAGCATAAATCCAAACTGATTTTCTAGTATTAGTATTCGAAGTTTCAATTTGTGCTCGATTACTCTCTCCCATAGTTCTATTTGAATCATTAGCTTAATACCCCTATAATTTGTACAACTACCTCTCCTTTATTGTTATACATAGGTACTAAAATAGTTTCTATCACTCCTCTAGAATTTTCTTAGTTAATATAATTTGAGTAAATAGTTTTGTTAGCTAAGCTACACCTACATTGACTAGACACTTCCAAACATTCATAGGGGGCCATTTGGTCCTAGAGCTCTCCATATTTTTCATCTTCCTCAATGTAGTCTTCACCTCAAATATTCTAAGTTTCCTATATGATTTTTGTTCAATAAGAATACCACATGGTTAAGATCCTATAATTCAAGTCCAATTCGTTGCTGAATTATGAGGCACTTTATTAGTTCTGTGGATAAATTATGCAGTGAATCACAAGAATTAAATAAGGGTGTGTCGAAATTGCAATTTTGGATGATGCTTCTCAAATTATTGCAATTTTATGTGGTGTGTCTTTAATTCATGAATGATGGAGGGCTTGTCTCCCTAATTTTCCATATATATTGTTTATTTTGGATTGTATATATGGTGTTCTAATTCAGTAAACCCACATCGCTGGATTCCTTTGGAAATGGGGATTGCATTTATTTAGGGTGCCATATTTGAATGTCAGCCTTGTTTTAGCTAGGGACTAATGATGGTTGGCATGTGATATCTGTGTGGTGGTTGATCCAGAATGTTTGGCTTTGGGCTTGTGAAGCTATGCTTGGGTTGTAGATCATTTGGGTATTGAATGGAATGTCCCACGCTTGGTGGGGTTGCCCTTTAGAATTTTAAAGCCCTTGGAAAAATTTCCTTCTGATTCTTTGTTTAGTTTAGTCAAATTAGGTGAAGGATTTTCTTCTTCTTAGGTCCGGAAAATTGTTGTTCCTTACAGACATTTCTTCTTATTAGTTATAAACAATTGCAGTAACCAGTGGCACAAATTGAAATTACTCGTATTGAACGTTAAACTGTATACTTCTCCATTTTCTTAATATTTTTTTTATCATGACATCAGGTCGTTTTCCTTGAACCAGCTGAGGCACGTGCAGCTTTTAGAGGTTTAGCATACAAGCGATACAAGTAAGTTTGTCGTTGTTTCTTTTTTAGTCATTAATTATGATTTCTAGTGACCAATTTGAATTAGTAAGCTATGTGTTGGTGTTGATAAAGTTTTGTGGTATCAGTATCCTTGCTCAACAGGACCAAGAGAGAGAGAAATAGGTCTGGTTAGTCTTGGTTGGATTTTCCAGGGATCCAAAGCTGCCTAACCTGGATCCAACGTGGCACCTTATTATTGTTATTAACTATCTTACTATGTAAAAAGATGTGTAAAAAATGTATCATTGTATATTAAGAGCATATAAAATTCTTGAAATGTTTTGAGTATCTTTAAAAGTATGGTGTTAGTTTTGGGTTAAGGGTGTTTAGGGTACTACTATCATGTCAGTGATGTCACTGGAAAAGAAAAAAAAGTGGTTTTTTTTTTTTTGGGGGGGGGGGGGGGGGGGGGGGGGGGGGGGGGGGGTGGGAGCTTGTGGAAGTCATTCTTGTCCAAGGGCCAAGTCTTATCCAATTAGATGAGATAGTTTCACCTTTGGTATGCATGATATTTTTCCAGCTGCTTTGTTGACTTTAGATCTGTACTTGTGGAAATAAATCAAGAGCTCTTTTGCTTCAGTGAAATGGTATATAGAAATATCAACCATGTATGTGAACCACATCTAGTTAAGGCCTTCTCAATAACTTCTTTGATAACGAGCTGGGGGGCAGCCTACAATTGGAATTTTGGAAACTTGATAGCTTCTTTGTGAGCATTTGTAGATAACCTGATGTATTTTAACTTTAGGAAACTTGAACTGGGGCTGCCTACAATTGGAATTTTGGTTGGTTTTTGTTATGGAAAGCTTCTAGGATAAAGGTTTTATGAGGTAGAAGAAGGTTTCTAGAGTTTCCAGATGGAAAAGATTAGTTTGGGGCCTTTGGGCTTGATTGTCAGAGGTTACAGGTTGCAGGATTTTCAGAAACTATGTGCTGGAAGTCCTAAGGTAGCATAGGTTTTGAGTATTTTGGTGTGGAATTAAAAGCCAAAGGGTAGGGGAAAAGGTTGGAGAAGATTTGGGCTGGATTAGATAGGGTTTTGGGACTGAAAAGGGGATGTGAACTGTTACCTGAGAATATTGTTTTCGTAAAAGAAGAAGAAGAAGAAATAAAACTCTAGGCATCCCACCTAGAACTCCCTAGGAGTTACCCCCTAAGGTAAGGCTGCCAAAAGTATCACACAAAGCCATGAAAGCTTCACAGAAACTCTCAGAATTTTCACTCTTTAATCAAGAGTAAGATTGCATATGTATTTATAGGCTGCTGGCTCTTTTAATTCTAATATGACTATGATGTAAGGGTTAGGAAGTTTTGACTTTCTGACTTCTAGACTATAAGGACCAAATAAAATCATGTATAATAGCCCAAAAACATAACTTGAACCATAAGATGACCCATGAGTGACCCCTACAAAAACGTAAACTTAATTTATAGGCTGCTGGCCTTTAACTAATATGACTATGATGTAAGGGTTAGGAAGTTTTGACTTTCTGACTTCTAGACTATAAGGACCAAATAAAATCATGTATAATAGCCCAAAAACATAACTTGAACCATAAGATGACCCATGAGTGACCCCTACAGCCCATCTCCTGCAATTTGCATAAACTTAATACAAAAAACCCCTAAATCTTTCCAATAGCATTCTAATTATGAAATACACAAAAATAACACTCCATTGAACCTTAATCGAGTTAATAGAACCATAGTCACACATTTCATGTAATAAGGGAGCTGCTTGGCGCTCTAGTTCTCATTTTCGCAAATTTGGAGCGAATTCGCATTAAATTCGTGCACTGACATTTTGTAGAGAGCGAATTGATAAAGTAGGTCGGCGAATTTGATCAATTGAGTCAAATTATATCATCTTTGTCTTTTTCAAGTGGGGCTACTCTTTCGATGCGCTTGACAGGCTGTCAACTGAATTTATTGCCAACTCTTATCACGACTTCCGATGGAAGACAATTCAAAAATCAACTTGGTTAAATATTAAGACAACTTAGTACTGCACTAAAAACGCATGGTGCCAAAATAAATTTATAAATAATGCAAGTAAAGTTCTTAACAAATAACTCTTTCATTAAATATGTGATAAATACTTGTTATAAAAATCATAAAATACAAAAATTTATAGCATAAAAATTCTATAAATATTTAACATTACAAATACTAGTTATATTAAAATATAAAAATATAAAATAATACAAATTTTAATTATATGAAAATATAAAAAATAATATAATATAGACACTCTCAAGGCGCGCTCGATCTCATGAATTTTAGAAATTGATGCTCTTGCGCTCCCGCACCTGCTCGCGCTCGCGCAATGCAAGCTTGTGACTTAGAATAGAACATCCAAAGTGTGCTCCATGTGAAATTTCATACTTGTTTTGCTTTTTCTTTCCATGCTCTGCTTCAGTACCTCACCTCAAGCTCAAGGTGCCCCACTCAAGCTTGATTTGCTGGGTGCTATGGGAAAAGCTCTCTCTCTCTCTCTCTCTCTCTCAGACACACACACACACACCCCCACACCCACACACAACACAGCACAACCTTCTGAAGAACTTATTTACTTTGTCAACCTTTTAATTTACTTTCAATACCTTGTTCATAATGTTGGTTGGGCAAATCATTTCAGACAACAAATCTAACCTATAATATGAAGGTTTACAAAACCCTCATATATTTGTAAGTCACTTATTTTGGATTTTCTATCTACACTTTTTTGACTAATCATTTCAAAGACTCTGAACATTAAAAATAATTCCGAAGGTTTAGTTATTTTTCAATAATAGCAGTTTTTAGAAGATACAATTGTCGAAACCTATTGAAGTTAGAATCTTATCTTAATTATATTTTGAAGTTCTAATCATTTGAAAGTGGAATAATATAAAGTAGGCTGTAGCTGATCAAATTTTTTAAAAATTCTTACATGTGAAGGTGACAACATTATTTCTTCGTATATGTGTAATCATACAAGCAGGATCCTGCATTATAGATTTTGATCTGTTGGAATGACATTTCAATCAAGATTCAAATATTGGCTGAAACTGAGTCCACTCACCAAGTTGACTGGGACTAATGGGACCAATATGAGTTCCCAATCCAAGACAAAATATGCTAGATGGTGCTGGATCTAGCCAGATAACAATCTGGATTGACTGATTCGATATTGTCTCATGAGACATCTTCACATGACAAGGTGGTTTTGGCCGAGATGTCCTACTCATGCTGATGACCACGTATGCTCATCATAGGGGCCGTTTCTTTATTGTCTGACAAAAGAAGTGTTGCAGAGTGTTTCCAATAACCAGTCAACAGAACAGATACCAAGAAAAATGGGCGTACAAGTCCTTGTAGAACTAAGGTATACAAAACTCAACAGGTCCCAAGAAGCTACAGGACCATCTATCTCCATGACTATAAAAAACCTCACAGAATCTCAACAGAAGAATCAATTGTAAGGGGTAGACTCCGCGAGCCAAATAAACAATAAGCTCAACATCTTATACTTCATTTTAGGAACGAGCACTTCAGGAGATCTCCAATTACTCCTTCCAAATGGTCTACATCAAATACAAAGGGGCTGCTTTCCAATTGAATACAACTTATCTAACTTCTTTTGTCCCTCTAACCCGCATTAAGCCATCGAATATAATATTGGTTTTTATTTTTTTAGAGGGAATAAAGTTTTGGTTTATCCAAACTAGATGTGCTTTTTAATCATTCAAGTTTTCTGAATTGGTGTATTATAAACATGATCAAACATGGTGTATTTTTTTACTATTTTAGATCTGTCACTATGTATGCATTCATGGATTTTTCTTGAAAGAAATAAATAAACTACCTATTCGCACTTTGAAAGAATCAATGTGTTTCACGTTTGTCTAAGCGATGGATACGTGTGTCCCTCAACTATTCTAAGAGTGTCTGATTCTAAAAAAATAAAGTTAAATTATAGGGCACGTTTGGGCGCATGTCCAACATGCGCCAGGGAGTGTCCAACACGTTTAGAAGCCTACATGCTTCATAGAGTTTACATGAGTGACTTTCACATTCTGCTTGATCTTAATGCAGAATTTGAAATAAATTTTGTCAAATGTTCAAAATTTTGAGGATAGTAGGAAATATCCCATGAATCTCTCTTATGTCTGAAATCTTACATCATAACTTGTTACTATTTGTTGATATCTGATATCTCCTAACTTAAAAATCTACTCTAATTTGCTCTATTCATTTGACTTAATGTTGGTTGCCTTATTTGAAAGTTAGTGGGGCCTATAGCTAAGAATAATGATCTTTTGTCTGTCTTGTTAATATATATATTTATACACACTAGCTCACCTTTCATGAAATTTTGAGTGCTTTCTCTCTTTCCCCATTTCTTTTCCTGTGTTCACTTGTCTTCTGATTCCTATATACCTTTTTGTATCTTTGAGAATTGGATACTTTCCTGTTTCTTCCAATGTTATTAGATTCTCATTTCTTATGCTATCTGTCATTAAACTTTTGTTGCCACCTATGTCATCACGGGTGTCGCTTGCTTGATAAAATAGATTGGCAATTATACTTTCTTTCTTCACTTTAATATAGGGATGCTCCACTGTATTTGGAATGGGCACATGGCGATATTCTTAGTCAAAATTCCGCATCTATTGATGATGTTATTGTTGGTGAGCATGAAGCCAAGAGGGTATTATTAGAGCAACATGTGGAAGGAATAGCTGATGCAGACGTTGATCCTGAAAGAATTGAGGTTCAGCAATTCATGAGATTTATTTTGCACTTCGTCCATGTTGTTTTAGTCTTATACGGAGTAGATTGTTTTGATTACATGCTATTTCTTATTTTGCCATTTCATTTATATGGGTATTTTATTAATTTTACATATTAAGTTATTCCAGGAGTTCTGAAAAGTTTCATGTGCTGGAAATTTTCAAGTATCATAGTTTCTATAGTGTATACTTCATATTTTGGTTGGAGTTTAGTTTTACTTTGAGTTAGATTAGCACTACTTCCTTGCGCTGAAACTGGCCCATTACTTGTTTAGAAATTTCATATATGTGCCAGAACCGGTGTTGTATGGTTCCTATATTGAATAGGGCAATTTTACATTGCTTCTGCGTCTAACATTGACTTTTCATTTTCCTGTTCTTTGTGGCTGTGTAAATATTTATTTGACTAGTCATATTTCTTGTTATCAGCTTCTGGGGTCTAACCAATATAACCTGGCTTGAATCCTCTGTTTGCCTTTTTAAGTTCATTTTAATGTAGATAACTGTGTGATGTTTTTTTCATGTTGTCTGAGAGATCAGCTACTGCATGTAACTTGGGTTTAATTCCTTGGTCATCGCACTTAACTGTTTGCTTTCCAAGTAGATCCTCCCTTTGTGGAGGTGTACCTTTATTCCAATCCCCAAATCATCCCGGGTTACCCAAGTTAGACCATAATATTGGTATTAAATACATCTTATGGAGGGGCCTCGAAATTGCTGAGGTGGCGATGTGGAGAGGAGAGAAACAAAGGCGGGTGACAAATCCTGGTTAATGTCAACCAAACATACCGAAAAAGAAGCTTTGAATCTGATGCTATCCACAACCCAAGACCAATCAAGTAGAGATCATTAAGGGTTCTATACCTCTTTCTAGATTGACCAAATAGTAGCCATCAGTGTGCCTTTCCAAAGCACTTTTCCTTTAGATCCCTGAAACCTAGAAAAGGAATTAATAAGAAAGAATAATTGATACCAGCACTGCTCAAGATATCCAAGCAAAGCCTTCGTATGACAGGTCAGTGGAGGAAAGGTTGTCAATGGTCTCTTCATTAACCAAAGGGGTCCAGTGATCCTGCATATCATAATACCAGTGTGACATGGATTCCTCTGACCATTTGTATTGAATGAGTATTGTGTTAGATGGATTATTTGCCATCTAGCTTTGTAGAGGTCATACAATCCTTTTTGACTTGATGTGATTAGAAGCTTATTTTCATTTGACCACATGGGGCATTTCTCTTGGCATGGATGTTGTTAACCTTGATGACCCTATATTAATACATTGGTTTGTTTCAAACTCAGAAGTTTCCATAAGGCTAGTTTTCAAAAGAAGATAATTTAACTGTTGCTCGGGTTGGTTTTCTACTAGATCTGTTGCAATCTAGCAATGGCACTTGCACAAACAGTCGGTAATAGTACAGGAAACAAAGGCTTTTTTTTTTATCAAATTCATGGCTGGCTAAGTAATTGATAGTATAGCGTTGCACCTGCCAAGCTATAGTTGGTATTTCTTTTCTTTGACAATGGTCTTGTTGAAAGAAGCTGTTGCTTAAGCTATTTTGGCCTTTCATCTTTCATGTGCTTGTTCTCTAGTACCTGCTACTGTTCTTTGAAGTATATAATCATAATGATTTCTCGTTCTCTTTTATTGTGCTGCAGTCACGGTCACTATTTGTGAAGAACCTGAACTTTAAAACATCCGATGAGTCTTTGAGAAAGCATTTTAGTGAACAAATGAAAGAGGGAAAAGTCCTCAGTGTCAGGGTAATTATTTTGGGTCCTACTTCCAAGCACCTTTTCCACATATTATTCAACTTCATTCTTCATTTTTCTCTCGTCACTGCACTGTTCTGTGTGTAGGTGAAGAAGCACTTAAAAAATGGGAAGAATGTTTCTATGGGATTTGGTTTCTTAGAGTTTGATTCTGTTGAAACGGCAGTAAATGTTTGCCGGGATTTACAGGTAAATTTCCTGCTTTACTTTATTGAACATCATTTGCATGAAAGATTTGACTCAACATTCTGTCTCTTCCAGGGTACTGTTTTGGATGGGCATGCTCTTATTTTACAACTTTGTCATGCTAAGAAGGATGAACAAGTACTGAAAAATGTTAGCAAGGATCGGAGTTCAACAAAATTAATAGTGAGAAATGTCGCTTTTGAGGCAACAGAGAAAGATCTCAGACAGCTGTTTAGTCCATTTGGCCAGGTAATTTTGGGTTATTGCCATTGCGTAGTAGAAGTGACTGTAAGTAATAAGGAATCCCTCTGTTGGTTTACCAACAAGACTGTAAATGATAATGATTAGTGGGATAAAATTTAGTTGGAAGCTCTATTAGTAAATCTTCTAAACAGCCTGTCAAGATCAAGTTGCAATTACTGGAAATGGGCACTACAAGTACTTTTAAGGTTCATGTTTGTCCAACTGTCCAAGTTGTGCATATGGTTGATTTTTTGAAAGCATCTCATCCATTCTGCCTTTTCACTTCTAAATTTCCTTAAAATTTGTAGTGTCGTGAATTCCAGAATTAAGAACAGGGCAGACACAAAAAAACCATAAAATTCAGGATTACAAATGATTGAGCCAGAAGCTTCTTTCAACGAGTTTTTTTTTTACTCTTCTCTTTCTATTTTTGGTCCTGAGAGAATTTTGTGTGTGTGTGTGTGTGTTGTTTTGGAGGTTGGGGGGAGTCTGTAATTCCAGTTTTCTATATTTTTGAACTCCTTAAAAGGACTAAACTATTCAATAGGTTTCTATTTTCTTCATTTCATCTGTTTATTCATTCAGCTCAGAGTCACAAATGAGACGGAAGGACATCTATTGGAATCCGCATCTAAATTCATAGTAGCGGGAAAAATTAGATATATCTTTAGACTTTAGTTCATATATAGTACTAGTCCATATCTAATATCACATATACATGTTTTTCATTCATATTCTCTCCCCCTCTTTTAAATTTATATGCGTGTGTATGTGTTGTCTAATGTCTATGTTTGATAACAAAAGGAATATTATGTAAAAAAAGCTCTATAAGGGTGCAAACACCTCCAAGTTATGCCTATTTTGCTGCTTCCGAATGCACCATGTGAGACACCAGAAATAGTTTCCAAACCTGCTTGCTAACTCCTTATACAACCCCCTTGTCAACTTCTGAGCACCTCTCTCAGCATCCTGGCATGACCTAATACACACCAAAGTGGAAAAAGATGCCAAAGACCTTTGGCCATCAGCCATGGAAAATAAATGGTTCCCTCTACTGGCTTGTACGAAAATGCAACACCCTCTTTGTAACAAATTTTCCCAGCCTTTGAATTCACGATTGTTAGAATTGCCTCAAAGGCTGCTGGTGAGACAAAAAACGACAGCTTAAGGAATAGCTGGAGTTCCTTCACAACCTAATACCTTCTGATACAGTCATATATTCACGTCCCATCTCAAGGCAACCTCCCTGCCACCGCTAATATCCTCATAAACTCATTCGATATCAGTTCCCAATCACTCCATTTTTAATGATTACATATAGGTAAACTATGTATGTTGGCAAAATAAGCTTTAATTAAAAGAAAGTAAAAAAGAAGAAAAAGAAGAAAGATGACTAATATTGTTGTATTTGTGGAAGTGGTAAGAAATAGTATAAAAATGCATATACATTGGCAATTCTGACATGAATATTGTAGTAGCATAAATAATTTAGCTAAGGTTGTAGGAACGGTGGCAAGTTGTATGACTTATATTTGAAAACGAAAAAGAAAACTAAATGTGGTCTAAATAAAAGTTTATATCAGTATTAAAGCTTTATGCCCGACAATCTCGTTTTAGGTACCAAAATTTTTATCGCAATATTGTTTTGGAACAGTTTTGATTGGTAGAAACATCTCAAAACAAGGATTGATTTTTTTTGTTTTTTCTTCAAATTACCAAGTGTGCAATGTGCACAAAACAAACCCTTTTGGATGTGGCTTTTTTCGCTTGGCTTCTAGTTTCAGCCATCAACTTAGAAGCCATTTGCAAGGGCAAAAAGCAGCTTGTGGAAAGTTGCTTTTGACAGCCCCTCCGACAGTCGCAAGAAATTGATGAGGGACTTTTTGGTTTGTTAAATACCACTTGGTAGATTGGGAGGAGGTGTGTAGCTGGCCTGGGGATTCGGGACTTGGAGTTGTTCAATAAAGCTTTGCTCAAGAAGTGTTTGTGGAGGTTTGCTTTACAAAGGGATAGATTGTGGAGAAGGGTTATTGAGGCAAGTATGGTCAGGGTCGAGTAAATTAGATTACAGAGACTATAAGAGCTCCACTCACTGTAGGAGTTTGGAAGGGCATCATGAAATTGAAGGATGAGTACTTTAAAAACTTGTGCTATAAAGTGCGGAATGGGTGGAGAGTCTTGTTTTGGCACGACGTTTGGTATGGCTACACGTCGCTTAAGGACTTTTTTTCAGATTTATACAAATTTGCAGCATGCTGGGAGAGTTCAGCGGCGAACTGTTGTTCTTTAACCCCTTCTGGTGTGGTCTACGCCCCATAGTGTTGAAGGAGTGTATAGGACTGGGAGACAGAATCAGTAGACACTTTTTGGAATCTTGCAGTGGAACTTGGTTCAGGAGGGGCAGGAGCACTCAACCCTTGAGAAATGAACAAATTATGTTCTCTTATTCTTGTCAAAAGCCGTGGAGGGTTGATGATTCTTTCGCTTGGAGAGCATCTACTAGAGGAACTTTCTCAGTTTCTACTTTTTACTGGAACCTTGTTGGGAAGGGGGATCCATCCTTCTCGTGTAAAAGTGTAGGCCCCTCTCAAGTTCAGGTTCTTTTTGCTTGAACAGCAGTGCGTGAAACTATTTTGACCACGACAACTTGAGGAAGAAAGGGAAGTTTTTGGTGGATTGGTATTATATGTGTAACCGGGTAGAGAAAAGTGCCTAATTATCTTCTTATGCACATTCCAGTGGCATGGGAGCTTTGGGCTTTGATTCTCTCAGAGTGTCTGGGTTAGAATGGGTAATGCTGGGTCTGTTAAGCAGCTTTATGCTTTCTGGAGCCGAGGTTGCCTAAGAGGCTGTAGGAAAGCTTGGGAGGCTCCCCCCCTGCGGCCCCGCTCCGCTCCACGTCGTAGCCCATAGGGAAAGAAACAGACCTTTTGGAGGAGCTGAGTGCACAGTGCTACTTTGAAGGAATTTTTCTTGTCTCCTTACTTTTTAAAACTTAGAAAGGCTGTTCCCATTTCATTAGATTCCTTTGTAGAGCTTTTGGGGGATTTATACAACCCTGTTGACTTTTTGTATATCTCTATACCCTGAGTGTACAGGGTTGTACCCTGTTGGTACCTTCTTTATAAATTACCTAACTTTTGAAAAAAATGTTCTATGTTTACTTTGCAAACACTATTTTATCCTAGAAATATAAAAGAAGTATTTAATATATATGAATTTCATCTATGTCCTGGTGTTCTTGGACATGCAAATTAGATGAGTCCCGCAACACAACTCTCGCACACAAGTCCATGTAACATAGGGCATGGTCGCCAACACAAACAATTTAAGGAAAGCATTTTAAATTAAAAGTCCACAAAGATTCCGTTTGTCCTATTAGCACTATTATTTAATTAATAAATCATGTTAAGGAAAAATATTTATTGATAGACTATTTATTAATCATATAGGATAGAAGCAACTGTTTTGCTAAGGAGGTCTGGGTCGACAAAGGATTGATCACTTTGAGGGAAGCATAGGAACAGGTTAGAAGGTCCAACTATTAATAGGCTAATAAAATGGATTGGAATTTGAATGGGAAAGTCGCAACAGTTGAGAGTTAATTTGACACAATGGGTGACAAGGTTTGTTATAGGAAATAAATATTATAACCAATTAGATTGAATTAAAAAAGAAAAAAAATACTACAAAGACACACAAACAACATCTGAAAAATGCAGAATTAGAACGACATTTCAGATTTTAACGAAGCTGCATCACTCACCAGTGACATTCAAACAATATGCACTAGTTTTCTTGGGTATAGATATCATAAAAAAATGATCTGTGATTACTGTTAATTTTAACCTTTGCTTTCGCATTATTGTTAATTGATTATTGGAAAAGAGAGCAAGCAGCTCATCACAAAGGTTGCAGAAGTAATTTACATTCCCAAGTATCTTAGTTCTGCCTTTGACTATTCACTCAGATTATGCCTGAAAATAGGGCCACTTTATTGTGTAAATTCTCTTTCTCACTGGTTTCTTGCAATTCTGAATGTAAGCACTGTGTTTTCAACAAAGCTACCTTCTCATTTTATGGACTGCACATGGTCTTTGTAAGAATTGCAAGTGCACACACATCAAGGCTATTTTCTGCTCAATAGGCCAACAGAAATCATTCATGGCCATCGAATTCCTTTTGTCCCAAAGTTGGTTTGAACGGTATCATTTTGTTCTTTCCCAATTTGCACAGTTAGAGTTTCTGATTGGAAAATGAACGAATTAGGTCTGAAATTTTTTAGTGATTTTGTCATGAATTCTTAGATGAAAAATTGAGGGAAAATACTGAATAGACTGTTAGGATTCTCTCAATTAACATTCAGACGCAATTTTTCTCTTCCTTTTTTTATTTATTTTTTCAATTGGCAATTACTAGTTCATTATCAAATACATTTGTCTAGTTTATTATCCAAACACATTTGTGCAGTGAAATCTGAAACCTTTCAGATATCAACACTTACTACTAAAGTTATAAGCAACATTGATTGGTTAGTCAGCAACAGGTATATGGTCTTTTGAAGTAATTCAAAGATTAATAAACTGCAGCTTCTACCATTCAGGAATTGGCTGATTGAGAATATCATCTCCCAAAACAGAAATGCTGCACGCCATATCTATAACAAGCTATTTCACCCAAGAATACTACTCCCTATACACAAGGCATGGCCCTCCCCTCCCCCCCCCTCCCCCTCCCCCTCCCCCCCCCCCCCCTTCCCGTTCCCAAAATACAAAAAAAAAAGAAGGAAAGAAAAAAAGAAAAAAAATCTTATGGTGTACAATCCTGATTTCTTTTGTTGCCAATCACCTTTTTGTTATGAATCCAGAATACGTGATGGTGCTGGCTATTGTAATCAAGGTTTGAACTTCCTTTTGCTAATTGGCCGTGAAATTTCTTGTTATTGTACAGATTAAAAGCTTGAGGTTGCCAATCAGGTTTGGAAACCATAGGGGCTTTGCTTTTGTGGAGTATGTTACAAAGCAAGAGACACATAATGCACTTCAAGCCCTTTCAAACACCCATCTATATGGTCGCCATCTGGTATGTATTTTACCTGTTCTTTGAACATGCGTATCTGCCCACATAGTGTAGAAAGACCACTATAACTGCCCCATAACTTTCAGGTCCTGGAAAGAGCCAAGGAAGGTGAGAGCTTGGAAGAATTACGGGCTAGAACGGCTGCTCAGTTTAGTGAGGGGCAAGATGGGTTGAGTTCAACCAAGTTATCCAAGAAAAGGAAACACATGGCCGTCTTGGATGAAGGGAGTGTTAAATTCGAAAGGATTGCAAATTAGTATGTTTCAAAATATCGTCATGTATTATGAGTTATTTTTCTCATGCGTCTTTATATAATGTATGTGTCTCTTATACATATAGGTTGACTTAAACCCATTTTTCCATGTTGGGTGCTGGTAGCTCTTTTAATAGTCCTTTCTCAGAAGTAGTTGTGCGAAATGTAAGCCTATAATGTATTCAAAAATTTAAATTTCGAGTTCCAAGTTTCCATGGTCTTGAGCTTTGCATTCCCTTTTATGTTCCTTGCCAGTGGCTAAATGACTTTTCTTATTCTGTCCATAGGCTTTAGTGTTCAGAGCTGCTATGTCTTCAGTTGATTTTCTTGTGGAGATCTTAAATGGATGCCCTTCCTTCTCCAGTTCTCCTGCCATGAAGTTGCTGGCTCATCTTTGTTTTAGATCAGGATGAAGCTAAGTTGATGGGGAGGTCTTTAACGCAGCTGAATTACGGGAAATTTTTTTTTTACAAAAACGTAACCGTAGGGGCGAAGGTAGCAAAGCAGAAGCTTTGTACCATTTTTGTTTTTACGAGGGTTTCGTGTTTTTCATCTTCTCAAGGTCAGAATTTAACCAAATAAGCGATTTCTGCGTTCGTTAGAGGGGGAGAGAGAGATGGGTGTATTGACGAGGCATATATGGAAAGACTTGCCAAAAAAAAAAAAATTAATAAAAGAGAAGGAAGATGAGGAAACTTCAATTAAGTTTCCTTTATGGTTACGTTTTTTTTGTAATATTTTACATTAATATGTTTACTAATAATAAAAATAAAACACACAAGTTGTAATTTGGGTTACCGAACAATAGAACACAAAAAATAGACAACGAAAATAAAAAACTAAAAACTGACCACGCTTCGTAAACTATTCCAAACTTATGAAAAGTTGAATTTCTTTATCCCGTTTCTGCTGCATTTAAGTTAATCTGGTTTAGGATAAATAAAAATAATTTTATAAAAATAAAAATAAAACAAATTATATAAATAAAAGTGAGAAAGTAAAAGGTTAAATCCCCAAAACTATAAAGTATCCCTTCTCAAAAAAAAAAAAAAAAACTAAAAAGTAATATTAAAATCCTAACATTTACTTATACATAAAGGGTGTTCTGTATTAAAGTACAGTAGGAGTATTTATGGTATAATACAATGCAACCGACGCGGGGCAGGCAAAATATCCAAATCTCTTAGTGTTTCAAAATGATTTTAGCTTATATTTTCTTCTCGTAACCCACTCCTAGTTTATTTATTTATATCCAAACTCATACTATCAAGGGCTGCTATGCGGGGTTTAGAATTTTTCTTTTTGGGCTTGGGCCGGGCCAGGCCAAATATCATAATGGAAGGCCCAAGCCTAGCCTATGACTCTAGGGGCGGGCTTGAACTGGAGCCACCGGCCTAGGTCTTCGACGGGCTATGCAGACGGGTCATTGGGCTAGGCCTCTTCATCCAAGTTGTTTGTAGCATTATATTTTTAAAATTAATAAATTTGCATAAACTAATAAAATATTAATTATACGAAATATACACTATGATTCCATGAATTGTAAGCTTTTACATATTTAATTTCTTTGAACTTATGTAAAAAATTTTACACTTACATTTATTATTGTATATAATTAATAAGATAAATTGTATATACCATTACAGTTATGAAATCAATGAACGTTACATTATTAAGAAAAATAAAATATAAATTTTAATAAATCATGAAACTTTATAATTACACTGCACGAGAGAAAGAAGTTCAAAATTTTGTTTTGAAAAGAGCGCAGGAGCCGTTGGGGTGGGTGGGTGGGTTTAAAAAAAATTCAAAAATTTGTTTTAGAAAGAGAGAAGGAGCCGTTAGGGGGGGTTCACATGTGTGCTCAGGTCGGGCTTTATCTTGGGCCTCGGGCTCGGGTTGATAGATCGGACTTTGTCACGAGTTTTGGGCTAGGGCTAGGAAACTGGGCTTAAATCGGATTCGAGCTACCAGAAGAAGGGCCAAGCCTGCCCATAAAAGACTCGAGCTTAGACTAGACTAGACCGGAGTCGAGTTTGAACTGAATTTTAACTCAGCAGGCTCGAGCAACCCATAAACCTTGGACCCAATTTATATCCTAGAATCCCCTTTTTATTCCCCATGGTATTATTTCCATTTCTTTACCCTACCTAGGGATGTAAATCCGGCCTGAGGCCCATGGGTAGTCGGAGTTCGCCGGGCCAAAGTCTGGCCCGAGCTCGACTTGGACCTAGCTCAGCCCAAGCCTGAGCACTCTATGGGCAGGCTTGGGCCCCTTTGTAGAAGCTCGAGCCCGGCCCAAGCCTAGCCCAAGAGCCTGAGCCCAAGTTTGTGAAATCCCCTCCCTCAAATGGCTCTTTCCCTTTCAAATTTAATTTGATTTTTTTTAAACACTCCCCACTTATACCCGTGACCCCTCTTCGAATTTATTTTTTTAAAGTACGTTTATTAATTTTATAAATATAATTGTATAAATAATTTATCTTAGTTAGTAATTCTTATTAATTATATATAATAATAAATGTAAGTGTAAAGTTTTTTTACATAAATTCAAAAAAATTAAATATATATAAGCTTACAAATATATTTCTAATTCATAGAATAATAGTATATAATTTATTATAACTATTTTTTTTTTTAATTTTAAAAACGTAATGCTACAAAAAAAATTAAACCAAAATCCGAGACCTGAGGCCTAAGCTTGCAGCCCAAGCCTAAGCCCGTGCCTAGGATTGTGGGCTAGACTTGGGCCTTCTCTTCATATTTTAACCCGAAACTGACCTAAAAAAATAGTGGGAGTATGTAAAGTCCGGCCCGAGCCCGGTGGGCCACGGCCGATTAACATCCCTACCCCCGCCCCTTTTTGTTTTTTTTTTGAGCCAAATCTGCTTTCCAACAGAATTTGCTTCAAAGGCCGCACTTCTCCATCCCTCTCATAGCGAGCCATCACAAACCAAACAAAGCACAAAGTCATGCTGATGCAGTTTCTGCAAAAGCTTCGTTCCATCATCTATGCCCCTGCCCTCCTCAACCCTCCTCCAAAATTCACCTCTCTCCTCTTCTCATCCATCTATGCTTCTCTATCTTCTTCTTCTTCTTCTTCTTCTTCTGATACCAACACAGAATCTCCGAATATACTAACTCACGAAGAGCTGACAAAGATCAACCTCCTCATCCCTCGCCTCTGCTCATCCGACCACCTCCCTGAAGCAATCTGCCTCGTTGACGCCGCCCTCCTCGCGAACCCACCTCTCAAATCACTTTCTCTCTCTGTCCTCGTCGACCACCTCTCTGCCGAGCCTGACCTCGCCCACTCCATGTCTCTCTTGAACCGCCTCAAGCGCAATCCTCGCGCTCGTTCCTCTCTCTTACCCATCACCAAATCGGTCGTCTCTTCGTACTTCAAGAAGGGCAAGCCCGGAGAGGCCATGAAAGTGTTCGATTGGATGTCGTGGCCAGACTCGCCGTGCGCCCCTGATTCAGCTGCGTACGCCATTGTTGTTAATGGGTTTTGCAGGAATGCGATGGTTTTGGAGGCTTTGAAGGTTCTTAGGAAGATGTTGAGTGCGAATTTGGTGCCTGGGGCAGAGTTGGGGGATCGGGTTTATAAGGGATTGTTGAGGGAGGCGAGGATTAAGGAAGCACAAGAGTTGAATGAGGCTTTGGGTTCTGTTGGGGATGGAGATGAGAGCATTCGGAACGTGTTGATATTGCTGGATCATATGATTGGAAATTGGGTTGAGTAGAACAGGCAATCTCTTCATTTCTGGGTTTTGCATACTCAGTCATGTACTTTTCTGAGGCAATTTCAATTTGTTGCCAATTGGGTTGCTAGCCGAGCAGTCAATCTCTTCATTTCTGGGTTGTCGGGGACAATTTCTATCTGTTGCAATATGAAATTCGATGTCAATTGCTGGATCATATGATTGCCAGTTGGGTCGAGCAGAGCAGGTAATCTTTGATTTCTTGGTTGCGTGCTTCAATTAATTCACTGCCAGACGCAACGCCAATCTAGCTATGCTGTATGCTTAATTTGTTAGTTAATAAGTTTCAGTTTTGGAAAGTATTGTACATCCTGACTCCTGAGCATGTTTGAGTATGCTGGACTACTCTATACCATCCATAACATTTTTTTAGGACATTTAGATGATTTTTCATTGCAATTACATATGATATTTCGAAGATGAAAAATGTTAAGTTCCCAAAATCTGAAAGTCACTCTTGGAGTTGGCATTATAGCATGACATTTTTTGTTGATGAAATTGCCGGTAAGCATTTGAAATTGCTTAAATATGGGTTGAATTTTAGATTTTAGAGATTTTCGGGCTCCCTACTTTCATTTGGTGGTTTTATTGACTACAGTTTTAATGCTATTAGGTTATCGTAGTCCTTAATACAAATTTTCTTTGACTTTTTTATGTGTTGAATTGATTAATACTAATTAGAGTATAAACAACAGAAAGCTTAAGGTTACGGCTGTCCCTAATCCAAGAGTTGTTGAAAGAAATAAAAGCAGTACTGTTGTCTAGGACCTACTTGTCCTCAAAAGTGAGGGTTATAGATATCAGGTTGTCAGGATTTCAAACAGTTCCAGGTTTCTAGTCATATTACTGGAAGCTCTTGCGCTCAAATGTACAATGGAGCATGTTAAAACATGAATGGGTAAACAGCTAGGGAACATTATTTTAGTAGGGGCACCACCTACCATCAAGTATACATTTTTTAAAATTTTTTTTATGGAATCCCACGAATCATATCGATATAGAGTTGTCGATGTTCAATCTAACCTGTATCTATTATGATTAATAGACTGTTGATGTAACAGGCTACTATTTCTCATGCTTCACTTGTTTTAGTCTCTTTTCTGGCTTAAGTTGTTATTCAACCAGCTGAATGAAGCTCATGTCTCCATGTCTACAAATTACCAAAAACTGGGGTTATCTAGGGGGAGCCCCTATATTCACTGTGGTCTATAAGGAGCTGATCCTTAACTAATTTATTATGAGTACTCTCTCTCTCTCTCTCTCTCTCTCTCTCTCACACACACACACACACACACACAAGTCTTTTTGATTTGATACCTATTCCTTTTAATTTTTTTTTGCCTCCTTTTCCTTTCTTTACTCTCTTTCTTTCCTTTTTTTGTTTTTTTGTTTTTTTGTTCTTTATTAGTTGGCATGCCCCAACAGTTAATTGCGTATTCTTTGTTGTGATGATCGTTGTGAACTGATGGTTGTGCCCATAAGATGAGAATCACAAGGTTTTCTTGCTGCACTAAAATAAATGCTTAAGTTTTTTGTGTTTCAAACCCTTGGTAATATAGAACTTGAATGCAATTGAAGAATGTTAACTTTTTGAGGAATGCAAAAAGTATGTTGTTTTGGTGAGCACTCCTTATAGGGGGGCAACCTTGGTAGTTGGGGTTGCATTCAAGGACCAAAATTTTCATTTGTTTCCATCGAAACGGTTGAAACATTTCTATTTCATAAGAAATTGAAACAAAACACTAGTGGAACAATAAAATTCTAGTGTTTCTATAGAAACACACTGGTACATTGTGAAATGCACCAAAACACAGCCAATATACTGCAACAATAAGTTGTGTCGACATGAATTTAGAACTTCTTGTAAATGTTGTACAATTTTTATTGAGAAAAAAATGCAAAAGGTTATATGTTACTATATTAATATTTATCTCTTTTGGAATGTTTCCGAAGCGTTTCCATTTCCGTGCTAAGCGAAATAGCACATCAAAATGAAATTTTGATCCTTGGTTGCATTGAGGCTTAACTACGGATTTTCAAGGTATAACTTTGGTGATTCTTTTAATTTTTCTTTTCTCCCTTTTTTTTTTTTTTTCGGTTTCTCAATTCAAATGTCTTGGTTGATGTTCACTCCAATCTCAACAGCGTTTTGTATTTCGTTCTTGTTTTCTGGAAAATTTCCTTTCTGAGATGGTATGACTTGTTCATTAACTGTTCCTTCATATTCACATGTGATTGTGGAATTAGTTAACTTTTAGCTTGAATGGGTTCATTTTTGACTGCTAGATTTTTCATCCTCCATATCAGTACTGTTTTCTACATTTTTAGTACTTGAGACTAGTTTTTGGGCAGTAATTCTAGAATTTCAATTGTGGGTTTGTTATATACAATTGAAGTTTTGTCAATTTTAGATTTAGATTCTGCTCCATGGAGTCCTGTAGTGGATTGTTTGCTTGGCTTAAAGTTTAATTACATTTTTATAAATGTCAAATTTCAAGGTTGTAAAACAGACTTGAAAAAAGGTGCAGAGGTAATTGCTCACTTGTAGAATTATGTATACAATTATTCTGTATCTAAGAAATTTGAGGTTTTGAAACTTTGAGTATTACTTTGGAAACTAACTAGTTGTTCCCATTTGTCAATTACGGCACTCTTTCAGGTGCTTATAAGTTCTATCTTTTATTTGTTAAATTTGTGTTATCTTATTTTGGGGTTTTGTGGGCCTGGATTGTCATTATATTTGGATTCTGATTTGTGTTAGAAGTGGTCTGTTTAGTTGGTGATAAAGTAGAGGAGAAGAATAAAAAAGAAAATTTGATACCCTCACTTCTTGTTGTTTCGCTTCACTCGAAAGAGAGACACTAAACCCATTTAGGTGTTAGTTGATAGCATGATATGTGGGTTTGTTTCTAATGAAAATAGAAAAGAAGAGTCTTCTAATCTGTTTTTAATTATTTTTCTTCTAGTTTCTAGGCAATCGAACATCTTAGGTTCAAATTCTAACACACGACTCTGAAAAGTCATGAAAAGATTAGATTGAAGCAGACTGGAATTTTTGGGTTTGAAGACTAGCCTATTGCACAAGGCTTCTGCCACTACGGGGTCTAGGGAGGGTCAAATGTATGCAGTGGTGCAGCCTTACCCTCCCAAGCAAAGAGGCTGTTTCTGTGTTTTTGGTTTGAAACCTGATGCAATGGACAAAGGATGAATTGACATTAGGCCTTTTGTTGTGTTATTGAGGCTGAGTTGCTCTATTAAAACATTGTAGTAATGTTGATTCTCATTTTCCATCACAAGCACTTTGCTATTGGATCAAGAGGTTTTTGTTGAACTAAAAGGTCTGCATTGTGTTGATCATTCTTTTATTTGAGCTTTGTAGAGGATGTCTAGGATTTGGGAATGTGGGGATTAAAGGGATATTGTACAATTTTTATTGAGAAAATGCAAAAAATGGTATTTACTAAATTAATATTTGTCACTTTAGAAATATCTCCGAAACATTTCTGAAATGTTTCCTTTTCTGTGCTAATCGAAATAGCATGCTGAAATGAAATTTTGATCATTGGCATAGACAGACATAAAAGTCTTTAAGGCTGAGGTTTATAATTTTGCTTTGATAGTTCTTCTGTGTGTCTGACTAGAAGATTTCATTTTGTAGTCTTCTTGACATATTGAATGTTGAGCAAGTTTTGCATAAAGTTGAAATCTGGGAGGCTATTTTTATTTTTGAAACTCTAATCTACTTTTTCCTTGTTCTTCCATCTTTAACATGATATAAGAGTAGAATTTCATTGCATCTGTAATCAGGGATACCGTACCGTATGTCTTTGTGCTTGTATCATTGTCCTGCAAACAACTCACTTGTTACGCTTTGGTTTGAGGTAACCAGTATTTTCTTTGTAACAGGCTCTGCCTAGTGACAAAGTTGCAGGTGATTTATGACAATGGAACAAATTGATGAAGCATTGAGCGAGATTTCATATGATAATATATTAGGGGAAGTTAGAGAACAGGTACTTGTGGATCAACTATTTTGGTATGTCTTTAACAGAATAAATTTAACAGCTAACCATGCTTTTCTTCTCATTTCTATTGACAGCTGGCAATGCAGGCTCTAATTTGTTTCAGATTGAACTTGCTCATGCTCAATTTTGAAGAGCTATAGGCAGAGTGAAGTTCACCCAAGTAGAACTGGAGACATAATTGGCCATGGCACACAAGGACAAAGACTCGACCCTGCGATTTTAGAACGGCTTTTGGAGAAGCTGCATCTCCCTCGGGGCTATAAATGATCTAAAGAAAGAGTGATCACTTTCTGTTCATGATATGGTTAATCTCATGTGGAGTTCCAGCAGACTCCTTTTGAAGCAAAAGGATCGTGGGATGCCACAAAACCCTGCCCTCTGATGGTGAGAATGGCTTTAATATATATTTTTTTATCTGAGCAAAACAGAGGAAATATTTTAAGAAGAAATTACAGAAATTAAACATGAAGAAACGAAGGGGCTTTTGCATCCCAAAAACCTGGAGAAAAATTTCTCATTTTATAAGCCTAGAATATCTACTTTGCTATCATGAGGGAGAGGTTTGTACAAAACAGGGGTGATAGGGGAGATGGTAGAGCACAAAATAAACCTTCTGGGCTGCTGCCATAGCAATCAGCTTCTTAAAGACATTGATTCCGGGGACATTCAATCCTATGAGGAAGAAATTGAAGATTCATGTGAATCTCTCTCTCTCTCTCTCCAATGCAACAGTTGAAAGTTAAGACAACCTAGGCTATTGAGGGGGTTGAATTATTTTCTCCATCTCTGTTATGTGGTTTTATATTGCAACGCTGGCTCCAGGAAAAGCATCATAGGTAACGAATTTTTACTCGGCAATGGATGGTTTCACTCTATACCATGTCATTATACCCAACCCTACAACCTGCTTGTGAACTTAGACAGACAGACAGGCCTGTCGTACATTGATAATTTTTTTTCTTAATTTTATAAAAAGAGGGGTACGCCAACCCTGTAGACTCGAAGAACATGTCAGAACTACACCCTTATATCTCTACAAGAATATTCAATTCCCCACCCCCCCTTCCCCGGGGAGACAAAAATAAATAAATAAAAATCTATACAAAAAAGAATGAAGAGTCAACAAGAAAGACTCCCATTTGTCTGCTTGTCCAGTTATATAACAATGTTTGTCTCTTCGTTAAGTTAGGTTCAAAATTTTTCAAGTTGTTGAAAAATTTATAATTTTTTGTATAATCCCAGTATTCACAACTAACTATACTGTTGTATACTGTTCACAACCAGAGGAGGAGTTTAAATTTGAAAATTTTAAGCTGTTGAATAGAAATAGCTGTTGCAGATGCTGACTTTCACCGTAACTTCTCAGCATTCACAAAAAAGAAAAAGGAAAAAAAATTGGAAGTCTACAAGGAATGTTTTGACAGCATCCATACTTCACCAAGAGAGATCTTTAATCACCAGTTCAAGCCTATTGTGAGACATTACAAGCCAATGTGCTTTGTGAAGATAAAAGCAAGTGCAATTTGACAACAATTTATCTCAAAAGCTTTGTTTTCTCTTCTCTGTTAAAAGCTTTCCAACAGCCATTTTGCTGCTCAATCTTATTTCTTCTTTACTAAAGCATCTGAAAATCTTTGCTAAAAATCACTTTTGTACAGAGGTAAGAAGTGAAACAATCAGCTCATTCTCACCAGAATTCTTAAGATGTTGAACCGTGTCGTCCGCATAATGTTTGACCTTGCGAGTTTTGTTGCTTCTACTAAATAACGTTTTTTTTTTTTTTTTCTTTCTGCAAAGGCCAGCAGCAGCCAAAAGAATAGAATAAATGTCCAAATCGATGGAAAACCCATCCAAACAAAGCCCCTTTTATCATGGTGCCAGAAGCCAAACCTTCAGAGGCTTCACCGCATTATAGCTAGCCTAGCATCCTCTTGAAAAGGTTCTCTGCCTCTTCAAGTTTCTTAATTCTGAGCATGCAAAGACAGCACAAGAGAACTATATAGCAATCGCCATCAGAAACACTACTTATTACCTCCTGCAACATTCGGACTACAATCTTCGCCCTCCTCCTCCTTCTCCTCCATCTTCAACAACAACTCCAACGCCCTTTCCAAGCTGCCAAACACTCTTAAAAAAACCCATTAAGAAACGAGGAATAAGCTGCTGAATTAGGTAAACAAACACCCATGTCCCCTCATATAACCTTTTTTTTTTTGGTACATCGGAATAACCCTCATATAACTTTGAACAGCAAACAAGCATCCTCCAGCATACCCACATAACAGAACCCCCTTAAATCATTACAATGTTAGTAATTATATAGGGATAAAGATAATTGAAAATCATCTCTCTCATCAACTTTGTGATCACATCCATATTGCAGTTTTCACAAGATACCCTAATAACAATATTTTTTTTTTTTGGTACACCCTAATAACAATATTGTAAGAGTTGTATCTGCACTACAATTGAATTTTATTCATCGTCCAAAATATACCGAATCCTGAAATGCAAGATTAGCCTCTAGACACCAAATTCAACAGTGCATAAAACATCTGAACACTAACCAAACAACCGTCAAAACTATAAAATCCAATGACATCACTAACTAAATGAGGGCTTCAATAAATATCAAATAATTGACAAGCTTTGCTATACATATATATATATATATATATACATGGACTGTGTCTATAATTGGGTTGAAGAGCAGCCCAGATAAAGAACCTAAGACCCAAAAGAGGCTGATTAACAGCACCCTTCTGCAAGACCTCGTCGACACAAGTAGCGTCTAGTTTAGCGTTAACTGTGTTTAGGGGTTTTTTTTTTTGTTTGTGTGCTAAGAAATATATTTTATTAAAAAAAAAAGAGTAATTACATTCGTTCATTATACATTAGGGTACACTTCTTCCTACGGTTCAAATGAAGAAGAAATAAAACACGACATTAAAATTATATTTGATACAAGAAAATAAAATAAAATAAAATGACTATTAGTGGAACGAATTAAAGCCTACAATGAAACGTTCTTCTTTCGACGATCGACTCCACCTCTCCTCTGCCGACTTTGGGCTCTCTTCGTTCTCTGATCTCTCTGTTTCTCTTTGCTACCGAGGTATCTCTCTCTCTCTCTCATTTATTTGTCTTCGTCTCTTCTCTCTTCTCTGGTAATTGATGTCACCCAATTCGGATACTTGAAGGTATTGAGTAAGGGCGGGTTGCCGCAGTCTCAGTCAGTCGTCGTCAAGGCCGAGCTCCTGCCGAAGACCCCAGAGAAGAAAATCAAGGAGGCCGGTAGTGTCGTTGTGCTCACTGCTTAGGTTTGATTTCATTATATCTTCTAATCGATTTGTTGATTAGGCTTGTTTGAGGTTCGGTGTTTTATGGTTGTATTGAAATTCGAACCACTGAAGTTTGGAGGTTGCTCTCTTTTGGGCTTAACAAATATGAACTTGATTTTGCCTAATTTTAGATCTGTTGAGTGAGTATATTTTGATGGGAAAATGCTATAGATATGTGTTTGTTTGTCTGTGGCTTTGATTTAGTTATACTTCTGGTTTCTTGCTCCTGATTCAATTAGAATTTCTGAATTTGATGATCTGCTACTACGAGTGTAAATGATGAAAAAGTGTTCTAGTTCATGTCATATTATCAGTTTAGAAATGGAATATGCAACGAACATTTGACAAGCATGTCAAATTTCTCGTGAAATTAGAGATGCATTGAAGTTGGAGTTGCAAATTATCGAGTCTACCAGACTAATTAGCAAAGGGAAATGGGTCTAACGCTACCATACAAGAACTTTAGCAATGCATGCTTGTTTTTAAAGCCATAATGTCTGGTGTTACTCCATGCCTGGGCTTATAAGCTGTAATTTGGTGGGTGAAGGGAACTAAATCAATTACATTGGATGTGGTTGAGTACATGAGTAATTAGTTCTAGATTCTTTTAGCTCTCATATATGAAATTTCATGGGTGGTGATAAGTGATGTGCTGCCACTTTTGAGTTCGTTTCCATCTAACAATTTTGCAAATGGGTGACATAAGGATGAGGAAATTGATAGTCTAGTTTAGCTGGAGGAATATTGCATGTTGGCTCACCAATGGTGGAGGTAGAAAATTATTTGGGATCTAATTGCAAAATAAATGCAAGGTGTGTCTTTCTTTTTCTATTACCTTTGGATCTATATAGTTTGAAACGATATTTACTACTTATATTCATACGTATATGTATTTTTACATATTTGAAATGGATAACATATCTTCTGACGGGGCTGCAAGTGCTCATCATTCTAGTTTCCTTAAAAATAATAATAAGGAGACTAAAACAAATGTACACTTTATTTTTATCTTGAGTCATCTTGAATTTCTTTTATGTTTCTTCCCAATTTGGAATTTTAGATAATTAATGATTTAAGATATACCAACAGAACCTTTATCCTTCGAACTTGTCTCATCCAATAGTAGGGTTTAGTAACTCTGCATTAGGGGTGCATATTGGTCAAGTTAGTTCAGGTTAGTAGTGAACTCAGAAACAAACTGACCTCCCTCGGTTCCAAAAATCTGGCCCTAGAACCAAACCAATAGGCTTTCTAAACCGAACCAAATCGGAAAAAAAGTAGTTCGGTTCGGTTTAGCCTACGGTTCTTCAAAGTTTCATAGTTGCATATTATAATTGTCTTGGGCCCACAAAAATTAAGTGAACCTATTGCTGCCAAGCAATCTTAGATGTGGCCTAAAGCCAAATAGCTAACTTGGTCCTACTCATCTTAGAGCCCAGTGCCCGGTTTTGAGTTTGCAGCAATCTTATAGGAAAGCAAAGAGGCAAAGATTTTGCTTAACTAATGACGCGTGACAAGTGTTGTAGGAGCAAAAAGTGATAAAACACATAATCCCACATCGGTAAAAAATTTGTAATCCCCAGTTCTCCTTCTATATAAAACTTGGATGTAGTAAGCAATTACAAATCTTCAAGACGGATTCTTTCATGACTTATATTTTATAAAATTGGTTATAAAAAATTATAATTAAATATATGTTGGGTCATTTGTAGATACATAATCCGAACCGATCACGTCGGTTCTTAAAATTATGGAACCAGAATTGAACCATTGTACAAAAGAACTGAACTAACCCAATCCGAAGAGCTCGGTTTTGGTTCTTAAATTTGTGGAATCAGAACCGAACCATTGTACAAAAGAACTGAACCAACCCAATCCGAAGAGCTCGGTTTTGGTTCTTAAATTTATGGAACCAGAACCGAACCATTGTACAAAAGAACTGAACTAACCCAACCCAAAGAGTTTGGTTTCGGTTTGGGTCTTAGGGCACTTGTGCACCCCTACTCTGCATTGTAGGGCACTATAGGTAGGGGCACCCCTCAGATTTTTCGAAATTGCACTTTTATTTTTTGATACAAAAGCTAATCCACAACACTTGGGCATATAAAAAAAGATGCATTAAGAAGTATATTGAATTGTGTTTTGGTTGACATTTTCTCATTTTTGCTGCATAATTGAACTGTATTTTGTACCCTAACTCCATAAAAATAAATAAATAAATAAATAAGAGTCTAATAGCTCAGTGAAAAAACAGAGGATGACCATAGCTAGATTGAAGGTTTTCCTTACAGTTTATAAATGTCAACAAACTTTGTCTTATGAGAAATCTACAGGTGCAAAACCAGAACCCCAAGATTAATCAAAAGTCCAAAACTTGAAGTTCGAATTCGTTAGACAAGGAAAAAAAAAACAAAGAAGCAAAAGTTTTTATGCACAAAGGTAACCTGGTTTGGTAGACTTCGCAGTTTTGGGGGGTTGCCTTTCAGTAAGGCCTTTGAAGTTCGAATTCTTCTTCGTCCCAATACTTGAGGGAGGTGATCGAAGGTTTCGGAGGTAGATTAGACTCATCAGAGAGCTTTGGCCGCTAGCAGAGCTTGAGGGAATGCCAATGGCTCCTTCGGCTAGAGCAAGAGAGAGACCACAACCTTCGTTCGTGAGAAATGAGAGAGAGAGAGAGACCACACCCCTATCATCTTACATATTAGGGTTAATGTATTTCTCTAAAAAAGCAAGTCAGTTTTTTCATTCTATTTACCAAGAAGCCACAGGGCTAACCGATACAAGCTGGTAAATATGGAACAGCCCAAGATACCCCAGTATGAATGGTACAGTCGGATAAATTAATTGGGACAAGAGTATGAGCTATGATGCACCGTTTGATCACCAGTGTGGGTAAATTAATTGACAAAAAAAGAATTTTCTACTGTGCTATGAGTTGTACCTACAGTAGAAAATTCTTTTTTTATCAATTAATTTACCCGTACTGGTGATCAAATGGTGCATCATAGCTTATACTCTGTCCCAATTAATTTATCCGACTATACCATTCATATCGAGGTATATTAGGCTGTTACAGATTTACCGGCTTGTATCGGTTAGCCTTGTGGCTTTCTGGCAAATAGAATGAAAGAACTGGCTTGCTTTTTTAGAGAAATACATTAACCCTAATCTGTAAGCGATGGGGGTGTGGTCTCTCTCTCTCATTTCTCACGAACGAAAGGTATGGTCTCTCTCTTGCTCTGGCCGAAGGAGCCATTGGCATTCTCTCAAGCTCTTCTAGTGGCCTAAGCCTAATCTGTAAGACGATGGGGGTGTGGTCTCTCTCTCTCTCTCTCTCATTTCTCACGAACGAAGGCTGTGGTCTCTCTCTTGCTTTGGCCGAAGGAGCCATTGGCATTCCCTCAAGCTCTGCTAGTGGCCAAAGCCCTCTGATGAGTCTAATTTACTTCCAAAACCCTTGATCACCTCCCTCAAGTATTGGGACGAAGAAGAATTCGAACTTCGAAGGCCTTACTGAAAAGCAACCCCCCCAAACTGCAAAGTTTACCGAACTAGGTTACCTTTGCGTATAAAACTTTTGCTTCTTTGTTTTTTTTTTTCCTTGTCTAACGAATTTGAACTTCAAGTTTTGGACTTTTGATTGATCTTGGGGTTCTGGTTTTGCACCTGTAGATTTCTCATGAGACAAAGTTTGTTGACATTTATAAACTGTAAGTAAAACCTTCAATCTAGCTATGGTCATCCTCTGTGTTTTTACTGAGCTATTAAACTCTTATTTATTTATTTATTTTTATAGAGTTAGGGTACAAAATACAGTTCAATTATGCAGCAAAAATGAGAAAGTGTCAACCAAAATATAGTTCAATATACTTCTTAATGCATCTTTTTTTTATATGCCCAAGTGTTATGGATTAGCTTTTGTATCAAAAAATGAAAGTGCAATTTCAAAAAATCTGAGGGGTGCCCCTACCTATAGTGCCCTACAATGCAGAGTAGGGGTCCATAAGTGACCCGAGACCCAAACCAAAACTGAGCTCTTTGGGTTGGGTTGGTTTAGTTCTTTTGTACAATGGTTTGGTTCTGATTCTATAATTTTAAGAATCGAAACCGAGCTCTTCGGGTTGGGTTGGTTCAGTTCTGGTTCCATAATTTTAAGAACAGAAGTGTTTGGTTCAAATTATGTATCTGCTAACAACACATTGTATATTTAATTATAATTTTTTATAACCAATTTTATAAAATATAAGTCATGAAAGAATCTGTCTAGGAGATTTGTAATTGCTTAGTACATCCAAGTCTTATATAGAAGGAGGACTGGGGATTACAAATTCTTTACCGATGTGGGATTATGTGTTTTCTCACTTTTTGCTCCTACAACACTTGTCACACGTCATTAGCTAAGCAAAATCTTTGCCTCTTTGCTTTCCTACAAGATTGCTGCAAACTCTAACAACCGGGTGTTGGGCTCTAAGATGAGTAGGAGGTATTTGGCTTTGGGCCAAATCCAAGATTGCTTGGCAGCAATAGGTTCACTTAATTTTTGTGGGCCCAAGACAATCATAATGTGTAACTATGAAGCTTTGAAGAATCGTGGGCTAAACCGAATCGTGTTTTTTCCAGTTTGGTTTGGTTTAGAAAGGCTATTAGTTTGGTTCTGGGGCAAGATTTTTGGAACCGAGGGAGGTCGGTTCGTTTCTGGGTTCACTACTAACCCGAACCAACTTGACCGATGTGCACCCCTAATGCAGAGTTACTAAACCCTACTATTAGATGAGACAAGTTTGAAGGATAAAGATTCTGTTGGTATATCTTAAATCATTAATTATCTAAAATTTCAAATTGGAAAGAAACATAAAAGAAATTCAAGATGACTCAAGATAAAAGTAAAGTGCACATTTATTTTAGTCTCTTTATTATTATTTTTAAGGTAACTAGAATGATGAGCACTTGCAGCCCCTTCAGAAGATATGTTATCCATTTCAAATATGTAAAAAAACATATATATATATATATATATATATGAATATAAGTAGTAAATATTGTTTCAAACTTTATAGATCCAATACCACTAGGCTAAAAATTCAATCAAAAGTCACTCATCGTCCTTTGTTAAGGTAAAACTCATAATTTTTCAGTTTGTTCATGTTAATTATAAGGCTTAAAAAAAAAACATTTATCAAAAGTTTGTTAAATGAATAAATAATCTTCTAGGTGATAATTAATCTAACCTGCGAAGGTCAATTTATCGAGAAATGGAAACAATGATCACCTACCCATCACCCAACAGGTTAGTTACATGATGAAAATTCACCTCATAGCCATCATCAACAAAATATCCAACAGTTGGTGTGCACCTTAAGCGGCTGTGAAACTAAATAGAGAGCGTTTGAACACCCTAATGGCAACTCGTTTTTGTTTTCTCTAGTTTAAAATAAACATTAAACACTATGTGGAAGTTCAACAGTATGTTCATAACCCAGTAAGAGATGTAATGATCAATTTGCATGTATTCAATCCATGCCTAAACCAATGAGAGACTGGGGTAGAGGCAACGAAATAAGCAAGAAAAATAAAAATAGAAAGTAAACAGAAATGAAAGAAATGTACGGATTCAGAGGTTTTGATGGGAAGGTCTCACTTCTTACTCACTCTCTCTCTCTCTGTCTGTGTCTCTCTAACAATTTTCTAGGGTGGGCTTCTAGATTTGAATCCAAGAGCTTTGTTTGGGAGGCGTAACACTATCGAGCGTAGTGCGCTAAGGCGTCTCTTCCATGCGTAATTACAACAATAGGGTAGGTTTGTCTTTAGTTGAAAATAGCCCCGGGTCCAAACTTTTCCAATGTTAGCCACACAATAAGATTGAAAAATTATTCAGTGTTCCTAGAGCACCACATCATTCTTGTTTCACCACTTACATAATGGTGAGATCTCTTGACAATACCTCACCTAGCAGGTAGGGTACTCACTCTCATGTGAGTGGAGGAGCAAGGTAAAGTAGCGCTCCAGGAGCACTAAATAATTCCTCCAAAAATGAGTATCCAAAGCCAAAACAAAACATAATGAGTATCCAAAATTAGTTAGGCTTGTACTTATCAAAAAAAATAAAAATTAGTTAGCGTTGTTTTATTTTTCTATGTTTTAGTATTTTTTTTTGGTTATACGGTTAGGAGTATATGGGTCAGCTTATGCATACCTCAATTAATCCCCTCTCCGGCCTGGTCAAAGGCAAACTATCCATGCAAGAACTAGGAAAATTCACAACCTATCCCAAGAGGGTTGCAAATTTTCAAACTCATGACGTCTATCCCGACCTCCACTAACCTACCCCTCGAGATTTATATTTTAGTATTTTTTTCTTTTTAGCCCCAAAGGGTTGGCCTGGAGGTTAAGGTCTAGGGCCTGGGGGCATGCTCCCTTTAAGGTCTCAAGTTTGAAATATCGTAGGTGCTATCAACTCTTTGGGGCTACCACAGTGGTCTTTGGCTAGATAACTAGTTTGTGTAGGACATGGAGACTATACAAGTTTCGAAATTAGTTGTAGTGTACAAGCTGGCCTGGACACCCTGTTATAAAAAAAGACAAAAAAAAGGTAGTATTATTTTTTGCTCGAATCAACACTATTATATTGCTAACTATGGAAAAGTTTGGACCCGGGGCGATTTCGGACTAAGCCAAACCCACACCGTTGTTGTAATTACGCATGGAAAAGATGCCCTCGCGCTCTGTGCTCAACAGTATTATGCTTTCCTAACAAAACTCTTGGATTCGAATCTAGAAGCTTACCCTAGAAGTTCGTTAGAGATAGAGGGGGTGAGAACTTCCCATTGAAACCACTGAATCCGTACGTTTTTTTTATTTTTGTTTACTCTCTATTTTCATTTTTCTTTCTCATCTAGTTGTCTCTGCCACGCTCTCTCATGGAGTTTATAGGCATGCATTGAACACATGCAACTTGATTCTTACATCTCTTACATCTAGGTTGTGAAGGACTTCCACATAGTGTTTGATGTTTATTTTAAGCTAGAGAGAACGAAAATAGGTTGCGATTAGGGTGTTCAAACTCTTTCTCTTTTGATTACAAAAAAAACTCTCTTTTGTTTCTCACAGCCGCCTAAGGTGCACACCAACTGTTTGATATTTTGTTGATGATGGCTACGGGGTGAATTTTCATCACGTAACTAACTTGTTGAGTGATGGGTTGGTGATCATTGTCCCCATTTCTCAATAAATTGACCTTCACATGTTAGATTAATTATTAACTAGAAGATTATTTGGATTATTTATTTGACAAACTTTTGGTAATTTTGATTTTTAAGCCTTATAATTAGCGTGAACAAACTGAAAAGTTATTAGCTTTACCTTAAGAAAGGTCTGTGAGTTGGCTTTTGATTGGATTGTGAGCCTAGTGTTATTGGATCTACATAGTTTGAAACGATATTTGCAACTCATATTCATACGTATGTATATTTTTACATATTTGAAATGGTTGACATATCTCCTGAAGGGGCTGCAAATCCTCATCATTCTAGTTTCCTTAAAAAGAAAAATAAGGAGACTAAAACAAATGTACATTTATTTTTTCTCTTGAGTCATCTTGAATTTCCTTTATGTTTCTTTGGAATTTTGAATAATTAATGATCTAAGATATACCAACAGAACCTTTATCCTTTGAACTTGTCTCATCCGATTCATACTCTATACGGTTTAGTAACTCTGCATTGTATGGCAGTATAGGCCTGATAATAGATCACAATGAGGTTTTCATAAATTAAAGCAAAACATTCCTTGTTTCAATTAGACACATAAAGGATGAGCGCTGGCAGCCTGAAGAGCGTGCTGGCTGAAGCAGCCATTAGAGGAGTGACTTTGGCAAGGGCAAGGATATTTGGACATGTACTTAACCCAACAGGGCAGAGATCTCCACACAAGATTTTACGCAAGAAGCTTATTGGTGAGAAAGTTGCACAATGGTACCCACATGACATCAACAAAGACGACCCCCTCGTCATGGCTCGGCAAGAACAAGAGTAATCCCTTCTCTCTCTCTCTCTCTCTCTCTCTCTGTCTCTCCCACATACCTACACACGCATACATGAAAGCATGGACCATTGCTACTTGCAAGATACGGAGGATCAAGAATGATGTACCATCTGAATGTGTTTGCAGTTGCCTTTTGCTGTGTTGCAAATACTTGGTGTCCTCCTTTCTTAGCCTCAGTGGTACAAAGACATGCTGCCATGTTCAATATTTTAGCATTCATATTTGTTTCTGAATCCATGTGTTTTCTTGCTAGGAAAAGATCTTATACTCCTTGTCCCCTGCTCTCGTTTGTGTATGTGGATCTTCATCAAATGTTTTGTTGATGTTTTTTTTCCCTTCTTGGATTTACTAGATTTTCCCAGAAAATTATATATATGCTTCTTTATTCATGCCATAGCATATCTATTTTCAGTTTTTGTTTGTCTGTATTGGCCTGATACTATCTTATGAGATGTAACCATTATTCCAAGTGCACGTATGCCATAAAAAGGGTTTGCTCCGGTGTACTGCACAGTATGATGTCATCAAAACATCCTGATTATTATAGCAAGAAGAAAGTGATTAGTAAAATATCACAATGATGCTCTGACTGAAGCTTTTTCCATTCAGTTGGGCGACGACCCACAAACCTACTAGTTTGAAGAATTTAGGGAACAAGGATTTGCTCAAATGAAGAATCTGTGTTGCTATCAGTTATCAGAGAAACCGCTGTTTTTCTCTCCCTCTCTCTGGTGGCTCTCTGTCTCTCAGAGAGTTACACGCACTTGCTTACTGCTCGAGGGAGCAAGCCATCGTTTAGTTCTAAATTTTTTAAGGAGTGCTGGGGAGGAATGATTTTGAGAGATGGAAGAACAGAAAGAGGAATGAATGATCAGTCACCCTTTAATGCTTTGGGAAGATTGAGACGGGGTGTGTAAAAGTATAGTTTTTTGTTTTCCTTGAAGTAGAGATTCTGCTAACGTCTCGTATGTGATGCTTTAGCAAAACCCGTTTATACATTGGTGAAATAATATGTGCAGAACTGAAACTTATAAACTTTCTTCTGAAT
Organism: Euryodendron excelsum; assembly: GCA_033060915.1. Lineage (NCBI taxonomy): Eukaryota > Viridiplantae > Streptophyta > Magnoliopsida > Ericales > Pentaphylacaceae > Euryodendron > Euryodendron excelsum. Next base: position 42,196,380 of record CM065377.1, on the reverse strand, counting down.
TGTATGTTTGTATTTTCTGTAGGCGCTTATCCAAGCTTGAAATGTTGAAGCGTCGTGGAAAGGGACCACCGAAGAAGGGCCAAGGAAAGCGTGCTGCCAAACGCAACAAATAGAGTACCTCTACAGATGGTGTTGAATTGGATCATGAGTTACTTTTTGTAGAACACAGTGCTACCAGCTTTTCTGATTTTCGGAAATTTACTGTTTCAGATTTGATTGTAACGACATCTCATCCCCCCTTCTCCCTTTCTTTTTCTTTGATCTCTTAGGAAACATGACATGTGCATGGTCATATATTGATGGAGGAGGAAAACATAACATCAGCAGCCATCTAGCTGGTCCTTTTCATGTCAATGCTCAGAAAATATACTTGCTAGCTCGTTGCACATTTCAGATGATGTGGGCTTTTCTTACTGGCTTTTGCTGATTTGTTTGGTCTTAAAGTAGGCATTAGTACTTTGTCTGCTGATCAAGCCTTCTAATCCGTTTCCATTTTATGGTGGGTTGGAGTCTAGGAATTTTTTTGATTATTTTCAGAAATAAAAGTTTGCATACGACAGATACCCTCTCCATACAATTCATCTGTTATTTATGCCTTTTTCCCCACAATGGATGATTCTAATTGAATTTTAACAGAAAAACTAACTTGGAGAATTGGCTCTGTTCTTGATACTAAAGCTGAGCATAACAGAACCCAAACTAACTCAACTCCTACCTAACAACTAAAACTAACTTCCAACTGAGTTGGCTAAGCTCTAATTTTAGATCTTATCCTAAGCTCAGTCCTCTTCTCAGTTTGCTTTTAGCTTAAGCTCATACTTCAGCTGCTTTGGCTTCATTTGTTCTTGTTCCAACTTGTGTCATTTCGATCCTCAAGGCTCAAGCTCAATAAACTCTATGGGTAGTTGCCTGGCCTTCCCCATTGGGAATACAACAACTAAATTAGAATTATCAAAATGTTATTTGTGCAGCTTTGGAGCATCAATGGCAATCTCTCTAAAAAGAATCCCACACCATTCATATTTATAGGGCTGAAGCACTAGTACATAGATAACCCCACATATTGAATTGCACCCATAGTTATCAATCTTGTGACCGGGACTCCGTTTGACGCGTCGTCAGCACCTGCAGTTGTAGTTTGCCGAGGCGGTGCTTCGTGTCGAGTTTCGCGCCGAACGGAGGCCGTTTGCAAGATTTGGCATCCCCGAACACCGATTTTCAACTTTTTCAAATCGCTAAGTCTCCGGCGGAGAAAAATGCAGTAACTCCGTGACCGGGACTCCGTTCGACGCGCCGTTAGCGCCCGCAGCTGTAGTTTGCCGAGTCGGTGCTTCATGTCGAGTTTCGTGCCGAACGGAAGCCGTTTGCAAGATTTGGCATCCCCGAAACCTGATTCCTAAGTTTTTCAAATCGCCAAGTCTCCGGGGGGAAAAAATGCAGTAACTCCATGATCGGGACTCCGTTTGACGCGCCGTCAGTGCCTGCAGTTGTAGTTTGCCGAGACGGTGCTTCGTGTCGAGTTTCACGCTGAACGGAAGCCGTTTGCAAGATTTGGCATCACGAACCCCCATTCCTAAGTTTTTCAAATTGCTAAGTCTCCGGGGGGGAAAAATGCAGTAACTCTGTGACCGGGACTCCATTTGACGCGCCGTCAGTGCCCGCAGTTGTAGTTTGCCGAGGCGGTGCTTCGTGTCGAGTTTCGTGCCGAACGGAGGCCGTTTGCAAGATTTGGCATCCCTAAACCTCGATTCCTAAGTTTTTCAAATCTCTAAGTCTCCGGGGGGAAAAAATGCAGTAACTCCATGGCCAGGACTCCGTTTGACACGCCGTCAGCGCCCGCAGTTGTAGTTTGCCGAGGCGGTGCTTCGTGTCGAGTTTCGTGCCGAACAGAGGCCGTTTGCAAGATTTGGCATCCCCGATTCCTAAGTTTTTCAAATCGCTAAGTCTCCGGGGGGGGAAAAATGCAGTAACTCCGTGACCGGGACTCCGTTTGACACGCCGTCAGCTCCCGCAGTTGTAGTTTGCTGAGGCGGTGCTTTGTGTCGAGTTTCGTGCCGAACGGAGGCCGTTTGCAAGATTTGGCATCCCCGAACCCCGATTTCTAAGTTTTTCAAATCACTAAGTCTCTGACAGAGAAAAATGCAGTAACTCCATGACCGGGACTCCGTTCGACGCACCGTCAGCGCCCGCAATTGTAGTTTGCCGAGTCGGTGCTTCGTGTCGAGTTTCGTGCCGAATAGAAGCCGTTTGCAAGATTTGGCATCGCAAACCCCGATTCCTAAGTTTTTCAAATCGCTAAGTCTCCGGGGGGAAAAAATACAGTAACTCTGTGACCGGGACTCCGTTTGACGCGCCGTCAGCGCCTGCAGTTGTAGTTTGCCGAGGCGGTACTTCGTGTCGAGTTTCACGCCGAACGGAGGTCATTTGCAAGATTTGGCATCCCCGAACCCCGATTTCTAAGTTTTTCAAATCGCTAAGTCTCCGGCGGAGAAAAATGCAGTAACTCCGTGACCGGGACTCCGTTTGACGCGCCGTCAGTGCCCGTTGCTGTAGTTTGCTAAGTCGGTGCTTCGTGTCGAGTTTCGCGCCAAACGGAAGCTGTTTGCAAGATTTGGCATCCCCAAACCTCGATTCCTAAGTTTTTCAAATCGTTAAGTCTCCGGGAGGGAAAATGCAGTAACTCCGTGACCGGGACTTCGTTTGACGCGCCGTCAGTGCCCGCAGTTGTAGTTTGCCGAGGCAGTGCTTCGTGTTGAGTTTCACGCTGAACGGAAGCCGTTTGCAAGATTCGGCATCGCGAACCCCGATTCCTAAGTTTTTCAAATCTCTAAGTCTCCGGGGGGGAAAATGCAGTAACTCCGTGACCGGGACTCCGTTTGATGCGCCGTCAGCGCCCGCAGTTGTAGTTTACCGAGGCGGTGCTTCGTGTCGAGTTTCGTGCCGAACGGAGGCCATTTGCAAGATTTGGCATTCCCGAACCTTGATTCCTAAGTTTTTTAAATCGCTAAGTCTCCGGGGGGGAAAAATGCAGTAACTCTGTGATCGGGACTCCGTTTGACGCGCCGTCAGCGCCTGCAATTGTAGTTTGCCGAGGGGGTGCTTTGTGTCGAGTTTCGTGCTGAACGGAAGCCGTTTGCAAGATTTGGCATCCCCGAACCCCGATTTTCAAGTTTTTCAAATCGCTAAGTCTCCGGCAGAGAAAAATGCAATAACTCCGTGACCGGGACTCTGTTCGACGCGCCGTCAGCGCCCGCAGTTGTAGTTTGCCGAGTCGGTGCTTCGTGTCGAGTTTCGCACCGAACAGAAGCCGTTTGCAAGATTTGGCATCGCAAACCCCGATTCTTAAGTTTTTCAAATCGCTAATTCTCCGAGGGGGAAAAATGCAGTAACTTCGTGACCGGGACTCCGTTTGACGCGTCGTCAGTGCCTGCAGTTGTAGTTTGCCGAGGCAGTGATTCGTGTCGAGTTTCACGCCGAACGGAGGCCGTTTGCAAGATTTGGCATCCCCGAACCCCGATTTCCAAGTTTTTCAAATCGCTAAGTCTCCGACGGAGAAAAATGCAGTAACTCCGTGATCGGGACTCCGTTTGACGCGCCATCAGCGCCCGCAGTTCTAGTTTGCCGAGGCGGTGCTTTGTGTTGAGTTTCGTGCCGAACGGAGACCGTTTGCAGGATTTGGCATCCCCGAACCCCGATTTCCAAGTTTTTCAAATCGCTAAGTCTCCAGCGGAGAAAAATACAATAACTCCGTGACTGGGACTCCGTTCGACGCGCCGTCAGCGCCCGCAACTGTAGTTTGCCGAGGCCGTGCTTCGTGTCGAGTTTCGTACCGAACGGAGGCCGTTTGCAAGATTTAGCATCCCCGAACCCCGATTTCCAAGTTTTTCAAATCGCTAAGTCTCCGGCGGAGAAAAATGCAATAACTCCTCTGCCGGGACTCCGTTCGACGCGCCGTCAGTGTTACAATTGTAATACTCAGAAATGTTTCAAAATATGATCATATATTACTTACAACTAATAACATATACACGAGTTCTGTACAAAAAAATATATAATATCTGTTGAATGACCATAAGAGAGCATATAAAATACATCCTATGTACCAAATGCGGGTGCTAGTCTAGGTCTCTTGCTCCTGCGATATACAATGGGGAGCGTTGTGGATGCCTCAGCCTATGGGACCACATGTCCTACAATCGCCTCATCACCCTGTGTGGTCGGTGCTGGCTACTCCTGGGTAATCTGTGAGACCTGTGCCTGCTCATTTTGACCTACCCCCTGCTGAGCCTGTATCTGTGCAGGTGATACCTCATCTATCTGTGGGTGCACATCCCCAACTGTCGCCTCATCTGCCTGTGAAGTCGATGGTGGGTGCTCCTGCGTGATCTGTGAGTCCCACTCTGCTGGTGGAGGTGAATGGTGCACTGTCTCATCATCTGCCCTAAAAAGATCTGATGACGAGCCGGTGAACGTCGGTATGATGACTCTATCCAAAACCGTAGTAGCTATCATCCTACGGAACTCGTGCATCTCAGATCCACCCTCTGCCTGTCCTGTATCTATCCCTCTCCCTCTGCCTTTGCCTCTGCCTCTACCTCTGCGCAGAGGTCCCGCGTGTCCTCTCCCACTGCCAATCGGCTGTGGCTGAACTGCATGTGCCATAACGTCGCCCCCGGATGTAGACGGTGCCGATGAATCTTGATGATACTGTACCGGGGACGCACGATGATGATGGGCCGTCAAATGATCTGGTCGAATGTAAGCTGTGGACGGCCCCACGTCGGTGGACTGCAATGGCACCTGACTAGATGAAGATGGCCCCGATGTGGTGACTGATGGACCCACTGGAGTACAAGGGTTAACTATATCTGCACGGGGTGCCACTAGAACAGGAGATGGTATGGCTGCATCTGTAGGTACGGTCTTTGACCGGTGTGTCACCTGACTGGACATAGAAGGCCCTGCTGTAGGAGGTGATGGACCTACAGGAGTGGAAGGGCCAGCTCTATCCGATGGGGGTGGAACTGCAGCGGGGGGTGGCATGGCTGGATCAGCAGGTCCAGCTGCATGAATACGGTAATCCTCTCGTATAATGTGCAGGGTCGTGTCACACATGTCACGGATGAACACTAGTGTCTCTAAACCTGCATCAGCATCGTATCCGCGAATGGTGTCAGTCGCCCGCTGCTGCATAAGGGTGACACACTGGGCCTGTAACGCAATAAATCATAACGAATACCATATTAGAAACATCCAAAATAAATATATTTATTTTATTCAATAGTATTATAGTATATTTTATTGAATACTCTTACCAAAATATCGTGTCTCCCCCCCACTCCAAGGTAGCCAGCTAAAGCCCTGTGCGCCGGATTTCCCATCAAGGGGCGCGTGATAGATCGGTACCACCCTACGTATGGGTCGTGGCGTGACATAGGCTCCTCTGTAAGGTCACCGGCAATAATGTGCTGCCGTCGCTCTCTCCATCTAGTGACACAAATATTATGGAACTGCAACCAATCTGTGTCAGGCCTACCCTGCATATCTATGCTATGAAGACCAATACCAGTGTCGGGGGCTGTAGGTATGCCCTGACGACGACCAAACTGTCAAAGAACACGACTAGGCAACTGCCACTCCACCACGTCAAAACATATAAGTGGAACCTCAGCCATCCATATGTCACTCCCAGCACGACAATAATCGGAGAGGGTATCGATGATCTCACCGTGCCGACCATAAGGCTGCCACACAAACTAAATCATCCAATATAAATGTCAGCTTACGAGATAAATAGTTAATACTGTACTTAGTTTATGTAATGTCAGGAAAAAAAATGTAAGCACTTAAAAGCAGACCTCATCATCTCTCAAACGATCAAACTGGTCTCTATACACTGCAACAACGTGGGTGGGGACTTTATCCAGTGCAAACTTACTCTTCCACCTTTTTTCGAAACAATACAAAATATAGTTAGATAACATACAAAGTTAGATAGTAATTGCACATTTCGTAACTAATTTTTTATTTTTTTATAAGTACAATACCTAGCACCCCACGGGCCAGCGGGTAGGTGCTGCTGATCTCCAATGTCTAGCGGCTGCTGTCCAAGAGTCGGTACAACACGCCGACGTGGGCTAATCCTTGGGAATCTCTCCCAGGCCCATATCTGTTACACAAATAGCAGAATATAACGAATAATGCCCTATAAAAAGTCATAAAGATATAACATTTCCTATAACGACCACATACCTGTAGCAACACCAAAATACCTCCTATATCCTTCGTGTCGGTCTTAGTCGCCCGACACATCATCCGATAAAGTACGGCAAGGGCTGCTGCACCCCAATTATATCACCCAGCCTGATTGAAATCTCTAAGGAATGGTAGATACATCAACTTCACCAAGTTCTGTGACTTATTTGGTAATACTAACCCCCCAATGAGCTGCATGATATATGCCCTAGCATAGTACTGTACAGTCACCTCGTCAGCATCGTCTGGCAACTGCTGAAATGTGTTAGATAGCCATGATAGCCTAAGACGGCCACCGCTGAAATCCTGGATGTTGGGCTCAGCGCCCAACAACTCTCGGCAAATCTGCCGCCAATGCTGTACGTCACCCCCACCATCTATGCCTCCAATCGGCTGACTATCAACAGGCAGGCCCACTAACACAGACACGTCCTGTAATGTCACAGTGGCCTCTCCAACTAGCAAGTGAAATGTATGGGTCTCCTGCCGCCACCTCTCGACCAAGGCTGTGATAAGTGGATGATCAAGCTGAATATAACTAACCCGGTACAGCCCGTAGAAATCGGCACGCATCAAGTACGGAAGTATCCGAGGGGATAATGGTCTAGCCCAACATGCGGCGTCATTACGACGACAATGAAGCACCTGGTCACACTGTAAGAAGAAATAATGAGAAAATAACTAAACAAATATATAACAAGAAAAATGTAATATTTGCCAATACGAAGTCACAAACCTGCTGACCCGTCCATATAATAGAGGACCTGTGATGCTCCTGTAAAGTGAGAACTGATGGGTCAACTGGTCCGGGTAGTCCAGCCACGTCTATATCCATAAGAGCTGTGATGTAGACATACTATAAAGTTAGCTAAAAATGACCAAGAATTAACTACAATAATGCCAATAGATAAAAAAATAAATTACAAAAAAGTTATACGAATAAATGCTAATAACCAACAAGTAAATGGTAATAACAATATTACAAATGTCATCTACGAACAATGTCATTGGACAGTGTTGATAACCATCAAGTAAAATCCGGTGGACAATGTTCAATAGAATAATGTATAGTTCATAGGGTATTACGAATTTATATAAATAATGACCCCATCATCTACGAACAATGCCTCATCATCTTTCACTTCCTCATTTACTCACTGTCATTGAAAATAGCTCCAGAAATTGACATGACAAGTATTTATTGTTAAGGTCTTTCAAGCTTCACGTGAAGCCTGAAAAGGAATGTACCATACCCTGTGGTGTAAATCGATTTTAAGAATCACGTGAACCCATTGTAGGCATTGCACCGCACCTGGTCACGCTGTAGCAATTGACATGACAAGTCACGAGGGGTTAATGGAAGTCTGAAGTGAAAGATGACATCACAAGTGTTAAGTATGAATCCATTAAACTATACGAAACACTTCACGTGAACCACTGAGTCCAAAACGAAGACATTGTCCTCCACATATTGGCATCAATTGGATAATCAATTACAGGCTTCACGTGAAACCATTATAGCCTATATAAGTTATGTGATAACGTCAATAAGTCATAAACCTCACCCACACCTACAAAGATGCCAAAGCGAAAAGGGTTTTTCGGTGCATCGTCCAGTCGGACAGTCTCAGGCGACGAGACACACTCAAACAACCAAACCTCGTTGGACTTCCTTAGGGTGGGTACATACACGGATGCAATCGGTAACAAATGGTATGGCCGAAAACGTCTATTTCACAACAAACCTATCGTAATGCACGATACGACGGGTCCGGTTAGCCACATATTCATTGGCGAGGCTTCCCAACGACCACCCCGCGGTGTGACAGACGACCAATGCAACAAGTTGAGGTTGCTGTGGGAAGACTTACTTGATAAACGGCGTGAACAAGAGATGTATTGCCGATGGCATGGCCTTCGTGTCCCAAAGGCTCGTTCAGCTAAGGTGTGGGGCAGTCCGTCATATTCAAGTAGTAAGGTCATAAAAGCGCTCGAATGCGAGATTAATCAAATGCAACGAAGGTTGGATAGGTATCATTTTACAGAGCATGCGAAGAAAAAATGTTGTGATCCAACACAACGAATAATAGACATTATTGAAGATCCGTTGCTGGTATCTGACCCAGAACTTTCGGACTTCTCAGAAGAAGAAGGCGACGATGACTATATTAACTATCTACCTAGTAGTCTTTCGGTTGCTGGAAAACCACTGTGCTGTTACGAACATGGTCCATAAAGCTTATTCATGTTTTTAGTTAAGTTTGGTGTGAAGTTAGTTAATATGTAACGGTACTATTTGCCATCTTATGTTCCATATAACATATCGATGTAGTGGTCATATTTGAGATTTTCTGTTTCATGTAATATAAGTCCATGTTATTCTAAGTCCATGAATGCATAGAGACAACATAACTACCATTACATAACAAACTAAATTACATCCATAACAAAATACAGTTACTTAAGGTGTCCAAAATACATTAAGGTGTCCAAACAATAACTACTACTAAGCCACTGGCCGAAGCCTCTCCGGACATTTTCGCTTGTCATGGCCAGTTTGTTGACAAAGACTGCAGTGGTAGCTGTGCTTTTGCCTAGAGGTGTCCATTTCATTGCGAATATGGCCCGTTTTGGGCCGACCAGGCTTTGGATTCAGTGATTGCAAACGGCCTGTATTGGGGAGCAATGTCGGCATACTACTCAAGGGCCAGTAATCTTCATGGGGCATTGGGCTAAAATCAGAATCCCAAATGCGTGGGTATACATTAATTCTGTACTCTGGCGCCACCAAGTAAAACAGATCAATGCCTAAGTCCGCAGTGACAGCAAGCATGTGCGAACATGGATATTTGTTGATGATGTATTTTGAACAAGAACAGCTAGGCTCGTTCAGTCTTACAACCTGCTTGTGCCCACCCAGCATCCCGTGGTGTGTTGTTTCAATCTCGTATTCACCTTCTTGCTTGTGAACGAAATTTAAATCAGTGTCATTCTCACAAAAATATTGGTCAGCTTAAAAGTTATGGTAGCGCATTTACCTGTTAAACGTTCTCAACAAATGTGTATTTCCTTTGCACTGGTATTTTTCAATTTGTTTTTGTAGCTTGCGGCCATACCGCAAACCAGCAGCCCGATTCTTAATACACTCAATTCTCCTCTCGTCAAAATACTTAACAAGCCGGTGGAATGTAGTTTCCACACATGCCGTGATGGGCACATTCTGAGCACCCCTCAATACACTGTTAAATCCTTCAGATAGATTTGTAGTCAAAATCCCCCACCTACGACCTCCATCATGTACAAGTGTCCACTTTTCAGCCTCCATCTCTTGCAACCAATTTAATGCCTCTGGTTTAAGATCTTCAATCTCCTTTATAATCAAGTTGAACTTTCGAATTTGATGGCAACTACCAGCCCTCCATACCAAATCCATAAGTTTTGTGTTGCTGAATTTCTTGTTGAAGTTGCTACAGACGTGCCTGAGGCAATATCGATGATATCCAATTGGTCGCAAACGCAGATGTTCCCAGTACCGCGCAACAGCATTCAACAGGCCCCTGTGCCTATCAGATATCAACGTGATGCCCTCACGGTTAGGCACTACATGTCGTCTTAAGTTCTTAATAAACCATGACCACGACGCTGTAGTCTCTTCATCTACAATGGCAAAAGCAAGTGGTAAAATGTGTTGGTCGCCAGTTGATGTGGTAGCTACCAGTATCTTCCCAGTGTATTTGCCATTAAGGAAAGTTCCATCAATGCCGATAACAGGAGGGCAGTGAGCGAATCCATTGATGGGGGGTTTGAAAGCCCAGAACACATAATTAAACACCACCTCATCCGGCATAGTCGACGGCAACACATTCCAGTCTACAACTATCCCAGTATTAAAGGTTTGTAGTGCCGTCATGTATCAGGGAAGCTTCGTGTACGACTCGTCCCAATTCCCAAATATGACCTCAATGGCTCTTGTTTTTGCAAGCCATGCCTTCCTGTAAGATATTGTGTGCTCCAATGCAGTTCGTACGGTGGTGATAAGCGATGCCACCTTCGTTTCCGCATCTGTCTGTACACAAACATCGACTACGTTCAAGTGTATATATAAACAACTCCTGTTTTAATTTTAAGTTACATTGGTTTAAAAGAAATATAGTTTACCTTAACTGAGTCCAGTATGACCATCGTAATGAGATCAGTATCAATGTTACAGTGGTCCCTCTGCAATCTTGCAAACACACAATGATGTGGATCGGGATACGTCTTTACCTCAAAGAAACCATGTTTCTCTTTCTTTGAGGCTCGAAACCTCTAACTGCAATCATGCTTGCACCTTACATCCCAAACCTTCTTGCCCGTTTCCACCACCACATACTCTTTTCTTTTCTTTACATTGTACATCTTTACTGCATACTTCACCGAATCTTTGTCTTTAAAGATCATCCCCTTTTTGAACTCTACGATCTTCGGGGTCCATACGTGTCCACAACAATAAAGCTCCCGACTAGTTACGGTAGCGTCACCAACCCCCTCCAAGTTTGTGAAGAAAGGGATAGGAGTGTACCGTTCAGGTATACCAACTGAAGACGATGGCAGTTCACCAAATTCAGGCCCCTCATCATCAGATTCATCATCAGCCATTAGTTCAGTGTCAATGTCTTCGTCCACGTCCAGATCAAGACCTGCACTGTCAGGTATGCATCCTTTAGCTCCATCACCAACCATATCAACGTACTCGTCAACAGGCTGGTGGAACCTGTCAACTGGGGATGTCGATAGGTGAATTGGAGATAGACGCTTAGCTCCTGAACTTGTACCAATGTCGTGTTGCATCTGTGATGCCCCGGCTGTGTATGACCCATACGTTGGATAATATGGAAGTGGGGACATATCGGCATACTATGAAGCCCTCTTGTAAGATTCTTGAGTCAGCATCCCAGTGACTGAGCCGGGAATGCCACTGTATGCCCCCTGAGTCAACATTCCAGTGAATGAGCCGGGAACATTGTATGCCCCATAACCTGAATACATTGGATCTGGTTCATTCAACCTACTCGTTATGTTTTCTTTCTCCATGTACAGTTCAACATAATTCAGTGTGGGAAAACATGGCGGGATGTCCAACACACTATCTAAGGTCATGTCATCATTGATGGGCACCTTCTTGTAATAAATGAACCTCTCCCATTGTCTATGGGGATGTCTGCATATCAACTTCAAATGAATATTTTTCCCTTCATCTACAACTTTGGGTATAAGAAACTATTCTAACTCTTCTAGTGTTATTCTGCGTTGTATAGTGTAAAACCTCTTCGCTTTGGTATCATATGATATGCCTTCGTCAGGGTCTTGTACTATTGTTCCCCTCCAATAGCACATTACCTTTACAGTACCCATTCAATCAACCTTACTGTAGGTAAACATATGAAATTAGTAGTTAGATAAAGCTTCAGTACAAGTTAGATGAAGTTATATAAAAATACACCCAGACACTATATTTCAAAATACAATGGGAATGTCCTCATTATTTTCGTCTTTCTTATAATATGGTACCACTATGTTTTCAATTTTAACAATTTTTTTATTTTTAAACTTGGAACTCCTCGAGTTTTCAACCATTCCACTAATAGCTGCAATTTAGCTACTTGTAGTTAGATTGTTAGAATAGCTAAAATTAAGAAGCTGCAATTTAACCTCAACAGTAGATTGTATAAGAAGCAATGTTGTAAAGCAAGTTAACATATGTACATCTTGCATTTTCCTTACAAATGAGGTTACATTTCATTTGAATTTTACAAAATAAGATTTACAGCATGCTACTTATCAATAGATATTATGATCATTTTAAACCTAACACTTCATTGGAAAGATATATTATCAACCATCACAATGAACAAGAGGAATTTTCTAACCTAAATACCTCGCATACTTAGTTTCGCTAACAAGTCCTGATTTCTAAGTTTACGCAGCCACAAGATTAACGATTGTAACAGAACGAAAAAGTAGAGATCCGATCAAACTCGTTTCATTTAGAGAGGATATGAAGGATTTAGAATGAGAATAAAAAAAGAAATGAAAATATTAAATTAAACCCGTGCGGGTATAGAAGTGAAGATGGATTTAGATTTCTTCCCCACTCTATCCCGTCATTTTCGTTAGGTGTTAGTGTAATTAGTAATTATCTAAGACTCAATTATAAATATTAAAACTAAAAAAAAAATTTAATTATAAATTTTAGAACAAAACATGGAGACTCAACTGTAAATAATAAAATCTTAAAATCTAAAAATAAAAATAGGGGCTAGGACTTCTCTTCTATCGCAGCGCTTCTTAAATTCTTGAACGATCGTGAGAGAGAGAGAGAAGCCCTCACAGTGGTGATTTCAATTGAAGGAAGAAGGAGAAAAAGAAGAAGACGAAGGTAATCTCTCACTGTCTTCTTCCCTGAGTTCCAGGAAATAAGTGTTTGTATCTTTCCAGTTTCTATGAGTAATTTAACTAGAGTGTGTGATGGTGTGAAATTTTTGCTGTTGCTGGTAATAGTTCGTCAGCTGGAACCTTTGCTTCTCATAGTATGTAGACCTTTTTCTGAGATAATTTTTTTAAGAGAGAAGATTTGGAGGAGGATGAATTGAACAAAGAGATCTTCCTCAACTTTACTTGTGGACTACCTTGTGATGATCTCGATATCAATGTTTTGAGATCACAAATTTGAGAACTATGATTTGTGCTGAATTTGTTGAAGTTCTATTTCTCTCCCCAACTTTATGCTATCTAATTTTTTTTAATTTATTAACCATCAATAGGCACTCTTTAAATTCCAACTAAAATTTTGAACCATCCAATTCAATTTTGAACCATCAATTAGTAAACAAATAACATATTAACTATTTGAATTCAGATGTTAAGTGCATTCATATTTTGCCTAATTTATGCAAGTACATACTTGATGTCTGGTACACTGTACAAGGGCTTGTGAGTTGTGAGGGATGTGTATCTACTCTTTAGCTCTCTTTCAATTTTGATTTGACACTACAGTTTAATCTTATTATTGGGTTATATTTGCAGCAAACTTTATGACCATTAACACAAAGATATAAAGCCAACCATTCAAACAAACACAAGCAAATTTTCTGCAGAACAGGGCGACTAGCTCACTACCTTAGTTTTTTGTAACGTTAATTTGAAGTTCTTGGATTTATTCAAGCATTGCTGGATTGAATATTAAAAAGTTAATTTGAATGCTGAATTATTGTTTTTTGAGGGGATAGATTGAATATAGGTTGATTTGGGCTTTAAATTGGGTTTGGCTTGTGCGGGGCCGGGGTAACTCAAATAATTGGGATATGAAAATTAAACCTCAGAAACCCAAGAGGATGATTTGCAATGAACAATAACTTATTTTTGTCTTCCAGTCATTGCTAGTGGAGAATACTATCCTTTTCTTTTAGATCTTCATTATTATCATCACCATAGAAATATTAAATGAACAAATTAATGCTCTCATGGAAATCAGTTTGGAGACGAATAGAAGAGAGAGAGGGAGACGAACAGGTATCATTCACTCATAAACCAAAATACCAAAACATAATCACTGTACCATTCCACTAATAGAAGAGAGAGAGGGAGACCAACATGTATGTAACGATGGAGGGCTTCGTCGTCGGGAGGGGCTTCGTCGGCTGGAGAGTTCGTCGTCGTCGGCTGGACAGTTCGTCGTCGTTGGCTGGAGAGGGGGCTGCGGCGCTGGTAGTGGGAAACGTAATGACACTTTCGAACGAATTGAAGATATATGACCTAAAAGCGTCAACATGTAAGACCATATCGTAAGTGAAAGCGTCAATCTTATCGACGCTTTTCTCTCTGAACAAAAATCGTCAATATGATTGACGTTTTTAGTTTTAGCTTTTTAACATATAACGTTGTTTGGATTGACGCTTTTACACCCAAACGAAAAATGTCGTTTGCATTGATGTTTTACTTCTATTTACGCAATTTTCCGAAATTGAAATTGAAATCGTCATCACGATTGACGCTATTTCTAAAACGTCAATCATATTGACGTTTAATCGTTCTTTCGTAAATATTGAAAAAGTGACCATGGTTTAATATATATTGAATAAAATAAATACTTTTTGGTAAATAGCCCTTTTATTTTTCAACCTTAATGTTTTGTACGTGGTTTGGGTTTCCACAAAGTTCAGAACCTAAGTAACCCTTGATTATTGAAAAATCTAGAATATACGCACTAAAATTTTTTTAGCGACCAAACATAACTTCTAACTTCTATTTTTAAAATTTTCGCAGGTAGATGAATGGTCCTGTTGCAGTACGCAGTAATTGGGTTTAAATTTTCACATAGTTGCTTATATATGTATTTAATTGTTTATATATGTTTGCATGTATATGTATGTATATGTGTATGCACATGGCTATGTACACATTATATTTGTTTTTACTTGTCTTTCATTTTTCTTGGCTACCAAACTGCATTTTGAATATATATATATTTTTATCTACGTATATGTTTATACATACATATTTTACTTATACTCTGCTTTTTTGGCTTTTCTTTATTTTCAGTTTAATAGGTACAATGTCTGAATATGAGTCTGCTTGATTTGGGGTTTCCAAGTCTTCATTATTTGCAAATTGATCTTTGAGTTTTTTTGGAGATTTGAATAGTTATTCATTTTATGCTTTTGAATTATCGGCAAATTTTTTTGTTGGTCGCAGAGCTGAAGATGCACATGGAAAAGTACTTCAAAGGTGATGAAGAGGCACTCCGATCAATAATTGAAGCTATTTTGGCACGGAGGCTAACAGGAAAGCATGAGGAAACGGATGATGAGTTTGTTGCATGTGGAGAGATTGATGATTTGCATAATGCTAGGGATATTGTGATGAAGAGGATGGTGAAAGATGAATACTTCAACATGGACGACAAGAAGTGGGAAGATATGATTAAGAAGGCAACTGATCATGGGCTTCTTAAGGACATGAGGGAGTGTGAGGCAATACTGGAGGACATGCTTAGCTGGGAAAAGCTCCTCCCAGCCCCCAGGTATACCCTTATATGATTGAGATCTTATTTTGCTTATCTAAACAACTAATTAAGAAAATGTGATATATCTTTGTATCTTTTATTTCTCTTGCCAAAGTAGTTAGTTCAATCCTCATGGTATGAGATTTGTTGAATCAATTGATTTCATTACTCAATATATGTAATTTTTCAATTTATTTCTTGTTAATCTCATTATTTCTCTCATTTTTCTTTGATGTGTGGATTCCTGGGGAAATTTTGCTTAGGGATTTCTTTCGTTGTCTATACTTTTTGATGGCTTCTATTGCTTATGCCTTTTTTTTAATTATAATTTTTCAATGACATTACATTACTTTCACACGTGTATGATAACTCTGTATTGATCGATAAATGATTGATTCAAGCCATAGTTGTTAAATGGCTTGGCGTTCATTTAAATAGCTGCCTTCCTGAATGCTAAGCCATTTACTAATTAACGATTTATGACTTTGCTTCATAATTTTATTCAAGGATGAAATTAAAGGTTTTTAGCAATGACTACAGGAATTTTGAAAATGAGAGAGATGACCATAGGAATTAAACAAATGACGATCATAATATAGAATGAAAGATTAGATGTTATTTTGGATGATAATTATGTCAGACTTTAATGACAAAAGAGCAATGATTACAAGAGAGTCCAAAAATAGAAGCTCTCTAAAGTAATTTGTTTGGGAACTGAATTTGACTCATAAGTTCAAGGCTTACACATAGGCATCATGGTGTCCTTTCATGACACCATTTTTCAGGGAAACACTCTTTTGTACGCGTAACAATTATGTTGCGTAAAATATACAGAGTTATCTCTTTCGCAAGTCCATTAGTCCTTCAGGTGGAGTGAAACACTCTTGGGATTGATTTATGGAACTCCTATTGATGTCAGACGAGTGCGGGGTACAACCTCCTACAAATAGTGAGCCCAAAACTAATATGGTGCAGTGGTAAAGCAGGCTTTGGGGCTAATTATAGTCGGGTTTTTAAGGCTCCAAATCTTGGCAATAATAAATAAGGTTCAAGGGGAAAGAGTTTGTGAGGGGAAATAAAGGATTTTTATATGGCTGTTTAGAAGCTGTCCTGGCCCTTGTGGATGCTGTGAACAATAACCTAGAACAGTAGGTTGGGGTCTAGTTTGATTTTTATCAGTTATTGCACTTGATGATCAATGGGGGAAGAGTTGGAGCATGTAAGATAGGTTTATAATAATAAGGGATAATTAGATCTGGGTGTGAGATTTTGAAGGCTGAAAGTGCTGAAAAGTTTCTAATATTCCTCTGTATTGAATTAGAAGTATTGCATGGCTTTATAAAGATTTCAAAAAATTCCCTAGTCTAATAATAGTATTTTGCTTTTTTATTTAGAAACCAAAATTTTTCATTTCCAAAACGTATCTAAAACCAAATAAGACCTATAAATTCAAACTCATTGGCATAACTTGGTCCACGTGACAACTAATGGGCAACCCATTAGCCGATGTCCATAAGATTTATTAATTACAAAAGTACCCGAACTATAAAAGATAAAGAGAAATATCAAAAGCTGAACAGCAGCATATTTAACCTAAAACGAACACAAATAAGACTACTAAGACTAGCAACTTGGCTATACATGATTCATATAGGCACTGCCACAAAATCGTGCCAACCACCACCTATCCTTGCTTGTTTAAATTTAGTTTTCCTTGAGTTTTTTATGATCTCATCACCTATGGTTGGTTAACCAACTTAACCTACTAGCATGTGAGCATAACATATGAGATTATACCTCTTTTTGTCAATTGTCATTAAACTCCTACTTGTTTTGTGTTTTTGTAAGCATTTTCAAAGATCATGGAGGAGATATTCTTTTCGTTTTTGTGAGCTGGCTGAAATGGCTATTCCATACAATATGAGATATCGCCATGTTGTACGTTTAAGAAAAGTGTTGGATGGGGATAGTCAAGTCTACTAGAGTTTTTTTGTTTTTGTTTTGTAGGAACGGGGGTGAATGCATCTGCAGCTATTTGTTGGCCAGTGTGGCAGTTGATTGTGATTAGGGTTTAATGTAAAGTTTGGTGGAAGGCAAGTAGGAGACTGAATATGCTTACTGAAAAGGCCAATACTCTGCTGAAAGGTTTGCATACTTGCATTGATTATGTAAGCATATAAACGGTGCTTTTGACCTTTGAGTTTTTTCTGAAAAGAAGTATCAGAAGGATCTTATCCAATACTATTTTATCATGTAGATGTGAGCAAACAACATAATAGTTTGATGATTTACAAAAACTATCATGTTATGTGCACTGGTGCTCTATTATTTCCATGACTTTTTTTTTTATTGGAAGAATACCTATTCATGGGTGCAGGATGTTTTATACGGCATACCTTTAATGTTTTGTTTAACTAATTCCTTTGAACTTCTTCGAATTGCGTCTTTGATTCTACATTTCTCAGAGCATCTAGTGTGGAGTTATTAAATATTTGCTTGATTGTTTTTGCCAATACAGCTTATGCAGAATGTATTCTTATAATGGCATGTTTTAAATTTTCTTTTGATGCAACATTTTCAGATGAGATGAAGCCAAAGGTGGAGAAGAAATTCAATGAGATTGGTGGTATGGTTGAGAGGGGGGAGATTGAAGTTAAAAAAGGTTATGAGCTTTTCAAGGAGTTTGAAGATAAGATGGTTATGGAATACGTAAAGATGATGGAGGCAGAAGGGGCCCCCACAGTTTGATTAAACCGCAGTGCCTGACAGGAAAAAAGATTTAGATGATCCACCAGGTGAGGGGCCAATTCTTAGGTGGCAAACACGTGTGGTCTTTGCTTCTGTTGGTGATGCATGGCACCCAAAAAACAGAAAAGTGAAAGGCTGTTACTGTGAAAGAGCTTGGGTTTTCAAAGCATCAATTTTGTCGTGTAAGAGAATTGGTTGGAAAGTGGTACCATCCTGGGAAAGATGAGCTAACAATCACCAGTGAGAGGTAAGCTCAACGCATGATTGAGTGTTGTTTTTTTCTTACCATAAAATAAGTGGCTAATAGCTATTAATGTGTGGAATTTTACATTTTGCAGTAATTATAGAACCCTAGTTTGGTGCTTTGTTTTAATGAAATACACTTTTGCTGAATCTTCTTTGAACTGCGTAATTCGGTTGTTAGCTAGTGGTTCTGTATTTGTTCATTGGATTATCATTCTTTTTTCCTCTCTGATTGAAGGGAAAGATTGTTAATCTTTTTCCGATTCTTCTAATTATTTATTCACTCAGAGATGTCTCAGGAATTCATAATTACTGCAAAAAATTAACTGAAAAGGAACTAGATAATTGAAAACATTTAATTAAGAAGAAGAAAAAGAAAACACAAAATAATTGAGTACTAACTGTGTGATGTAGGACAGATAAGGAAACTAGGGCCTAAGGTTGTTTATAATAGGAATTGTGGTGGGTTTTGGATATGGAAAGATTCTAGGGTTAGGTTTTTATGAGGTAGAAGAAGGCTTATAGAGTTTCTAGGTGAAAAAGTGAGATTTGGTTTGTGTTAGGCTTTTTGTTACTCTTGGCCTATTTTGTCTTCTAAAATGTGAGGAGTTGGTTTCTTGATTTGTGTAATACTTATATGAGTAGGGATGGAATGTAATTGGTTCAGAAAATAGGTGTTAGGACTAAGCATCGAGAGCTGTGAAAGTTGACTGTGCCATTGCCAGCTTGGAGCATACAGTAGCAAGCTAATTAGAAGAGTTGAAGCGTTGAAGGCAAGTGCACTTCGCTGGTAACCTTGCCAGTGGCTTGCACCGGCATGCAGTTGAAGCCTCAAAGGAACAAAATCAAGGCAGTGTACCTCGCTAGTGACCTTGCCAGTAGCCCGCACTGGCGCGCCTCAAAAGTCCCAAGATGGCCATAAATTCCAGTGTACTTCGCCAGTGAGCGAGCTAGGAGTGTGCACCAGCTCACCCCCTCAGCGGTAGGCTCTCCAATGACCTCGCACCGCTGCACTTGGTCGATTTTGCACTGATCTGCTTCTTTTAGACTTTCTCACAGTTGAAGCGACCTCTTGGCTTACATATACTAGCTGCAAGCAATCTCTAAAGCACTTGTGCCATTCAAGAGAAATTTCAAGCTTTGTGCAAGAGAGTGTTTTGAGTCTTCTTTTTCTGATATCAAGGTCTTGAAAGCTCAAGGGAGATTCAACGCAATATTTACTTCAACCTATTGAAGTGATGAAGATCTTGAAGGAGTTCAAGTCATTGAAAACTTATTGAAGATTCGATGAGAGACCAAGTGCTTATAGACTGGTTCGTGGATGCAGATAGAGTACAAGCTTAAGATTCAATCCTAGAGTTGTGGATTCAACAAGTGTAAAAGGGTTGTAAGGTCTCTTTTACTATTAATTCATCACATAATGCTTGGTTGGAGCTGGATTAGGTCCCGTGATTTTTTCCCTCAAGGGTTTCCACGCTAAAAGTTCTATGTGTTGATGGTTGTGTTTGTTTAATTTCTATTCATGGTTTAAATATGATTTAACACTGCTAACATAGGATTAAAAATTGGTTTGAGATCTATTCACACCCCCTCTAGGTCCATTACAAGTGAACTAATCCATATTACTAAGGCATTGAGTTTTCTCTTTTTGATTTTCAGAAGTGGCTGGTTCTAGGATTTTCAGAAACATTGATTTGAAGGCTTGGGCAACAACAATTTTGGGATTTTAACGGTTAAATTGATGGCCAAAAGGTAGGAGAAGAGGTTAGGGTTTAATTTGTGCGTGATTAGGTAAAGATTTGGGGTTGAGAATGGCACACTTTTTGGGGCCTTTGACCAGTAACCCGAGAATAGTGATTTTGTGGAGAGAAGAAAGAGAAGAAGAAAACTACAGGATCCCATCTAGACTTCCCTAGGAATTACCCCCTAAGGTTGCAAAAAGTATCACACAGCCACAAAAGCTTAACACAGTTCTCCAAAACTAAACTCTGCTAAATAGAAATACTACATAGAAATTTTTAGGCTATTGTATTAAATCTTATTCCTACAAGCACTTTCATAAAAACTAGTAAACCTTTATTCATTAGAATATTTTAGACCCACCAAAAACCATATAAAAGATACAAATTCACAACATGACCCACATTGCAACCCATGAACCACAACCACAACCACAACCACAAGCCGTGTGCAGCAATTCTGAAATTACCAAAATGCCCTTGACTCTAAAACATAAGAAAACATAAAGAAAAGCAACCAATAGTTAACTAACCCTTTATAAACTAAAATTATGGGTCTAAAACGCTATTAAGACAATTCCCTTTAAACCAAAACAATCTTCTAGTGGGGTGTAGAGACCTTAGGCTTTGTTTTTCCAAAGAGGACACGTATTGTCCAACCAAGCCATAGCTGCCACATCGTCTATCCATAAAAAAATAACTCGATCCTATCTACTTAAGAGCTAGTCCAAGAATGCCATCTCCATCATTAATGCACAATAGGAGGACTATTAATCATCTTCTTATTTACTGGCGCATGGCTAGAAAGCTTTGGTCACTGATCTTGTGCATGTTTGGGGATAAGTGGGTTTTCACTTGGAGTGTTGGGGTTTTATTTCATTCCTGGAAGGTGGCTGGGGTGGGCAGGAGGAAGAAGATTTGGAAGTTGGTGTCCTTGGCCCTGCTTTATGTTGGCCTAAGAGTACAACCCAAGAGGGGGGTGAATTGGGTTTCAAAAATTAATCACAAACAATTCCAACTAAAACTGATTAAGCAATGTAATAGTAAAATCAATGTGTGTGTGCAATGTGATCAAGTAATCTCAAATAAGAAATGAAAAACAGAGTACACAATGAACACAACGATTTACCGATGTTCAGCCACAACTCGTAACCTATATTCTCACCCCAAGACCCTCTTGAAAGCCCTTCCACTATGGAATGAAGAATTACAAAGCAGGTACTAGTAGACCAAATGCCTAGCTCACTTCTTATAAGAGCTCTTCCCAAGCTATCAAACTCCTCAAGTGATTTTGTCCAACTTTCACTCAAATTTACAAGTGTTTTTAACCAAAATACTCAAACTTACAGGTTTAAAAATCTATCCAAATGGAGTAAATGAGATTTACACAAAGTATTTCTCTCAAAGAATAGATAAAACAAGTGTAAGATCAGTAGATGCCCCATTATCTTAGCAAAACTAATGTAGCAGTTAGGGTTCTAGCTTTCAGATTCGATTCAACACTTAAATGTGTATGTCCCTTATGTATAAATGTTGTGGGGGTCTTGTATATATGCCTTAGCATTAATTCTAGCTGTTGGAGGTAGTTGGGGTTGCATTAAATGCAAGATCAGAGCTTTAGAACGTTTAAAAATATAATCGTTGTAATGGCATGGGTCAACTCTTCGGCTAGATGTGTCAACTCCTTTCTATTTTGAACATAACAATTTGCCTCCATGTATCGACTCTTGATGAATAAAGTGTTGACTTCTTTTAGTTATAACATGTATTTCTAAGGCACTGTCTCGATGTGTCGACTTTTGTAGGCTCATGTGTCAACTCTTTTAAGAACATTTCTAAGGTTATCTAATCTGAACGAATGTGTCGACTCTTGTAGTTGAAGGTGTCAACTCCTTTAAGTTTGGCAAGCTTAGGTTCAAGCTACTGTCTTCATGTGTCAATGCCTGGAGTGGATGTGTCGACTCTTGCCAAGCCATAAACTTCATTTTGCAAGTCTTCTTCAATCTTCTTCCAAACCTTCAAGTACTTCAACGATGTTTCAAATTAGGGTTCTAAGACTTGAAATATCTCCTTCCATGCATGTTATTCTTCAAGAACTTCTTCAATCAATCATGGCTTCACTTGGTTTGTTGCGACTTCATCAAACCTTTCAAGAGATCTTCCAAGACTTGTGATATTCATTTCACTTGATCTTTAAAACCTTCAATCACTTCAAGAACTCATTTGAAGATAGTCTTGTTAAAATGTTTTTCTTTAATGTGTCAGCCCATCTTGCTTCAACAAAGCTTTTCAATTCTAATAAGTTTCAATATTCTCCAATAAGTTAAGCTTCAAATCATATCCTTAGGAGAGATTGAGATCATAAATAATCTGCACACTAAGTAAAGTAATTAGATAATTAAACTAAGTTTTTTTATCATCAAAATTAAGGCATGGAGTAAACAATCTTCCACTTTCTGATGATTGACAAAACTTTTCAAAATATGAATGATAAGCTTAAATATGTGTGTATTGGTGCAAGGATATAAAAAGTCACACCTGATTTTGCTCCCCTTAAGGAATTTATTGCTCCCCCTTTCTTAAGGAGTTTAAGCACTTGTTGCTTTTGAATTCATATAAAACAAGTAACAATTATACTTTTCTTTCCCTTTTTGACAATCAATCAAAACGAACTAGAAATTGAATTAAAAGAAAAGTACAATAGCAAAAAATCTTAAAACAAGATTAATGTTATAACTAAGTTAGCAAACAAAGCATTTTAACGAACCAACCAATCAACAAATTACAAACATTCTTATTCAAACAACAATAATATGTATTAGGTATCAATAGATGTTAAAACATCCAATCATCCAACATATGACACACCAAAAGTCTTGAGGATGACATAACATCCTTCTAAACTAATATAGTTCAAAAAATAAATATGTTAAAGTGAAAAGTGCAAATGGGAATGCAGGTGTGAGGTTGCTTCAAGTGTCTTTGGGAGAGGATGAAGGTGATGATGTGAGTTCAATTGGGTTTTTTAGAGTGTTGGAGAAGCTCTTCCCAGGTCTGGGTCTCAGCCCATGTCTATGGTAAGTCTTAGTTGGAGCAAGAGATTTAGGAACTTTAGAAGCTCCAACTGTCTTGCCTTTCTCAGTTGCCTTCTTCTCCTTTCTCATGGAGCTGGTTCTTGTTCCTCTGGTTCCTCAAGCTCCTGAGATTCCATACCTCCTTCTTCCTCTTCTTCTGTTTCTTCTTCTTCGCCACCTTTCTCTTCTTCTTCACTATCTTCTTGGTATTCACATTCTATTGCTAGCGAGTTAAGAGGTTTGTAATCCATGCCAATTACTCTCTTGATATCCTTACATAAATGTTCAGTGGAGATGTCAATAGCTCCAGCAGATCTGTCTTCATTTTCTAGCCATCATTGACAATAGCGCTCACTTTGGGCTCTAAAACCTTTAGCCTCATAGCTCTATTGTCAACTTTTGCATTTATTTTGGCAAGTATTATCTCATTATACGTCTTCATTTCTTTCAAGATTGCTAAAAGTAGAGACATATCCACAGACCTGTTAGTTGGAATGAGGCCCACGGGAAAAAGTTTCCTTGAGGTATCCTCTGTTTCAGCATTGGAAGTCTCGCCATCTTCAACTTGTTTTCCCTTTGTAGATGCATTACCTTCACCCTTCTCCTTTCTAGGGGACCAGATTTTGTTCGCTTTATGATAACGCATTCTCTTGAGAGTTTTCTTATTGTATTCATCACACAAAGGTTTAGCTTCTTTTCTCCTTTCAAGTTAACTTTAAAGTGCTTAAACACTTTGGTCGTAAACATCCCATAAGACTTACTTATTTTCCTCCTAAGGGCTCTCAAAGTATGATCCTTAATGAACATTACCAAGTCAATTTTGGTGTTGCTAATGTCCGCCTAAATAAAGAATAATTCTTTTTCATAGATAAACTCAAAACTTTCCACCTTTAGGAATTAAAATTCTGTGAATAAAATGATGGACAAGTCTAAGGTCCAAAGGTAGGTAAGGTTAGGGGTTGAATTCTTACCTCTGTTTCTTCTCCATAAAGTGCAAGCAGTTGAGTTTTTCTATCTATCTCCTTCCTTTGAACTTCACCACCACTACCAATTCTTAGGATATGGCAAGTAACATCTTTGGTGATGATGAATGATACCCCCTAAGAAGTACAGATACGGACACGGGTACGAACACGGAACACGATATTTTCAAAAAACGAGGAAACGTATACAGTAAGGACATGGCAAAAAATTATATTTTTATATTTTTTTATTTGTTATGTATATGAACGTAAAATTTATAAATCACCAAAAACAAGATGAAAACAACTAAGTAAGGTCCTAATTATAATACAACAACTAACAAGTTAAGGATTTGAAGAATTAGATTTAAGTGTTATATTTTGGTGTTTTAAAGTTTTTGAAATTTATAAATTCGACTTCATTTAATACTTTTAATAATAACATTTCAAACTTGCTGTGTCTCAAAACGTGTCCAACTAGTGGACACTCGTTTCCAAGAAGTGTCTACTAAAAAAAATATCATCATAAATATTGGACACGCCAATTGGTGTGTCAGAAGAGTATGTGTGTCCGTCATGTGTCCGATACAGATACGGCACCCTAAATGGTGTGTCCGTACTTCCTAAGATACCCTATTCACCCAACTATCAATATCCTGTGTGCCAAACCCTTTGTTGGCATGGGCATAGAGCTGCCAAACTAATTCAGGATGTACATCTTTCCTAATTTGTGTCATGGATTTCCAACCAAATTTAAAATTCTCCTCAACAAAGAATTGAAAATTTATCCATCTACCATTCAAAATAGACTTCAAAGAAAATGTTGAATAATACTTAGCTTCGGCTTCAGTACTGGCGAAATCAGTCTTGTTGCTTTCAACCTACCTTTCATTTTGAGTAGTTCCCTTCGATTTCTTCTTCTTTCCATGTGTCATAGAGAATTCCCTATAATTCTTTCTCTTTTTGCTCCATGTCACCTTGAGTGTCGACACTTCTAGGGTTTTCTTCTTTTTCTTCAGTTTGTCAGATTTTGGTGCCATAGGAGTCGATTAAGGGTTTAATGGATGTTGGGAATAGGTTTGGAGGGATTGAAATAGGTATATAATAGGATTTGAGAGTGATTAGTGGAGAGGTTTGATTGTTCTTGACAGTTGAAGAATCGATTCGTCGAGAGAAAATGAGAGAGAGGAAAATTTTGATTTTGCTAAATAAACAGGGGATATTTAAAGTCACTGAGCTATTGCACAGAAGAGTCGACTCTTGGCTTCGAGGGGTCGACTCTTTTCTTACAAATTACTGATGAGCTCTCTGTTAAATAGGTCAACACCTGATATTATAGGGGTCGATTCTTTTCATTAGAAGCCAACAAGGCCCATTTTCAGAAAACAGAGATTGACTTCTTGAGGTCAGGGGTCAACTATTCTTTTATGAAATGCAAAATATGATATATGAATGGTATGCAATGCATCAATTAAGTATTCCATTAATTGTAAAGATTCAGTAGCATTATTGAACATGAAGAACATATAAATCAATCAAGATATTGGATTATTCATTCTTAATTTTCTAATCATGCAAAATCTATCCTCATTCAATGGTTTTATGAATATATCAGCAAGTTGGCTATCGGTGCTTACAAAATTAAGTTTAATATCACCTTTTTGTACATGATCACGTATAAAATGATGTTTAAATTCAATATGTTTTGTACGAGAGTACTGAATGGGGTTCTTGGTCAAATTTATAGTAGTTGTGTTGTCACATCTGATGGGGATGTGTTCAAAGATCAGTCCAAAGTCCTCTAGTTAGTGTTTGACCCAAAGGACTTGAGTACTACAGCTTCCAGCTACAATGTACTCAACCTTAACTGTGGAAAGTACAACTGAGTTTTGTTTCTAACTAAATCATAAAACAAGCATATTACCAATAAATTGATAAAAGCCATTTGTGCTATTTCTATCAACTTTATTACCAGAATAGTCAGCATCAGAATAGCCAATCAAATTAAATGATGTGCCTTTAGGATACCACAATCCAAGGTTAGGTGTGTGTTTGAGATATTTAAAAATCCTTTTAACAGCTATAACATGTGATTCCTTAAAATTAGATTGAAATATAGCACATAGGCATACACTAAAAATGATATCAGGCCTGCTAGCAATTAGATAGAGTAATGAGCCAATCATACTTCTATATAATTTGGTATCCACAGATATACCCTTCTCATCTTTGTCAAGTTTTGTTGAAGTACTCATGGGAGTGTTCAATGGTTTTGCATCTTTTATACCAAACTTTTTGAGTAAGTCTTTGATGTATTTAGCTTGGCTTATGAAAATACCTTCCAGTGATTGTTTGATTTGAAGTCCAGGGAAGAAGTTGAGTTCTGTCATCATGTTCATTTCAAATTCACCCTTCATATACTTAATAATTTCCTTACAAAGCTTTTCATTAGTAGAGCAAAATATGATGTCATCCACACAAATTTGCACAATAAGCATATCATGGTCTTTAATTTTTATATAAAGTGTGGTATCAATCTTTCTTCTTGTGAAATCATTTTCAATAAAAAATTTGCTCAACCTTTCATACCAAGCTCTTGGGGTATGTTTTAAACCATAAAGTGCTTTTGTAAGTTTAAAAACATGATTTAAAAATTTTTAATTTTCAAAACTAGGAGGTTGTTCAACATAAACTTCTTCAGAAATAAAACCATTAAAAAATGAACTGTTTACATCCATTTGATAAAGTTTAAAAATTTTGAAACATGAAAATGCAAGCAATAATCTAATAGCCTCTAATCTAGCTACAAGTGCATAGGTCTCATTAAAATCAATTCATTCTTCTTGACTATAGCCTTGAGCTACAAGTCTAGCCTTATTTCTCACAACAATTCCAGATTCATCCATTTTGTTTCTAAACATCCATTGGGTTTCAATTACAAGATGATCATCAGGCTTAGGAACAAGGTTTCAAACCTCATTTCTTTTAAATTGGTTTAACTCTTCTTACATGTCCATAATTCAAAATTCATCATTTCAGCATCTTGAAAACATTTTGGTTCAATTTGTGATAGAAAAGCAAGATGATTACATATATTTCTAAAAGATGATTTTGTCCTTACCGCTTGTGATAGATCTCCTAGTATTTACTCTGTTGGATGGTTGTGGACAAGCTTTCGTTCCTTTGATAGCCCTTGATTCACATCTTGTTGGTTTGAATGAATGTTTTGGTCTCCTTTCTCTTGTAGTGAAGCTTCACTTTGAATTGGATTGAGTTCAACTTATTCATTCTTTGAAACATATCATCTACATCATCACTCACAATATTCTTGGCAAAGAATTTAGTTCATCAAAGGTAACATGCACTGATTCTTCAATAACTAAATTTTGTTTATTAAAAATTCTATATGCCTTGCTATGAGTGGAATAGCCAAGAAAGACACCCTCATATGATTTTATATCAAACTTACCAAGGCTGTCCTTCTTGTTATTCAACACAAAGCATTTGCATCTAAAAGCTCTAAAGTATGAAACATTTGGTTTCTTGTCTTTTTAAAGCTCATCTAAAAACTCATATTTAAAAAAAAATAGCAATCAAAGCTCTATTTAAAATATAGCAAGTTGTGTTTACAGCTTCAGTCCAAAAATATTTTGACAAATTATTTTCGCAAAGTATTGTTCTTTCCATTTCTTTCAAAGTTCTGTTTTTCCTCTCAACGACTTCATTTTGTTGTGGAGTTCTAGGTGCTGAAAAATTATGTTCAAAACCATTTTCATCACATTATATTTTAAAAGGTTTGCAATCAAACTTACTACCATAGTCAGTCCTAATTACTGTGATTGTAAATTCTTTTTTATTTTGAACCTTTTTGCAAAACTTGGTTAAGAAAATAATTATTTCATTCTTGTGAGTTAGAAAGAATATTCAAGTGTATCTTGAGTAATCAGCACCAATGACAAGAGTATATTGCTTACCATTTAGACTTAAGGTTCCAGTTGGTCCAAACAAATTCATATACAATAGTTGTAGTGGTCTAGAGGTAGAGAGCATGTTAGTAGATTTGAAAGAAATTCTGGTCTGCTTCCCCATTTGACATGCATCACAAATTTAATCTTTTTCAAATTTGAGTTTGGGAAGACCATTCATTAGTTCATTTTCGAAATTTTTGAAAGAGTGCTCATACTAATATGGTCAAGCATTCCATGCCACAACCAACTATCTTCATTGTTCATAACAACAAAGCATTTTATTTTGCAAGAAGATAAACATTTAAGTCAAAAATATAAATATTGTTTTGTCTATGAGCAGTCAATATGGTTTTGTTGTCATTGATATTTATTATATCACATTTTGAGGATTTAAAACTAACTTTACAACCTTTATCACACAATTGACAATTGTTCGACAGGTTGTGCATAAGGCCTTTAACGAGTAAAATATTTTCAATTGAAGTAGAAGAGTTTTTACCAATAGTACCTATACTAATGATCTTGCCTTTACTATTATCTCCAAAAGTGATAAAGCTTCCATCCTTTGGTGTGAGAATGTGAATTGAGCTTCATTACCAATTATGTGTCTTGAACAACCACTGTCCAAGTATCAATGATCCTTTTTGGACTTTGCTACATACCTTAGAATTCTCTTTGTGTCATGAGACAAAGGTTTGCAACCTCTTGAGGTTTAGCTTCCTTATCAAAGTTGGATTTCTCATCTTCACTCCATGTGGTGGCTGCTAGAGCCCTTCTTTCTTTGCCTTTCTTTCCTTTCTTCTTTAGCATAGGACACTCAACTTTAATGTGTCTTGACTTCTTGCATTTATAGCATATGATGGTTGAATCCTTATTGTTGAATTTACCCTTTGCTTCAGGCTTCTTTTCTCCTTTCTACCTTCTTTTCATGAATATCTTGAACTTCCTTGTAATTAGGGCAAGATCTTCCTCGTCTTCTCTTTACTTTCAGATTTATTTTCTGATGTGGTGGACTTAAATGCAATAGATTTCTTCCTCTTATCCTCCTCTTCTTCAGCTTTTACTTTTAGGCCAGCTCATAGGTCATGAGAGATCCAAGAAGTTCCTCAAGTGGTAATGTGTTGAGGTCTTTGGCTTCTTGGATAGCTATCACCTTAGCTTCCCATGTCTTTAGCAATAATCTTAGAATCTCTCTCACCTATTCACTATTAGGATACATTCTTCGAAGAGACTTTAAGCTATTAACAATGTCAGTGAATTTAGTGAACATTTCAGTTATAGACTCATCAGATTTAATTCTAAATAGTTCATATTATGCACAAGAATGTTAATCTTGGATTCCTTGAATTGATTGGTCCCTTCATGGGTCACTGCAAGTCTACCCCGAATTTCCTTGGCAGATTTACAAGCAAAGATTATATTGAATTCACAACTAGATTCATAGTATAATATGTTCATAGCTTTAGCATTGGATTGCAAAAGTTTTAAGTCATTCTCATCCCACTTACTTTCAGGTTTAGGGATGACTATCCTTTCAGTAGTCTTGGTGGGAGTCTTAGGACAATTAACCATGATCCTCCATAACTCATAGCCAACAAATTGATATAAATTTTCATTCTATTCTTCCAATAATTGTAATTCGTCTCATTAAACATGGAAGGTCTATTGGTGGATTGACCATCACCTAGAGAACTTTCAAACATGGTTATCATAGATCAACTCTAAGGATGTTAAGCCTTTAAATATAGAGTACAAGCTCTGATACCAATTGTTGGCCCAAGAGTGCAACCTAAGAGGGAGGTGAATTAGGTTTCAAAGATTAATCACAAACAATTCCAACTAAAATTGATTAAGCAATGTAACAGTAGAATCAATGTGTGTGCGCAATGTGATCAAGTAATCTCAAATAAGAAATGAGAAACAGAGCACACAATGAACACAGCGATTCATCGAGGCTCAGCCATAACTCGTGACCTACGTCCTCACCCTTAAGACCCCCTTAAAAGCTCTTCCACTATGCAATGAAGAATTACAAAGTAGGTGCTAGTTGATAAAGTGCGTAGCTCATTTCTTATAAGAGCTGTTCCCAAGCTCTCAAACTCCTCAAGTGATTTTGTCTAGATTTCATTCAAACTTACAAGTGTTTTTAACAAGAACACTCAAATTCATAAGTTTACAAGCCCACCCAAATGGAATAAATGAGATTTACACAAAGTATCTCTCTCAAAAAGTGGATAAAACAAGTGTAAGATCAGTAAATGCCCCAATATCTCAGCAAAACAACTGTAGCAGTTAGGGTTCTAGCTTTCAGATTCGATTTAGCACTTAAATGTGTATGTTCCTTGTGTATAAATACTGTGGGAGTCATGTATATATGCCTTAGTATTGATTCTAGCCTTTGGAGGTAGTTGGGATTGCATTAAATGCAAGATCAGAGCTTTAGAATATTTAAAAATATAACTGTTACAGTGGCATGGGTCGACTCTTCGGCTGGATGTGTGAGTCCTTCCTATTCTGAACATAGCATTTTAAGTAATCTAGCTCTGTGCGTCGACTCTTGATGAACAAAGTGTTGACTCCATTTAGTTATAGCATGTATCTCTAAGACACTGTTTCGATGTGTTGACTTTTGTAGGCTCATGTGTCGACTCCTTTAAGGACATTTCTAAGGTTATCCAATCTGGACGAATGTGTCGACTCCTGTAGTTGAAGGTGTCAACTCCTTTAAGTTTGGCAAGATCAGGTTTAAGCCACTGTCTTCATCTGTTGACTTCTGGAGTGGATGTGTCAACTCTTGCCAATCCATAGATTTCATTTTGCATGTTTTCTTCAATCTTCTTCCAAACCTTTAAGCACTTCAATGATTTTTTAGATTAGGCTTCTAAGACTTGAAATGTCTTCTTCCATGCATGTTGTTTTTCAATCAATAATGGTTTCACTTGGTTTGTTGAGACTTCATCAAACCTTCCAAGAGATCTTCCAAGACTTGTGATATTCATTTCATTTGATCTTTAGCACGTTTAATCTTTACAAGAACTCATTTAAAGATAGTCTTGTTGAAATGTTTTTTCTCAAGGTGTCAGCCCATCTTGCTTTAACAAAACTTTTCAATTCCAGTAAGCTTCAATATTCTCTAATAAGTTGAGCTTCAAATCACATCCTTAGGTGAGATTAAGATCATAAATAATCTACATATTAAGTAGAGTAATTAGACAACTAAGTTTTGTTATTATCAAAATTAAGGCATGGAGTCAACACTTTAGATTATATGGGAAGAGCGCAATAGGGACTTTTGATGGGATTGAGTTTTGTTCCTTTTGGTACAATTGGTTCTTGGGTTAGTTAATTCGTCTTGGAACCAATTTTTGGATTTTTTAGTCTCCTATGTGTAATACTGGATGTATAGTTTACCAGGTTGCTCTTTTATTCCCTTTTGTATTTAGAATGGCTCCCCCTTGGTGCCTTTTATATATATTTGCTTTATGTATTTATATAAAATAAAAAAAAAATTAATGCACTTTAGAAGGAATGGATGTCATACCCCGTTCTAGGTGGCTTAATGGCACGTCCCCTAAAATATGACATGGCCTCCAAATCATCACTAAATAATAAACAACCCGAACAAAGGCAAAAAGAAAAAACAGACCATTGCTAGGAAATGGAATATGAAATATACAACATGATATTGAGTCACAAGGCATTAGGGCCTCACACCTTGGCCCATAACCCACACCCTACAATCCATAATATTTGTACAATAGTGTACAAAACATCTCACTATGAGATACAATACAGTTCAATAAGAATTGCTCACAAAAATAACCCCTTTAAAACTCCAGTTATATTGTGGACCACCTTTAAAATTGCACACATAAAAAGTGAACCATATATGGGTGAGTTAACCACTTGCTTAGTGAGTATATCGGAATCACATAGATAGAGAATATGTAAAAACAATTATGGATCAAGCTTTAACTCAAATTAACTTTCAATAAGATCACTCATATTAAGAATATAATTTTGTCTATCGATAATGAAAATACATCTACAATAAAAACCTTCTTTGAGTCTTAACAACCATCCCATATAACTAAGGGTCGATAATCCCTCGACCGAAGTTATGGCGATAACATTATCATGATAATCAGCTCAACTATTGATGTTGGCAGAGTCGAGGCCATATCATATTCCCAATGTGAGACACTTTCACATAAGGCCTAAAAGCAAAACTCACACTTTCACCTGAAGCCCGAAAGCAAGGCTCAAACTTCGACATCAGACCCAAAAGCAAGGTATGCACTTCCACACAAGGCCTAGGAGCAGGGCACTAGCAACTCTATCATAGGATGCATCTAACATAACATTTAAGCAATATATTTGATCCAGTAATCAGAAATACTTAACACAAAACCAACTCCATATGTAGAAAACAATTCGCAACTAATAGAAAGTACACAAGTTTCGTAATTATAGACAATTATATGGCCCTATACTCACCTTATACAAACCACTACCTTACTTTAGGTCTCAACCTAACTTTTAGGTGGAACCAAAGCGGGTGTAGAACTCTTTGGACCTGTCGTAGGCCAAATCATATGTTGCAAATGAGTAATAACTCTACATTCTCGTGTCCTTACATTTAAATGCATGCTTAAACTTGACTCAAGTCAATTCCCATTTCAAATACTCACCAAGATCTTGCATATTTATAAACTTAAACTCATTCCAATACTTAAGATCTTATAATCTCATACTCATATGGTATGTAAAGTGAAATATGATTTAAAGTAGTTAAGGATGCACTTATAGTAATAGAATATTGAAAATTTGGGTTTAATTACTATAACCATCTTGATATAGGTGCACTCTTATAATCATATCTCCTAAAATATTGAGACTCTATAACTGAGACTAGTGCCATAAGAAAGTAGACTTCAAGACCTTTAAGTCCATAGCTCATGGGGGGAAAATGTAGTTCGGATAAGAGATATACCTATTTGAAGTTCTTGTACCAATTCTACCTAACCAATCGTGCCATGGCCAGCTAACTACGCACTCTACTGGGTTTTCTATTCTAAGCCCATAACATGACTGTCCTATGGTGGGCTTATGGAATGCTAATGGCACACAGTACTAGTTTTGAGCAAAATAGGTCCGAAATCAGCTATTTAAGTGTGTTCTATCAATCCAAAGCATTCCTAGATCACTCAAGGTCTCATGAATATAGGTCTCAATTAAGCCATGAAAAGTTCCAATAATATCAAATTCAAAAGGTAATACAAGGAATACTCAGGAATTTGGTCTTTCAAGGTCTCATACAAGTATGGTCTTTTACTTTGTTACACTCTCTTTCCTAACAAACACAAATTTCAGCACAATCACCTCTCTTCTCTCTCTTGTTTCATATTTGTAAAGAATTATACGTACAAGTTATTGAAATAATTTAATATATAGCACACACATACACTCTTGTAGAGAAGCACACACGTGAGGTGTCACAAATGCACTAGGACACCGTAGTATGTTGATGACTCACCATGTTTACTGGATCACCTTAATTAACATTAATTAATTCATTTAAAAGTTAATTGCTCAAATTTATATACACATGAAGTATAAAAACGTAATTAACATTAAGCACCAAACAAATCTTTGGGAGGTTTGAACCTTTAGGGGCGTCTCCTTCTCCTTTCTTCCCGGCCATTGTAAATAGCATAGGTAAGTGCCAAACGAACCTTTTGTGGCTTCCATGTCTGACTACCATTTGATTGAACAATCCTTTATATTCATAAATCAAAGCAAGAATTGCACATAAGAAACAAGAAGAAGGCAAAAGAGAAGAAAATAATGGGAAACCTAACCTTGAGAGCCGTAGAGAATGAGGTTACAAATTTATATGGTATTTTTCTCCCGTGTGCAAATCCGGTGTTGTGGATGTTTGTGGCTGTCAGTGTGAGAAGAGGCTATTGTGGTTTGGGGTGGTTGGCGTGAGAGGAGGCTACAAGAAGTGGCGTTGCGGAGAAGAGAGAGATTGAGGCACACAAATGTGTCACAGAGAGAGAGAGAGAGAGAGAGAGAGAGAGAGAGAGAGAGAGAGTGTGTGTGTGTGTGTGTGTGTCAAATTGATAGTTAACCTAATTCCAGGCGGATTGAAATGACCATTCCACTCCATGAGGTAGGGAATGACCATTCTAACAAATTCTTCCCTAATCATAGACTCAGTAGTGGTGTAGGTGATCATGCGGACAAGGAGAGGTATAAGAGATTTGTGGGAACGCTGATATATCTTTCTTATACTCGATTGGATAATGCATGCATAGTAAGAGTTGTCAATCAGTTTATGCACGATCCTCGTATAGTGGATCTAGATATTGTTTATTAGATTTTGAAATATCTCAAGTCTGTTCCTGGAAAGGAGATCTTATTCTCCAGCCATAGTCACTTAAGGTTGGAGGTATTTACTAATGCAGATTGGACATGTTCAGTTGAAGATAAGTGGTCTACTTCTAACTATTGTACTTTTGTAGGAGGGAATATTGTTGATTGGCAAACCAAGAAGCAATCAGTGGTGGCTAGGTCCAGTGCAGAGGCAAAGTGTAGGGATATGACTTATATTGTTTGTAAGCTTATGTGGTTTCAGGCACTGGGAGACTTAGTGATAACTGCTGATGGGCCTATCAAGCTATATTATGACAATAAAGCCATTATTGATATTGCTTGTAACCCAATTCAACATGACATAGCTAAGCACATTGATATTGATAGGCACTTTGTTATGGAAAAGCTGAATGAGGGATTAATTTGCATGCTCTTTGTGAGATCAGAGAATTAGTTGGTTGACATTTTTACTAAATGGCTTGATAATAAGGTTTTTCATCCCATTGTTTGCAAGTTGGGCATGAGAGATCTCTATGCACTGGCTTGAGAGGAAGTGTTAGGTGTTAGTTTAATTCTGTTACGAGGGTATATTTGTCTTTGAACAATATTAATATAAATACTTGGTGCTAAGGGAGAACCCTAATTGTCGGTTTTTCTCATTAGCTGTTCTTAATACTTGGTGCTATGGGAGACCCTAATTGTCGGTTTTTCTCGTTAGTCGTTCTTTTCTTTTGTTCGCATCTTGCTCTTTTTCTTTCTTCCTTTCTTTCCCTCTTTGTCCACTACTTAAAATCTGACCAGCTTTTCTGCTGGAATAGCCTTGGGTACTCCCTTCCATCTTTATTTTTCACACTCTTGAATGCATTTTTCTGCTCAAAAAAAAAAAGAAAAAATAGACGAGGTGTAATTTGAGAAAGTTTGGATCGTTTGCTCTGATAGCAAACTGATGTGGGACAGATAAGGAAACTAGGGCCTAAGGCTGCCTACAATAGGAATTGTGCTGGGTTTTGGGTATGAAGAAGGCTTCTACGGTCGTTTCTAGGTGGAAAATTCTGGTTTGATTTTCCGGAAGTGTGATTAGAAGGCCGAGACAGTTGTCGCACAAGAATATTGTATAACATGAAATTAAACTAATTAGAAATTTGAATCAATTCCCAATAAGAATGATGACTAGCTACTAGAGCAAGCTCATCTAGAGGGAAAGGAAGTCCAAAACTACATTGAACTTGACGATGATGCAACCAATGAATGTCCTAATCCTGATATGATTGCAGCTGTTCATGTGAATGATCAAGTTAAATCAACAATAGATAACAGCAATTCAATGCATGAGGATGTGTTGAGGCACTTATAAGTTGTTTGGCCAAGGGTAACCAAATTTCTCTTAATCTTTTTGTGGATTGGGGTTCACAATAAACTTGATTTCCGCAAGATTAGTGAAACCCCTAAAGCTGCCTCGTGTTAAAGTGTAAGATTCTATGAGTAACAGAGTCTGTAATCCAGGACCTTCAGAAGTGCTAGATACAATTATCAAGGTTCCAATAAACTTAGGTAAATATCAATGGACAACTTTATATTACAAGAGTGTATTCAATTCTTGTGAGATCCTGTTGGGCAAACCCTGGGAAACGGATGACAAGGTGTTTATTGATGCTTAGCTTAATATAATACTTATTTGAAGCCAAAAACCCGTCAACACCCGTATTTAATCTATCTCAGCCACTTTCTCGAACTTTGCTGCAACTAACTCTTCATTCATCAACACTCACATATTCATCACCTTCAATCTCAGCGACTTTCTTGCATGCTGCTGCAACCAACTCCTCATCATCAACATACATATTCATCACCTTCTTCCAACTATCATTCAAGTTTGAGGTTGAACTTTGTCCCACCCCACAAGAATGATACAACAGTGTCGAGAAGAGGAAAACGAGTCCTGAACAATGATCTCACTATAGGTGTTTGTAAAGTCCTGTTTGCTGAATTTTTTTATTTGGAAATTATGATTCTCTTTAGTTTCTATTTTCTTTAGATTTTCTAATTTAGAAATTATATTCTGAGTAGGGTAGGAGCCCTTTCTTGGGCTGCAACCAAGGATGAAAATTTCGTTTTGGTGCATTGTTTTGGTCAGCTCTAAAACACTTTAGAAACAAGATGGAAACGGAGAAAAAATTGGAAACATGCATTAAAGTCCATCCATTTGTATTTTTGAAACTGATAAATTAATAATAAAACATTTTTGAGGGCTATAAAGTCATTTACATTCGAGAAAGCTGTGATAGCATGGAATAGTAACACTAATTTCTCTAAAAAAGAGTTAGAAAATTAATTTTCTTAATCCTTAAGTAATTTAATTTGAGAGTTAAGTATTATTTTTATAAAATGAAACTAACTTAATGTTGATGTTACTTGATTATATGATAATATAATAATTTATATGTCTCTTTAATGCATTAGTTTTCAAATAAGTATCTAAAAATTTTGGCCTAAATTGATTATGATAATTGTAATAGTAATAATAAAAAAGAAGCAAACCGCAAGTAAGGATCAAAATTGTCTTATACGTGTTGAAACAACTAATTATTTTGGTATGTTTGATAGTGTTTTGATGCGTTTAAGTGTGTTTCGATAAATTTTTGTGGAAACATTGAATTCTGGTATTCCACTAATGTTTCATGTTGGTTCCCTAAGAAACGAAAACATTTCAGTCGTTTAATAGAAACAAAAGGAATTTTCTTCCTTTCTGAGACTCTAGCTATTTTAAGGTTTTAACGGTTGAATTGATGGCCAATAGGTAAGGGAAGGGCTTAGGGTTGATTTAAGCGTGATTGAGTAGGGGTTTGGGGCTGATAAGTGCACTTGTTGGGGTGTGTGAATGATAATCCAAGAATAGTGACAATGTGTAACCTTTCCTTAGGGGGGTAATTCCTGGGGGATAACCCAAGAATAGTGGTTTTGTGCAAGAGAAGAAGAAAATTATAGGAATCCCACCAGATTTCCCAAAGAATTACCCCCTAAGGTTACACAAAGTATCACATAAAGCTACAAATTTTCATACAATTCCCCAACGAAATTCTATTGAATTGAACAATAACATAGATATTATAGGCTATTTTTCCAATAAAGACTTTGACCAACTACAAAAAGAAAAAGGAAACTAGTAAACTT
Organism: Euryodendron excelsum; assembly: GCA_033060915.1. NCBI lineage: Eukaryota > Viridiplantae > Streptophyta > Magnoliopsida > Ericales > Pentaphylacaceae > Euryodendron > Euryodendron excelsum. Next base: position 42,158,799 of record CM065377.1, on the reverse strand, counting down.
TACTAATTAGTATATTCTAAATCCTAAAAAGCATATAAAAGACCTAAAATAATAAATTGAACCAGATTATGACCTGTGGACCATAACAACCCATGTCCAGAAAATTCTTAAAATTACCAAAATGCACTTGACTCTAATATAGAATAATACATAAAGAACAAAAGCCAACAATAAACTAACCTATATAAACTAAGATTATGATGCTAGAACACTGCCAAGGATGCTTCCCTTTAGACCAAAATGTCTTCTAGCGGTTGTAGAGGCCATAGGCTTTGTTTTAGGATTCCAAAGTGGATATGTCTCGTCCAAGCAAGCCATAGCTGCCACATCAGTGTATCTTGTCTTGTGCTGTGCAATTGGAAAAATGACTTTCTGGAAACACCAGTCTTTTTTTTCTCTTTCTTTTTTTAATGATAATAGATCTGGCTGCAACTTCTTTCAAGTGTGCTTTTCTGACTCAGCTAGTTTGCACTCTCTGTGACGCCTAGAATAATTTGTTTGGCAAACTTGCATTTAATTATTTCTTCTTGTCAGGTTTGAACATCGGGAGGAGAACAGAAAGGATTGCATTAGACTCTATTTTCCCTAATTGAGGATGCAGGAAAAGCTACTAAGCTTGTGGAGGAGGCGCGAACTTCTTATGTCAAGGAAGACTTAGAGCCAATCCAGAGTTCATGGAGAGGTTGCGTGCCAAGACAATTCGAATTAGAGGATCTACTCCTTTGCCGGTGTGAAGCAATGGTTAGCAGCAGCCCTGATAAGAGTGGTCTCCTGGTAGGACAACTTGTATTATTTCATTTGTTTCAAATTGTCATGTCTAGCATGTTTTGTTTTGTTTTTATGTTTCTGTTTCTTATTGCTTTTTTCCCCTTTTGTTGGAGGTGGAAGAGAGGGTAACCACTCTCATTCAATGCAAGCGGTGATGTTTTTTTGCCATGTTGCTGTGGTTATTTTATTGAAACAATTATCTTGATTGGGTTAAAGATTCAATGAGGTTATTCCTTCTTGAGATTCAAATGGTTCAGCGGAACTCATATATGCCGTGGCCGTGCTTTTGAAAGAGTTCTTCATTTTTTTTTGGGAGGAGAGAGGGTGAGTTAAACTCATGACCACAATCATGGGGTGGGGGCAACACTACCACTCGGCTAATCCTCTTGTGCTGAGTAGTTCTCTATTTGAACTTAAGATATGGAAGAAATTTCTAACTGGGAACTCATATTATCTTGTGATATATTTTTGTTCAAACTCTTCTTTGTTGGCCCAAAAGACAATTCAAGAGGGGGGTGAATTGAATTTTTTGAAGATTAAAGGCAATTAGGATTAATTAAAATTAATCTAATCAATGTAACAGAGATTAATCTATATATAAATTAATGTAATCAAAAGAAGAATAGAAAACAGAGCAATAGAAAGAATACAAAGAATTATTGAAGTTCAACCACAATTCGTGGTCTATGTCCTCACTCTAAGATCCCTTTGAAGTCTTCCTCCACTATGTAATCTCCAATTACAAATGGATGCTAATTGATCAAGTGCTCAGCTTACTATACACACAAAAACTTCTTCTCAAGTTCTTCAGTCACCAAGTGATTTTGTTCAAGATCTACTCAAACTTACAAAGTTTTTCTTCTACAAGAGAACTCTTAAACTCTCACTTACAAGTGTATAAAGATATACAAATGATTTACAAATTCTATAACATGAGTGGATTAAACAATCAAAGCTCACAAAGTGAAGACAAAGAGAATGTTCAGAATTTTTCTGTTTGATCAATCAATGGATGTTTGTTTCTTGTCCCTCTTATTGTATAAATGCAGTTGGAAGCTTGTATATAAACCCATGTATTGATTTTGTCTGTTGGAGGTTGTTGGGGCTCATTTAATGCAAGTCCAGTCCGTTATAACGTTAGAAAAACTAACCGTTATTTCTTAGGGGTCAACACCAGGCTTAATGGGTCGACTTATCTGGTCTATATTTTTCAGATGTTGTCCACTGTCTCCAAGGGTCGATTCTTCATTTCCATGAGTCGACTCGTTAATTATTCTGTTTTCAAGTTATTTTGCTTCTGTCTTCATGGGTCGACTTTTCATTTTCATGAGTTGACGCTTTGCACAGAAATCTGGTTTCTGTCTTTATGAGTCGATTCTTTATATTCATGGGTTGACTCATTGATTATTTGGTCTTCAAGTTTTTGCTTCTGTCTTCATGAGGCACTCTTCATTTCTATGAGTCAACTCATTGCCCAGAAATTTTCTTTCTGTCTTCTAATGATCAATTTCATCTTCAGCATTATTATAAGATCTTCAAGGAGTATTCACTTTGAGGTATGATGATCAATCAAAGTCTTCAACTCATCAAGATTGTCTTGTATTCAATTTAGATTGAATCGATCATTTGATATTCATCTTTTCTGGACTTCCAAACTGTCAGAGCTTCATTCAATCATTGTTGATCTCTTCTTTTTTGTTGTTGAGCTTTCTTTTTAATCGTAGAGCTTCCTCTTTCAATGCCAAGTTTTCTCTTTTATGTAGAGCTTCAAAATGCTTCAGTGCCGAGTTCTTCTTTTTGCTAGTAATTCTTCTTTCTTTTTTAGAATCACTTCAATGAGACTTTTGTAACCTTGATAAAGTCTATTCAAACTATTGTCTTCATTGATTCTTTACAATTCAGAAGAATTCTTTGCTTGGATTCTTTGTAGAGATCATGCAGTAAAGATGAATTTTTCTTTTCAAGTATCCTTCATCAAGTTATCTTGAATTTGATCTTTGCACATTTAAAGCAGTCTTCTTTTGAACTTTTTCAATTTTTTCACAATCAAATCATGTTCAACTGATCTTTGCACACTCTGATGAAGTCTTCAATCTTTTTGAGTACAAATCAACTTTATTGAGTCTATGCATACTTGATAAAATCCTTATTTGAATACTTTCAATCTCTTCGAATGCAAATCATTTGTTTGAAGTAGAAATAAGCGTCAATGCTCTGTTTGGTTCATTTCATAGCTCTTGTAGTTCATTACTTGATCCTAAGCTAGTTGTGCATTCATTTTGACATATATTAGACTTAAAGTTGAATTTTAAGTTTAAATTATAAACTTTATTAATTTGCACACTAAGAAAATGTATTAATAAAATAACATTGGTTATCATTAAAATCAACATGGGGATCAACCTTGAGTCAACAATCTGTCCTTTTTGATAATGACAAAACCTTTTCAAAATAAGTTGTTAAATGATTAAATGAAATGGTCAGAGTTGAATGGCATACCAGTAAAGAACTCTCCTTTTGTTTCGTAATTAAGTAAATGATGCTTAAAGGATAGAAGACTTTTCAAAAACAACTTTCAAGGAGTTTTTGTCAATTAATTCAAAAACAAATTGAGGGTATGATTCATGTTACTCCCTTTGAGAACATGCTTGATGTTGATCAGTTAACATACAATTCATTTCATATCTATTCAATGCCAATTCATCAAACAATTCATTGTACATTTTAGTTATTCTCCATTTCTTGTCCAATCTAATACATGTGCAATTCATTTTCTAACAAACACACATTGTTCAATTCTTCTCTTCAATTCTAGTTTTTGGCTTAGTTTACACTCAATCTTGTCCAGTTCTTCTCTCCCTTTTTTTGTCAATTTATCAAAAAGAGAAAGATAATGAAAATTATAGACAGATACAATAGCAAAAAATATTAAAACAAACTAAATGGTATTTTCAGGGAAGCAAATAAGTAACCAAGTTATCAAAGCAATCAATTTGGGCACCAGAACAAAATTCTATTTTATTCATTTAATCAAAAGGATATTACAAAAGGTTTTACAGTTAACATCCACAAAAATATGCAACCAAAAAATGTTATAACAGGGCCATGAGTGACAGAGTCGTGAGTAAAGCTTTGATGCTGGAGGATTTTGGAGGAGTTTAAGGAGATGGAGATGGAGAGGGAGAGAGTGATAAATCAACAGGATCAAAAGCAGTGTTGGAAGGACCAGAAAAGGGTCTAGGCCTTAGACCATAAGGCCTCCTTCGCACAAATCTAGAGGCTGAGATAGATGAAGTGTTTTCCTTTGCTGGACTAGCTTTCTTTCTTGGTACATCAGATAAACTGTCCTCAGACTCACCCTCAGATGCATCCTCTGTGTACTCAAATTCTTCCTCTGGTTCCTTTTCTTGTTGAGCCCTGCCTAGAGTTGTGTAATCAGTTTCAGGGTTTTATTCTCCCTCATTTCTCTCTTCATTTTTTTGTTCTTTTTCCCTTTCCTCTTCCTCCACTGCAATGTCTTGAGCCTTTTTGAGTTGAATCACGTTTTGCTTAAGGCTTTTCAACTGCAACAACCCATTATTAAGCTTTTGGTTCATGCTTTGAAGCATGTCCATCATACTTCCTAAGAGTTCGTCAACAGAAGAGGCTTCAAGGGTTTAGACTAAGGGTTTTCTGCATCTAGAAGCAGATGCCCTTTTTTTTGAAGAGCTAGCAGGGGTAACTTTATTAGGCCTTAGAACCCAATGGCCATTAACTTTCTTGTATCCTATCCTGCTTAAAGTGTACTTATTGTACTCATCTTGATAGGGATCCGGCTTTCTATAGTTTTTACCCAAAAGATTAACTTAAAAATGTTTGAAGATCTTGGTGAGCAACATCTCATAGGGTAGGTTTTTGGAAGAGGTGGTAGCGGCATTGGTCATGTTTGAGAGAATATAGTATGGAACATCAATTTTGATGTTTGTGAGGAAGGCTCATAAGAAAAACAACTCCTTCTCACTTACACGTTCAAAACTGCCAATTTTGGGTATGAAAATTTTGATCACAAAAAGGTGTACCAGTCTCAACTCAACAGGAAGGTCATTGGCTATGGGTGGGGTAAACTCAGGTAGGTCTTGACCGTAGAGAACTTGAAGTTGTCTCTTTCGGCTAATGTTCTTAAAATAAGTGTCTCCCTAACCAGTTCCCATAATCTCAACTAGAGTGGCTTCATTTAGAGTGATTTGCACTCCATTCACAAAGCTAGTGATTTCGGTTCTTCCAACCTTCTTCATGAGATTAGAGTAAAAATGCATAACCAACTTAGAGTATACATTCTCTCTAATTATTGTATAGGGTTTCCACCCTAAACTAGCAAGGGTGTGAGGGAAGTCGAAGTTCTCACTATCAAAGAATTTATAGTTTATCCAACATCCATTCAAAACTTTGCTAAGACCGAAAATATTTATGTACCTTTCCTCAGCCAATGCATCTTTGAAATGTGCCACATTCCATCCTGGTTGTTCTGTAGGAGCCCTTACCACTGATTCTCGGATAACTGGTCCAACCCTTTTCCGCTTCTGAGTATGCGAAGAGGGGTTATTAGGGTTTTCTTGTCCTTATTCGATTTTAGGAGCCATTGAAGGATTAGGGAAGAGTTGAGAAAGGATGGAATAGAATCGATTAGGGCTCATAAGATGATTGAGATGAAGATTTGTGAAGATTTTTTGGTGACGGTTGGGCTTTGGTGCGAATAGGGGAGAGGGAGAGAAAGAGAGTGAGAGGGAAATTTTGAATGTTTGTAAAGTAGGTTTTGTGAAAATATATAGGCCCGACTCATGAGGTGACTCATGAACTTGATGAGTCGACACATGCCTGTTAATAAAATAATTTGAGTCCACTGTCGTGATGAGTCGACCCATTGAAATGGAGTGTCGACTCATGCGACCAAACTGGGCATGTCAATTATAAGGAATTCAAGATATGACCTTTTTCAAGTTTTGAGATAACGAATGTCTTAATATGATCATGCAATGAATCATAAATTCAAGAAATGCAATTCATATGAATAATAAACACATTCAAAACATTCAAAACACAAATTTCACTAAAATTAATCAAATTTTAAGGTATAGGAACACTCATACCTAATTCTTTTCTTATCATACAAAAACAATCTTTACTCAATGGTTTAGTAAAGATATCAGCCAATTGCATGTTGGTGCACACAAAATTAAATTCAATATTACCTTTTTGTACATGATCTCGTATAAAGTGATATCTAATTTTAATGTGTTTTGTACGAGAGCGCTGAACAGGATTTTTAGTCAAGTTTATAGCACTAGAATTATCACACTTAATAGAAATATAATCAAACAAGATTCCATAATCTTTTAGCTTTTGTTTAATCCATAACACTTGAGCACAACAACTGCCAGCTGCTGTATATTCAGCCTCAGCTGTGGAGAGAGCAACTGAATTTTGTTTCTTGTTATACCAAAATACAATCTTGTTATACCAAAATACAATCTTGTTACCTAGGAGTTGGCAAGAGCCACTTGTGCTCTTTCTATCAACTCTATTTTCTACATAGTCAGCGTTAGTGTAAGTATTCAAATTAAAACATTTACCCTTTGGATACCATAATCCAAGGTTTGGTGTGAGTTTAAGATAATGAAAAATTCTCTTTACAGCAATCACATGAGATTCTTTAGGATTGGATTGAAAATGAGCACACAAGCAAACACTAAACATTATATCTGGTCTACTAGCAGTTAGATATAATAAAGAGCCTATCATGCTTCTATAAAGTTTAGTATCTACTAACTTACCTTTCTCATTACTATGCAATTTTGTTGTAGTACTCATTAGAGTACTTATCGGCTTTGCATCTTCCATGCCAAACTTTTTGATCAAGTTATTGATATATTTGGCTTGGTTGATGAAGATGCATTCCTTCGATTGCTTGATTTGAAGTCCGAGAAAGTAGTTGAGCTCGCTCATCATACTCATCTCGAATTCTCCCTGCATACACTAAGCAAATTCTTCGCAAAGCGACTCATTAGTAATATCGAATATAATATCATGCACATAAATTTGTACTACAAACATATCATTATTTTTTTTTTTAATAAAAAGAGTGGTATCTATTTTTTCTCTAGAAAAATCTTTTTCAATCAAAAATTTGCTTAATCTTTCATACCAAGCTCTTGGGGCTTGCTTCAAGCCATATAAAGCTTTTGTGAGTTTGAAAATATGGTCAGGAAATTTTGGATCTTCAAATCCCGGGGGTTGTTCAATAAAAACTTTTTCGGTGATGAAACCATTTAGAAAAGCACTTTTAACATCCATTAGATACAATTTGAAATAT